>JALDNG010000092.1:300000-370000 GCA_024349245.1 Neodontobutis hainanensis | reverse complement strand
TGTTGAAGTGTCCCGGGTTAAACACTGAGGCCCAGTTTGTCTCCAGAGTTTGTGACACTGCTGAAGCATTGAGAGAGTGTGAGAAGGGCTTTCACTGTCAGCAGCTGCAGGTGTAAATCAAATAAAAATCAAGTGTTTTCTTTGAATTCTTTGTTGACTACTTTGTTTTTTAGAGAGTTGTTAGCACCCATGCATTGCAGCAAGAAGAAATTGGTTGACAGATGACCACTGGCTTTTTAACCATTTGTTTTTATTTTTAGAAGCATGTATTTTTATAAAGCAACTGCACTTATTCTCCTAAGCTCTCACAATAGGTTATAAATACCACAGTTAATTGTGTGGCCCATTTTTCTGTTCTTGTTCCTGTCAACTCTGTGAATTACGAAATGGCCTTGTCGTTGGAGTAATGCTTTCCACCCGTCTTTGTTCCAGCTTCAATGTCAAGTGCAACATTGAGTCAGCCGCTATTATGAGCTTCAACATTTAAGTGGAACCAACTGAGACGCAGCTCGGATATTGACTTATTCTGAGCATGTATTTGTATAAACATGTTAAAAAGGTGGTTTAGCTGGAGTTCCTCTCTCTTGACCCGTAACCATAAAGAGCATATAGTGCACTTGATTTGTAAACGGCTTTGGACACTACACAACAGTTTGTCAAGAGATAGAATTAGGCCTATGTGTTATATTCACAATAATGAATAAGACTGACTCTTTGTAACTCTTTCTTGTCTTAAGAGGGAAGCTGTCGTAGATCCTCTGTACAAGCTCAGGTCAGTAACAGAATTTTACATTGATTCATTTATTTGATTGAGACAGTGCTCGTTGATGAACCAGCATGAGACAGTCTCATTTCTGTCTGTTGTCCCAACGTTCTCAACAGTGCTGTGTCACTGGCCCAACAGTATGAACCGGGGAGAGCGGGAATCGAACTGCCAGCTCGAGGACAACCGCTCTACCACTGAGCCACATTGTCACAGATTAACTAACTTACTTTGCCACAGAAGGTCAAAGTTGCACATGTTGGGTACAGTTTAAAGAAACGTGTCATCTCTACTGTTTTTAATGCATTTTGGGAAACTTTAAATGCCCTGCTATTAAGTCGGAAAAACCCATAAGGCACTGGGATGGTTGTGTTGGAAGAGAAATTTCTCATTGTGTGATTGAAATTGAACGAAGGCACTGCTTTTTCGGATGATGGCAGAACTCTGTGGAGCTCCCTGCCTTCTGAGCTAAAACAGAAATTTTAAACATAAACTTAGGTGTGTGTTTTTGTTTTTTTAGATTTCCGTTTTGTGACCATAATTGATCTCTCTGTTTCATTGTGATTTAGGCTTTGTAAATTAGGATTGTATTTGTCTGTGGTTTGTTTGTAAAAGCCCTTCTAGAGACAAGTATTTCAAATTAGCCTTGGATATAAACGCTGTAGTATGTGACACGAGAGTAAAACATACTTCTTCGTATCAAATAAATTTTAAATAAAACACCAAAGTACTGTTTATAGAAATGTCCATCCCTGCTGTAGTGTCCCTCTGCTTCACCGGCAAACAGAGAATCCATTTTCAGTCTGTTCCAATGGTTTGAAGAAACATGGAGCAGGTACTTGACGCCACAGTAGTCACATGGGTGTGTGTTGGCTCAGTGGGCGATGTTTGTGGTGAGCGGCTGATGAATGGTTTGAATTAAAGCAGGTATGAGTGGCATGTGGATGCCCTGCTCTGCCTGTTCCATCACTGTCCAGAGCTGCAGATAAACTTGCTGCAGGTGCTCATTAATCCGAGCTGTGGCTGGTACCGCTCTTCTCCTTTCGTTCCTCCTCAGCACTCTTTCATCTGTATCTCTGCTCGAACGACACTCCCCGAACTCACTCCCACAGAAAACACTAAACAGTGCCCTGTTGCTCCACACACAGAGGTTTTAAAAGGTCATGGGAGCAGGGCAAAGAGTGTTGACGGTTGAGGTTTTTCACTGTCAAAGCACTGGAGCAACCTTTCTAATCAGACTTTACGTAAGCAGAAAGATGTGCTTTAGTTAAAAAAGAGGAGTTCAGATTGGTTCAGCACACTTTTTCATTGCCAAAAGGGCCCAAAATCAGAGCCTTGTGCCATCCCTCAGTACGTTTACTTGCAGCTAGAGAAATTTTAATTATTGCCTCAGTTTAATTAGTTTAAAGCGTTTTTAAGGCCTAACATGATGAACTGTATTTAAAGTTAACAGTAAGGACACATATGGCGCCTTATAGCTTATTTTCTGTAGCGTATGATGCGTTCAAGTCCTTTTGGAGTCAGCAGGAACTGATACTATTGATATTTATAAATGAATCGATGATTACTTCGTTTATGAGCATTTTACGCGATTAACGAGTCAAGTTTAACGTTGGCTTTGTTTCTCTTTTTAACAAAGACTGAACACTGTTAGATACCAGACTCCTCAATGCAGCACTAGTCTGAGTGCTATAAACACAGACAGGACAGGGAGGAGAACTGAGAGGGTTTAGGCTCTGCAGGTGACCGTAGTGAGTCTGGACTCCTGAGGAGTGTCCCGGTAGGTCGGGTCAGTACGGCACACTTTGGAAACTCTTGGCTTGCGTTTCCACTCAGCTGTGGCAGGACAGCGCAGTCTGCAGAGTAAACAGCCCCACAAATGCAACGCAAGTTTTTCAGGATTATTTATATCTGGAGCAAAGTCTCAAAACATAAATGCACTGTTATTAGTTCAAATAAAGAGGACAGTAAGTAACCAAGTACTTGTGCAATAAACAGAAGAAAAAAAAGATTTTCTGTTGCTTTTAAACATTTAGAATTTTAAATTCAGAGAGCTGCAGTCCTTTCTTTAGTTTAGGGACTTACTATAAGATCTGCTCATATTTACTGCAATGTTGCCTATCCTTGAATTTTTTTTTATATTTAATGCAAGAGCTGCACAAAACTGCACGACTCAGAAACAGCTGCGGATGATGAATGTTACCTTTGTCATACATTATTTAGCACAATAAATAACTATGTATGCACTTCTCCTCCAGTAATGCTAAGTGCTGCGCTCAGTTTGTCCTTACTGGGCCACTGTAGAAGCAGGAACCGAAAGTAACTGGTTCCCCTTAACTTGGTTCTACACAGCTTTAATTGTCCAAAGATAGACTGATGCTCACACCTGAGTCAACATGGTGACTTGTAGTTTCAAGCTATAACAGTCAATAGCCTTCTGACTGTCTTCCCCCAGTCTCTGCTCCTAGTCTCTTCAGTTTTGGATCTATGTTGTTGTCTCTGTGGGGTCTGTGGGGAATGTGGGGTCTGTGGGGTCTGTGGAGACGGGATGAGCACTATAGAATTGAACTTTCTCTCTGAGCACAGCACCCACCGCTCTTATAAACCCACTGAGACACATACCAGTCTGGTTTCCAAGGCCAGAGAAAGTGTGTGTGTGTGAGTGTGTGTGTGTGTGAGTGTGTGGCCGCTTCTCTTTACTCTCACACTGTCCTCTTCTCATCCTTTCACTCTTTTATCTACTACGTGTTTTAACATTCACTGGGGCCACAAAGCCCCCCTCACCTTCCCACTGCAAACCACACACTCACGGCTCACCCAGGAGCCCCGCACTGGGCTAAATTACCTTTGTGAATGAAGCCAAGCGCCTCTGCAGTGGGAGGGAGGGGCTGGTGGTCACACGTGGAGCCCCCAGGCTTTTGTAAAAAACCTGTCACCGAGTTAAAGGCCAGCTTTTGTCCAGCTGTTTTGGCGAAATGCAGCTACATCAGTTCATTTACTCCACTCCATTAAACACGTGAGATATGTTCACGCTCATGTTGGCCTCAAAACAGGCTTTGAGTCTTTCATTTAGGCCCATGAGCAGTAGTTATAATCATGTTGATGAGTCCTGACTTCAACCAGGAGAAGGGGAGAATGTGCAAATTCCACACAGGCCCTGCACAGGATGGGAATTGAACCCATATTAAATACATTTTTATGCTCCTTCTGTGATTTTAAGTAATGTCTCTGTCCACTTTTTATGTTGCCTCTTGGAGTTAAAAAGAAAAAAAAAACTCCTTTTGACATGACACCCATATGCATTAGTAAAACCAAATGGTGGTGTCTTATACAGACGTTTTTCTTGTTTTAGTGCATCTAAAAAGTAAATAAATAAACAGCGGCAACAGGGCAGTTCTGAAATTGAACAGGACTTTATCAATTGCTTTTTATTTATTTGATTATGTTTGTATTTATTGGTGGAGCAATTTATTAGTGCTTTTAGTGTTTTATTTACCTGCCCGTTAAGTCCTTTGAGATTTGTTTTTATTCCAGTGTAAGTGCACTATACTGAAACCTGTACAGCACTTTTGGCAGCAGCAGTTGTTTTAAATGTGCTATCTAAATAAAGTTGAGTGATCAATGTTCAAGGTCAACGGCTTTTTGTTTTATGGCTGGCATCCCTTAACATCACACCCGTCCTGCAACAGCTCCACTGGCTCCCCATCACACCGCATTAACTTTAAAATACTGCTCCTCACTTTTAAAGGCATACACAACCTCCTCCTCTCTACGGCTCTCAGTCCCTCTGCCACATTTCAAATCCAAACTCTAAAAACACATCTGTTCACACTGGCCTCCTCACTCCCTCCATAACTGCACTGTCCTGTTATACTCAAGGATTTTAATTATGTGCTATTCTGTTTTTACTATTGTTGTAAGGTGACCTTGAGTGTCCAGAAAGGCGTGTTATAAATAAAATGTATAATTATTATTATTATTATGATTATTAACATTACCACTCTTTCATCTTAGTGTCACAGTACACAGTCTGATTATACTCCGGAGTCTAACATCTAAGTCTGATGAAACACCTGGATGATGAGGTTTATTGTTGTAGGTTTGACAGAGTAACACACGTAATCAGATGAGAAAAAAACACAAAGAACATAGGTTTAGAGCCACACTCACTCGGTTACAGCCCAGGGTTCCTGTTTGCTGTTGAGCACAGTCTGCGTCAGCTCTGCATGGGTCTCCTCTGATGACTGAATGTTTACTCGGCTCATACTTAAGTCTAATTTCCACAGACGAGGTACTTGAGTTTGAGCCACTCTATGAAGTACAACTGTGCTCTTCACATTATGTGAAAACCCTTGGGTCCATTACTAATCATCAGCAGGAAAGTTTCTGGTGCAGGTCCAGTCAGGTAATTGTAAGGAAAAAAGGCAAATTAGCTCTGTGCCTAAACCAACAGAGCTATTTCCTCTTTCTGAAGTGAGCCAAGGAACAAAGAGGAGCAGGGAAAGGACACTAGGCCTGTTCCCACACTCTGTGTCTTCAGGATTGTCACACACTGGGACACTCTGACACCAGGAAGCTCCAGACTAGACAGCTGAGAAGAGATCGCAGCAGAAGACAATGTAAGGGCCCTTGATTATGATGTAAATATGACAGTGCCTTGTTGTTGTATGTTTCTACATGTCCTTTAGAAACCAATAGTGACTTATAGTGATTATTTGAAAATCCCACACAGTGCACTCTAAAAACGGGTGAGAAGCTTGTATATTTATTCCTTTGTCTGCATATACTCTACTGTTGCTAATGTGAGACTGGACCGTGGCCATTTAAGGGAGGGCTTTTGCTAAAGGTCAATTGCACTACAAGTTCTGTCTGCTCTTGATGCCTCATTACTCGGGTTGGCTCCTGGCCTCGCTGCGTCCGTCCTGTCATATCTGAGTGCATTAGGGCCACTGTCAGTGTGAGGGGTCCACAGATAAGAGCAGCTCTGGTTGAGTGAGGGCTCAGAGGCCAGGCCTGTGCTGTGTCTCACAACACTGTAGTTATCACTGACTAAGAGTATTACTGTCAGAGCACTACAGCCCGAGCCCTCACTTTGATTCCTCTGAGGGTTTCGAGTGAGGGACAACTCCTGACGCATTTCAGAATCATCTTTGTGCACGATCTTATATGGCCCTCAGCTTCATAGATAAAATGTACTGTTAATGACTCCAACAGCAGGAGCTTTATACAGGTTTAAATCCAAATAAAACCTGTTCAAGTCCAACTAAAACCTGTTCAAATCCAACTAAAACCTGTTCAAATCCAAGTAAACCCTGTTTCAAATCCAACTAAAACCTGTTCATATCCAACTAAACCTGTTTAAATCCATGTCTTCTTTATCAACCACTAACCTCCATGAGTTTGGATTTGAAACCTGGACCTGGACCACTCTACTGCAGTGAATCCTGCACTGGTTCTGGTCTTGTCTTGATCTTCCCCTAACATGATGTTAACTGAGTAAGAATGTTGACTCTTAAAACATTTGTGAAAAACTACCTACTCTTGCACCAACTTATCACAGGGTTTATTTTATTAAATAGTCTTCATCCCTGACTGCCCACTGTCCTCCTGAGTCTGTCCAGGTTTGTTGTTATGTTCGTTCCTGTTACGGACACGTCTCAGGAGGTGACTGCTCTGATCCAGTCTTATCAGGACTCAGCCTGTTTTAACTTCACCCACACATTCCTCTGCCTCCTCCCAAAAACACCATCTCACACTTGCACATATACGCACACACGTAAACCACACAGGGCGTTTGCATTCACACACGCTCACACTGAGCTCCACCTGCGCTCCGTCAAATTAAAAGTCCTCCCTGTGAACGCTCACTCCTCTCTGCTATGTTTACCAATGCCTCCTTCGAAAGGTTACCACTTACAAACCTCTGCAATAACAACCTCATTACTCTACTAGAGTTGGCACTTTTAAATGGAAGATTACAAAGAAAACAACAGAGTTATGGGCTTTTTAGGAGTCCACTCCATACTGTAGCTTAAAAATAGCCATGTAACTTTAATGCATGAGTTATAAATGGAAGTAATGTCAGATCCTTTGGTCTGACGCTGAACTGGGAGCTTCAGTGAACTTCGGTTTGGTGTAATGTATTAGTATTTTTTAGTGGAACATTTGTTTGGTTTTATAATTTTTTTTTAATTAAAATAAAATAAATACAAATAAAAACAATGTATATCCCTATGCTCCTGGTGAGGTTGAGACTGGAACGGCTAAAAAGAAAATTAAGTAGTGGGTCTGTGTGCTAAAAAACATAATTCTAGGTTATATTCTTCATTATTTTAACAGCAAACTATAAATCAACTCCAACAAACATGTTTTTGTTTGTCTTGTTTGTCATAAAAAGAGAGCTCTGCAGTAACTAGATTTCCAAATAATGCGTATGAGACTCTCATTTAAATGTAGCCTATGTATACAGTTATACTATCTAACCCTTATCCAGAGCAAGACGAATGACTGGAGTATTAAACAGAGGGTTTTAACTTCCACTAAAGCCTACTTTATGCTTTTTTCCACAAAGTTAGCTAGGAAAAACAATTATGTCAATTTTAAGCCTTTTAGACAAACTATAATATTCATACAGTATAAGAAACTAAAGCCAGACAAGAGAATAGGTGGGAAACTGCAAAACAAGCTATAAAGTATGCTGAAAAACAACTAGGTTTAACCAAAGTGCTGTTCTTAAAATAGAATGGATAGGATGGGGGGGTGCCGTGGCTCAGTGGTAGAGTGGTCGTCCTATAACCGGAAGGTGTACCAATCCCGCTCTCCCCACAGTTCATACTGCCGTTGTGTCCTTGGGCACTACTACTTGGTGGAAAAGTTCTATAAAAGATCCTTGCCATGCCAATGGATAAGACAGTAATATACCATACACAGAAAAAATAAAAACAGTAAATAAATTAAAACAGAAAAATAAAATAAATAAAAAACAGAAAATTTTGTAAAATCGTCATGCTGGTTCAAAGGTGAAAGAGTAAAAATATGTTTTAGTCGAGATGTAAAAACAGATGTATTAGGGGTCAGTGAGGCCTGAAGAGGCGGGCTATTTCACAGTTTGGAGCTGGTCTTAGACCTTGGTGCAACAAGCAGCAGTTGGTCAGTGCGACTGGAGAAACATACATTATACTTTATGACATCAGTGCACAGGAGCTCAGTGCTACGTGTGGGTTTTCGTGTCTTTTTTCTGAGACAGCAGCTGTGAGTGGTGCGTTCAGGGCAGGGGGCTGTGGGGGAGGTGACCCCATTGTGTTTGGCCCCAGAGTCAAAGCAAAGGGCACTGAGGAGGGTCTGGAGCAGGGCGCGGTGCTTCCACGTTTATTGTGAGCAGCATCCTGTTGGGCTCAACATGGGCGCAGAAAAAGACAAGGAGCCGACTAAGGTTTGGCTAAATTTGGCTTTTGAATCGGCCCAAATCTCTGTGGGTTTTTTACTTTTCACTGAGAGAAAAAGTCTCGACTCAAACATCCTTTAGTCTTTCTGTGAGGAGTCTGCATGTCCTCCACGTGTTACTGTGAGTTTTCTCCAGGTTCTCCGGCTTCCTCCCACCGTCCAACCACAGCCATGTATAGGTTCATTGGCAAATTTGAAGTGTCCTTAGTGAATGAATGTGAGAGTCAATGGTTGGCCGCCTCTAAATGTCAGCCCTGTGACTAACTGGCCATTGTCCAGGGTCTACATCGCCTCAGGCCCAAAGCTGCTGGGATAGGCTTCAGTCACACGTGACCCCTAATGGGACTAAGCGGCAGAAAATGAATGAATGAATGAATGAAGAAAAAGCATGACGTCGCCCACAGATTTGAAAGGTGTTTTCAGAATTTCTGCTGTCATGTTGAGTTCATGGACTGTGACTGACAAAGCCTGAATATTACAAAGTTAGCTCTTGTTGGGGGCTAATGTTATTATAATAACATTAGCAAAAGCGACACCTTTTGGCACAGTATATCACATATTTTAAGTAGGTGCTGAAAAAAAACTGCTACTATTGCTACTATTAGTGAATAACATAGATTGTAAATAAACATGGATGTAATCTGCCCATTGGTCCCCTATTCATCGATATTGTCGTTATGAAAGAGCAATCCGGGCTTTTCACTTTTACTCCATAGTAAAACAATAGTTTTCAGATAGCATAAATGGACATATTAATCAAAAATTAACTACCCCAGAGTTGTCATTTAGTAAAAACTTAGATTTAGAGACTAGAGCCATCTTTTGTACCAGGCTTTAAACATGATGTTTACACTTGTAAAGTCGCCATTGGGTTTCTCCTTATATTTCTGCTTTTGGAGCCTGCCCTTGTTGTATTTTGCCATATTTTTCTGTTTTACAGGTTCCATGAGAGAGGCTTAGTTAATAATCAATAAGTACTGAGAAACAGTTCAGATTTATCTCATCCTGCACAAAATCTTTCACAAAACATTTATACAGTTTAATCATCAAACTTAACACAACGCACGTGCCTCTCCCAGAGAAGACACGGGCTATGGTCAGAAAACAAGTATGCATCCACAACACACTCTTTTCACTGGCGTTTACTACGTTTCATTCTTTTACTCATTTAGGCACATGGATGAACAATTTGAAGCACTAACTTTTTGTCTGAAGCAGCTAACGTGAAACCGTTTAAAATCTATGGTCTGCGCTCTGAGGTCAGCAGACTCACTTTGTGAGGCAAGCCAGATTTCAGCTCTGAAGTCTGGGCAGAGGAGAGCCTATCACATACTACTGCCAACTGTCACAGTCACAACCAGAACAGAAGCACTGTTCTCACATTTGTAGAGCATGTAGCCCACCAGTAAATAAAACTATTTACCACGTAAAAGAAAAGAACATTAACACCACCAAGGATTGAATTTACAACCAGGCAGCAATAAAGAAAAACTGTTTTGCTATAGCTTAGTCGTGTTTCAGGTTGACTTTTATAAGGTTTATTTGTGTTCAGTAAAGATAATTACAGATCCATTAACATACAACATATACATCTAAGGAGCATATGATCAAATGAATGAACATCACATTGTTAAGCAAGCTAATAAACAACCTGAGCTTCTGAAGCTGCTGTAGTTTGGGTTTTGTGCTTGTTGGACCCTCTGTTGTGGGTTGGAATCTAAACCAAACCAGAGAGGAGTAATTCTAGGACACATCTACCCATAAAGCCATGATTGTCAAGAAAATAACCTGAAAAAGTCATTTCTAAATTAGTAGGAACCCCGAGGAGATGATAAGGTTACTAATAAGTGTGATATATTTCCACAGGTTGTGTAGGCCAACAAGTGCGTCCAGATGATCCGGAGACTCCTAAAGTCACAGATGAAAAAAACACCACAGATATAGTGAACACAACAGAGGCTGTAACCCCTGCTAAAACAGAAGAGAGCATGACTGTTGCTCCCACAACTGAAAGTAAACAAGATCTACCTGAGAATCAGACATCACAGACATCACAGCCCTCTGCAGAGTCCACCAAGCTCCCCAGCGTAAATCCCATCACTGCAGTTACCTTGAAAGCTACAGTCATCTCAACTGTTTCTGTTTCCAAAAGCGACTCTAGAGATAGTACTACAACCCCACTGGAATCACCCACCTTACCACAGACCCAACAGCGCCCAACAGACCCAGCAGCCCCCTCGGAGAAGCAGACCCCCATCCCAGAACTGAAAAACAATGAAAACAACACACCGCTGGTAAATTCTGCCCTACCGACACAAGACATGAAAACAGGTAAGGAGAGCTAGAGACCTATTGTTAAGCCACACCCCCTTCTTTCACTTAGACAAATATTTCTTCTAATACTAAAATTACAAAGCAATCTGTGGCTGTCAGAACTGTATATCAGACAGATATTTTACACAGGGGCCGTTACAACGGTCTGTAGCCAACTCTTAGACATTCATAGAGCCCTGCAGACACCCCAATAGTTTGGAGAGGTCCAGAGAGCCTCAGACAGTCTCCCAAATTACCCTGAGGCGTCATTATTATGTTGTTTATTTCAAAAAGTTACACAGTGTTGCTTCAGTGATCCTCATTTCCGATGTGTCTTCAGCAGTGGAAACCTCAGTGGTCCCTATAATTACAACAAACTCAGTATCAACTAATCCAGTGACTCAAGACAACACCATTACAAAACCTCCCATCGTGACAACTGAGGGACAGACCACTTCAGCTGGGGTCCCAGAGGGTGCCCCAGGACCCGCAGGACCCGTAGGACCCGCAGGAGCCACAGAAGCCACAGTAGCCGCAGGACCCACAGAACCAACAGTAGCCGCGAGACCCGTAGGACCCACAGAACCAACAGTAGCCGCAAGACCCGTAGGACCCACAGAACCCACAGTAGCCGCAGGACCCGTAGGACCCGCAGGAACCACAGGACCCACAGTAGCTGCAGGACCCGTAGGACCCGCAGGAACCACAGGACCCACAGTAGCCGGAGGACCCATAGGACCCACAGGACCCACAGACCCACAGAGGACCACATCAGCACCCCTGCCGCAAAGTCACTTCTCAGTAAGACCAGACTAATGTGCCATAAATTCTGTGTCTTTTGGGGGCCCTTATTAGCCCTTGTTTACTTGCAGCCCTTTCTGCTTTGGGCTCTCACAATCTCTAGAAATGCCTCTGTTTGGTTTACTTTGGCTTTGAATCAAATTTGAGTTCAAACAGTGAACAAAGCACCAAAAGTCCTAAACACAATCCTAAAAGCTTTCAAACTAAAATACATTTAGGTTTTGACATTCCTAGAAGTTATGAATTTAAATTGAAAATGTTTTAGTCTGAACACAGCCTAAAACAGTACCGCACAAATTCTTATTTTGTCTTGTTTTTTTTGTTTTTTTTTCAGTATTCCCTCAACAACGGACAGCAGGTAAGCACTGTTCATATTCACATAAAGCATTCGTACAAAAGTTGAGTCATTTCCTTCTCAGACTTGGACCAGGCCTGTGCTATTGTCCTCTCCGTCTCTTCCTGTGAGCACAGCCCTCAAACTGTGCTCCACCCGTTACTTTAGAGCTTTCATCAGGACTATTAATAGGATGTTAAAAGCCAGTTAAAAAGGAGACGTATTTAAGCCTTTAAGCCCAAGCCTGTTTTTTGGTGTGTCTGCTCGAAAGGACATGTCAACAGTAAATTGACTATATCTCTGCAACTACAAGTATTTCAATAATTCTGTCAAAATGAAGGGGACACTTGTGAATGTGCAATGGTACAGTTTTAGAATAAATCAAGATGGAAAACAGCAAAATAACCCCCAAAACGGTCATGCGGAGTCTCCATTATAAAGAATAGGCCAGAATTTGGCATATTTTGGTACCACCTGTTTTTGTTTGCTGCTGTTTGGTCTGTGTTTGAAAAAAAATGTAACTGGTTTATTTGTGCTTGTAGCTGAGAGATGTGCTGCTTTGCCTAAATTCTCTGGGTTTCTCAATCCCTAAAGGCAGTAATTGGGGTCCATAGGAAAACATGTAAAAGAACCCCAACTGGGGGGCTTATAGGGTTAAAAGGGGAAAGGTCAGAGCCACAGTTTGCTACCATAAAAGGCACAACTATGGAGGCCATGTTGTCATTTGTGTTTGTTGTGTGGCTCCTCAATGTGGGGATTTGTACACACTGTGCCTGGTCAAAGGAAAGAAAACGCAGTGCGTGATGCTGCGCAGCATTTTTTGATCATGTCACAAGTTACAAGTTATTATATGACAACCTGGTTGACTGAAAATCCTCCACAGACAAGTCCAGGAGGAAAAAACAACAGTAAAAAAGGTTTCAACTTTCAGTCCAAATAGTCAAATGCGTGTCACTAAACTGATCTATAAAAATAAGATCCAAACCAGAATATTCAATATAGTAGAACACTAATAATCTATAGTTTCTCAAAACCAGTCTGAGAGCTCTTGACAACAATCATTGTAATACTGAGCAAGTGATCACAAAGCTCTAGATTAATACATCTGTGTGAGGTTATGAATTTAGATCATAATAGAGATGTGTAGTGCTGCACAATATATCTTATAGTTATGGTCCCAGTTTAGACCTGGTTTAGTCTTAGTTTAGAACTGGTTTAGAACTGTTTTAGACCTGGTTTAGGCCTGGTTTAGTCCTGGTTTAGACCTGGTTTAGAGCAGTGCCAGTTGCCTATTCGTATTCCTCTTTAAAGACTCATAAGTTCAAACCTCTGATGAAACAGTGCAATAACACAGATATTTATTTTCTCGACTGGATCCTGCTCTAACAGGTGTATACAATGCTCTGTCCAAGTCTTATTCTTAGACGATGGACTGTTCTCTGGGAATAAACTCCAGAGCTGAAGCAGTGAAAGTACAGGTGCTTCCTAAAGTCCTGAAGAAGACTCGAGTGGATCCCTCCTCGGACCCTCCTCTGGTTACCATAGTGCCGGGACAGGACGTAAGGGAGTCTGTAGTGGGTGGAAAAAGTGTCTTAGTGGAAACTCTTCCTGCCTTTCTCTGGTTTCCTTCATTCCCACACCTCTTTACCCGCCTCCTCTCCTGCTCCTGGCTTGGCTCGCAGCTGTGTGCCATCCCATTATATTTAAGGAATACTCCATACATCATTCAAGGCACAGGAAGATGTGACCTCAGGCCTCACCTTCCTGTCCAATCAGAGTGAGAGCTGTTTAATGGCCTAAAGCTGCGAAAGGCATTAATATTGTGTAATTTTAAATAGGACATGCTTAAAAATGTTTTAGTCTTTTGCTCTTCTTTTAAATATATATTCCTTTTCCAACAAAACTATCTCCATTTGAGAATGCAATAGGACTAGTTACTTTTTCTTTGTTTTCTCAGACAGCATTGTGGTATTTAAACATCTTAGTCAAATCTTGGACTCAGTGGTAGAGTGGTTGTCCTATAACCGGAAGGTTGGCGGTTCGATTCCTGCTCTCCCCAGTTTATAATGAACTCCCATTGCCTCCAGTGACACAGCACTAGTGTATGAATGTTACTCTGGTGTATGAATGTGTGATAGTGTTGCTCTGGTGTATGAATGTGTGATAGTGTTGCTCTGGTGTATGAATGTGTGATAGTGTTGCTCTGGTGTATGAATGTGTGATAGTGTTGCTCTGGTGTATGAATGTGTGATAGTGTTACTCTGGTGTATGAATGTGTGATAGTGTTGCTCTGGTGTATGAATGTGTGAATGTTGCTCTGGTGTATGAATGTGTGATAGTGTTGCTCTGGTGTATGAATGTGTGATAGTGTTGCTCTTGTTTATGAATGTGTGAATGTTGCTCTGGTGTATGAATGTGTGATAGTGTTGCTCTGGTGTATGAATGTGTGATAGTGTTGCTCTGGTGTATGAATGTGTGATAGTGTTGCTCTGGTGTATGAATGTGTGATAGTGTTGCTCTTGTTTATGAATGTGTGAATGTTGCTCTGGTGTATGAATGTGTGATAGTGTTGCTCTTGTGTATGAATGTGTGATAGTGTTACTCTGGTGTATGAATGTGTGATAGTGTTACTCTGGTGTATGAATGTGTGATAGTGTTACTCTGGTGTATGAATGTGTGATAGTGTCGCTCTGGTGTATGAATGTGTGATAGTGTTACTCTGGTGTACGAATGTGTGATAGTGTTGTTCTTGTGTATGAATGTGTGATAGTGTTACTTTGGTGTATGAATGTGTGATAGTGTTGCTCTGGTGTACTAATGTGTGATAGTGTTGCTCTGGTGTATGAATGTGTGATAGTGTTGCTCTGGTGTATGAATGTGTGATAGTGTTGCTCTGGTGTATGAATGTGTGATAGTGTTACTCTGGTGTATGAATGTGTGATAGTGTTGCTCTGGTGTATGAATGTGTGATAGTGTTGCTCTGGTGTATGAATGTGTGATAGTGTTGCTCTGGTGTACTAATGTGTGATAGTGTTGCTCTGGTGTATGAATGTGTGATAGTGTTACTCTGGTGTATGAATGTGTGATAGTGTTGCTCTGGTGTATGAATGTGTGATAGTGTTGCTCTGGTGTATGAATGTGTGATAGTGTTGCTCTGGTGTATGAATGTGTGATAGTGTTGCTCTGGTGTACTGAATGTGTGATAGTGTTGCTCTGGTGTATGAATGTGTGATAGTGTTGCTCTGGTGTATGAATGTGTGATAGTGTTGCTCTGGTGTATGAATGTGTGATAGTGTTGCTCTGGTGTATGAATGTGTGTGAATGTTGGGACAACAGATGGAAATTACCCTGAGGGTACACTCGGTCATGTTTACATTCATGTGGCTGTGTTTCATGTATGTTCATCCACATGCACTCAATCCAAATCAAATAAATGAATTAATAATAATAATAATAAAGTTATTTATGTTTGGTCTTGGCTCTGTCCCAAAGATCAATTCAAAGTTTTTACATCAACCCATTTTCTCTGTTTTCTCCGTTTTCTCAGTCATGTTAGAAACCTTGAAAGTGAACTGTTGCTGAACCTTAGGTTAACTTTGAACCTGGTTAGAACTGGATTTAGACAAGTTTATCAAACACTTTGGAAATCTATTCTGAAGAAGTCTAAGACCAAAATGGTTTTGATTTATTCAAATTGGCCATGTGCTTTGATTTAACAGAGCAATTTTTGTATTTTTAACCAGACTTTGCGTTGCGTGTAAATTAAATTAGACCTTGCACATGGAAACAGATTGGGCTCAAAATAATACATATCCAACTTAAAGTACTTTAATTTTTGCTCTGAGCATAATTGAAAACTGCTGCTGCTTTTAGCAGCACCAGGACCCAACTCTGACCCTCACCGCGGCTACAAGGTTCTACACAGACATTTATATTGTTTACATTGTTATAATGTTATGATCGAGGCTCTAAACCTAACTTGTTTTTCTATAACAAACTAAACAAAATATTAATGCCCTGGCAGTAGCAAATATTTTTGGTTTAATATTTAATTTGATTAATGTTTAAGTTGAGATTTACAAGAAATATTTCAACTGCTACTAACTTTTAACTGCTGTAAAAAGCACCTTATTTGTTTAAAGTGTTTGCAAACCAAATGTTATTGCACTTTTTTTTATATAGCAGTACGTTCAAAATAAAAGTATGCAATACACAATCATTTAATTCATTATTAAATTTTTTGTATAATGTGATTAATCGCGACTAAACGCTTTAATCATTGCCCAGCAATATATATATATATATATATATATATATATATATATATATATATATATATATATATATATATATATATTTAGCAATATACACACACACACACACACACACACACACACACACACACACACTCACCATCTTCATTTTTATACCTGATCTGAATAGCTTGATTCCTGTACTGACTGTCTGATGTGCTTATGAATGTATGGTTATATTTTCAGAACGAGAAGGATAGGAATCTGGTGATTCTGTGTAAGCAGCTCATGGGGAACCTCCAGGACGGAAACTGTACTCTGTCGTACTGGTCGAACAATGGGAAACTGCAACTTGGCGAAGTGGAGATCAACGGCAAAGGTACGCTGCTCTTTACTCATTCATATTTTAGTAAAAGTGTATTGGTTTTTAGTCTTCTATAATGTGCAATCATTTCTGTTACAGTAAAGGCCTCTCTTGTCTCGCAGCATTTTGAAGAAATCACTAAGGTAAGGTCAAAATAATAAAAAAATGTAAGGAATAACTTGTTGATTACTGGGTCTAAGAACAATGTCCTATTGTCTCTTACTCAAAGAAACCCACTGATAACAAAACACTGATCGCCATCTTGGCCTCTTGTGGGGCTCTGCTGATCATGATCGTCATCCTTGCTGTCTGTGCGTCTCATCACCGCAAACCGTACAACGAGAACCAGGTACAGATAAGAAACCAATCCAAAACTGTTTTTACATGCAGATCCTGTTTGTAGATGTGTGTAATTTTGGTTCATTTAGATTTAATGTTTACAGCATGTTTTTTTGCTTGTGTTTACCATTTTATCTGAAAACAAAAGCCTAAATGTAAGATAATTGAATTGTCTATGTTATTATTGAAGAGCCAATGTATCCAACATTCTAAAAAAATATTGACCATGCATATATAATTGAATATATAGTATATGGCGGTCATCCTTCAACGGTAGGTAGGTGGTTCGATTCCCGCTACCCACAGTTCCCAAAAAAGATTTGGGCTTAATATTGTACGTAACTTTTTGCAGCAACATCTGACGGAGGAGCTGCACACATTAGAAAATGGTTACCATGACAACCCGACTCTGGAGGTGATGGAGGTGCAGCCGGAGATGCAGGAGAAGAAGGTGGCTCTGAACGGAGAGTTCAACGACAACTGGATCGTCCCCATAGACAACCTGCTGAAGGAGGACGTCCTGGACGAGGAGGACACGCACCTGTGATGACGTCAACAGCTTCTGAAAATGAGACTGCTATTTGATCATTGTGCCTTTAAACACAACTGAACTTAAAACTACATTGGTTAAAACAGTAGTAACACATTTTTGTTAAATCACAAAACATGCTTTAATTTAATGTTTTTTGGGGATTGGTGTTTGCTGCATTGTGCCGTGCATTTGCCTGGAGTTCTAGAACATTTAAGCCAAGAAATACAGTATATTGAAGTAGATTGGAAGTAGGCATCAGGACACATTTTTAGGATGAGTTCTGTTTCCAAAAAAAGTTCCTTTAGAGTTTATAAAGAAGACAGGGTGAAAGGTTTTTGAGCTTTAAAATGATGTCCAATTGCCCAGAGCTGAAGTACTTCACTGCACCATGACCTGGATCAGCAACTTACAGACATTAAATGGAGAGTATGTGATTATTTTATTTTTTTTACAAAAAAAAACAAACCCAAACAGCATATTGTAATAGAAGTTTGTGAAAAATACTATTTTAAGACGTTTACTAGGCTTTATTAATAAGGATTTTAATAGATGAGCACGTTCAGCAAACTCCATGCCTTTGGCCAATCACATTATGCTTCCGTAAAAAGAGTAATTGTGAGTAAAAGTAATTGAAAATTACATTTTCTCGGTTTGATCGGCACAAAGTTTCCTCTGCTGCTGTTGGGGGTGAGGGTGGGGTTAAGACAAAGACCAAAACAGGATGTGGGTAAAGCCAGTTTAACTGTTTATGTAGGGACTGCGTCCTGCCACCAGGAGGCAGGGCACTTACACAAATCTATCCAACAAAAGGCTCATTGTGAAGAGGACTTTATATGACCATCACCTCTGAGTGTGTTTGTTCACCAGCACATGTAAATATAGTCCTTTTATATTGTTTTTGCTATATATTTGTCTCTGAAGATGAACAGAGATCAATAAACGTCAGCTGTCTCGGCCGATTTAGACTCTAACCTAGACACGAGACCCGAGGATGCTTCAATACAACCTGTTCGTATTTCACTAACATCAGCTCGAGCTGAATCTCTTTAAAACTCCCCAAAACGTAAAAGGGAATTACTCAGTGTCTACTTTTGTTTGTAAACACTTTTACAAATGTTGACATGTGCCTTTTTGGAATCACATGGAATAATAGAAGTCTCCCCCATTTAAACTTAAGCTAATTTATTTGCTTCAATTTCACTACATGGTTTTCACATGAAGTTTATTTCATTCAATAGCTTTTGTTTGCTTTCACATTTTTTCATCCTACTTGGCCTTCCATATAATATTTGCATTAATTTATATAATAATCCTTGAAAAAATAAGCGTCATTGAAGCTCTTTTACATTTAGTTCAACCTATTACAGTATTATAGTTTAGCTGAATGCAAGAATGCAAGAATGTATGACAAAGTATGGGAAGCAAAGAAGGACAGAAATATGGCAGAACTATAATGCAGCGTATTTTTTAATGTTTCAAGATTTACTGTGATAAAGTAATAAAGAAAAAAACACTGGTTAACGCTGCCACTGTGCCTTTTCTCAAGCAAACACTGTAAATAGTTTTTTTCCCTTTAAACCACTATGTATTTACTTCAGTTTGTTCACATTTGGCAGTTTTTGTTTCATGTTTTGTTTGTGTTTCACTTTTTTGTTTTTTGGCAAAAGAACATAGCCGTTATGTGTTGTATTTATGATGTTTGCTGCTGCAGCAAACAGCAGGGGTCTGACACACTGGAAACTGTAAAGAGATAACCGTCCTGTAGTTTTAACTCAGACGGTCGTGATGCTGTACTTTTACATTTGCAAATAAATGAAGTGTTCTTTCACTTTGATTTGTCCAATTTATCTCTGCATGTGCCTCTTGGACCTAAGCAAACACAAACTCACAATAGAGTGGTATCCAAAGCTAGGTAGCAAGTGTGTGTTTTATTGATTTGTTGTGGATCATTTATTTAAAACAAAAGCAATAAAATACGTGTTAAATATCTGTTAATTGAAAAGTCCATTCCTGTCACTCTACAATTTGGGTCAAAAATTGCTGTGCCTATGCCCAGACCCTTTGCGCATAGCATGGTCTGCCGAAGTACTATATCAAAAGAAGAGTAGAGCTTTAAGTGGACTTACACCTGAAAGTTGCCAATAGTTAAAATAAGGAAGAGAGTAAATCCTTGTTTGTAGCATTGTCAGAGGCTGCAATAAACAATTGTGTTTTGGATTATTGTATTCCATTGTACAGAAAAGCAATGAACAAAAAAAATAAAACCTGAGTAATGTCATTGCAGCAGTGTACTATTAACCTGCTCCTATAACGCCGCACAACATCAGCGCTCTGTACTCAATTTATCTAATAACAATAATAATGCCTAGTACTTACAGTATTACTAATCGTCCAATTGCACAGCCTTAAAAGCGTGCAAATCATGTTTGTTTTCTGAGAATCTACTGCACCTCCTGGTAACCCGTTTGCCACTTAGCAATAAAAAATATACTAAAAACCTGGATTATTCTGGTTAGTTACATTGTACTGCTATTATTTAGAACAATACTGTATATGCTCAAATATGTTTTACTTATCCGTTATTCATTCACTCCACAGTCACACACTGGTGGTGGAATGACAGAGACATAGCAGACATTTTGCACCTACAGACTTTTTAACCATCACCAATTTATTTATAATATTTATTATTTCCTGACGCAGCGTGTCCGTGTTTCTCCAGATACTGGCTCTTTCAGTCGAGGAAGTGCCAGGCATACGCCACGTCTCACTTCAGAGTCAAGGTGATCAATGAATGAAAAGAATATTTTTGGCGCCAATCCCCAAATTTTACTTCCCATATGGTTTGAAGCAACGTCAGTACCGCACTGTGGGCTGGCAGCACCAACAGAGGATTGCTGTGGGAAGGGGTTTGAGAAAATAGGCTAGGTCTAAATCATCTCAGGAGGGTTTTCCTTTTTGCAAACAAACTAAATTTTAAAGGCTGTTTACTCATTTTGATCTGTAATGTTATTGTTTGTGGAAAAAGCACCAATCAAACACACTAGCCAATTACGTTTCTATTAACACGTACACCCGCCCCCAAAATATACACAGACCCAGACCAATTTAACTTTTACAACACACATTGTCTTGCTTTCTTATTGCTTACTTAATAGATAAAAAAAATATGCACACACACAAAAAAATAAATAAAAAAATCTCCATTCATCGGTGTGTTGTCAGGTGAGCTTTGATAATAAGCTGCTGTTGAATTACGACTGTAGAGTTTTATTCATTACAATGAAACACATAGAAAACCTATCCCAAGCCTATTACATTTACATTTATTCATTTAGCTGACGCTTTTATCCAAAGCGACTTACATTGTTCTACAGTAATTACCAGTGTTACAGCCACTGGAGGCAAGGTGGGTTAAGTATCTTGCCCAAGGACACAACAGTATGAACTGTGGGGAGAGCAGGAATCGAACCAACTACCTTCTGGTTGAAAGACGACTGCTCTACCACTGAGCCACTGCGCCCTATTACAGTTGATCCTCACATGTGGCCTCTTTCGCTCGACTGGTAAAGTGTTGTACCTGTGTGACCTTAAAACAAAAATAGCATAAGGGATATTGGTCACAATGCAAGGGGCGCCACACAAAATCTCACCTAGGGTGTTCTGGAGAAACCCCAAATAAATCCTGGGTGATTGACAATAATAATGCAATAAGACAGAAACTTGAACAAAATACAATCTTTATTCATTATATACATTACGTACAATGCAATAACTACAGGCTTTCTACACATTCACTGTTTCCACAGAGTAGTGCTTACTGATCTCAGAGCCTCAGAACCCTTCCAAAAGAATTTAACAGTTAACAGAAGGGCCACACGGGATGAGAAAATTCAACACATTGTCCGGTTCAGAGGACATTTAGACTAAAAAAAGCAAAAGTAGTATTTGGCATTTCAAAAAAAAAAAAAAAAAAAAAAAAAGAAAAAATGTGCTTTCAATTGTTCTTTTCTTTTCTGGCACAAAAAGTAAACTTCAATAATATAAGCTTGATGGGGTTAAATATAAACTATTTTATTATTATTATTGAGCAATAGTGATCCACCACAGGACACTTCAAATATAAATTAAACAGTGAAACTAAATGACAAGAGGTTATGAACTTTATATTAGAGTTGAGACACTTTTCCATTACCTTATTTCACATTTATTTTGAAAGGAATAAGATTTCTAAAATAACTGGGTTAAGGACAATTTTCAAAGCCATCATTTGCAAAAAACAGGTGTTTTTGTAAAGCATCATTATTTCATTGCAGCAGTGTTTGAAAGGACCATATCAGTGTTTTCTCAATGTCATGGACAAACTTGTATATTTTTTTCCCTAGTAAACTTATATTTCATGTCAGGTATTCATTTTCTTTTAGACAAATACAATGTAAATTTAATTATCCCAATAATCTTTAGCCATTTAAACAAATTAAATCAATAGTATTTATTTTTGTTCCTGAGTGAAAGCCTTATTAATAATACAAAGCCTTTTTTCCACTAAAAGATACAGGCTTGTGTTTCCACTGAGCATCACAAGAAACACAAAAGTCGGTTTCTATCTGTGACATAAATAAGTTTTGAAGTGGCCCGATAAAAACTTAGATGTGATGCCAATAATTTATATAAAAGAGGAGAGTAAAGTAATTCTAGTTTATACACAGCCTTATGAACATTAAAGAGCAGATCACAACATCTCAATCAGAAGGCTTCAACGTTTATTGTGACTATCGTTGATTTTTTTTATAAAGTTTGCTACCTTCTCTGTGATTTTATGTCAAAAAGCACATTGAAAACACCTATAACATAAATAATTATACTACATTGTGCGCATGCGTAGTTCCATCGTACCAATATATGATGGTTTATCACAAGACTAAGACATGTTTGGTTTTTCCCTTTCAATTTTGGTTGTTTAGTAACAATTATCTATCGTCCAATCAACAACCTGCAATGTTTAGCTCAACCTTTTGCCAAAGTAGTACAATAGGTTTTTATTGGATGATCCGTTTACCTTTTGGCCAGAGAAACTGACCCGTACTGTACCACTCCAGTGGAAACAAGGCTCGAGTTTGTGAAAAGCTTATAATTAAATTGTAGTCTTTTTCCAATAAACTCATTAAAATTGCAAAGGACAACCTCACACTGTCAGCTGTTTATGGAAATACATTTTTCATTATATTTCATAAAAACCACTTATGCGCTACAATACTTCATCATTTGGATAGAAACTGTTGCACCAGCATAGTCCTTTCAAAGACAAAATGTACACAAGCAAAATGGCCAGTGATTCAAAGTCTGTAAACTAGCATTAGTCCAATTAAGTGACCCCCAAGTCAAATGTCAAAGTCACCCGTTTACATTCGTTCTACTGGCTTCTACAAGATTTATCAGTTCTCAAAGTTTCTTTAGGCTCATAAATACAAATAATTATCAATCCTTGTTTATAATACACACACATTATATACATATTCTGCTGAAGCAAAGTGCCAGAGCGATGTCACATAGTGCTACGAAGGGTCACAGTTAAAGTCGGACACGTCATTCATCTGCAACACCTTTTCAAGTGATTTTTGTTGAAGTTGTGGAAGACAAAAGAAAACGAAAAGCAGAATGTGAGTGAGCAAAAAGTACCGTGGATGACAAAAATGAAACGGTTTAGTTCTTTAAAGGGCAGAAGAGGTAAATGTAAGAGCTACGAGTGAATAGTGACCATCGAAAAAATAAATTACATCAATGACCACTTTTTGAAAATGGCTAGAACAAGTTTAGCCAAATTTCTTCACAAAATCACATCGGCTTTACACAAATTTGTGAGTATTTCTATTTGAAACGCACAGCAGAAAACAAACATGATGAGCAGGAAGCAAAAACAAAGACTTACTAGTTAATCATTTTCAAAATAAGTGTCAGTTATATGCAATATGAAAAGTCCATTTTGGAAGGACAATCTAAAGAGAGAAAACATTAGGAAACTTTTTTCATGTTGGACTTGAGAATAAAGAATGCTTTTCACCAGAGTTGGTGCTTGAACAATCTGCCTTTTCCATAGAATTTAACGGAACAGTTTTTTTTTGTGTGCGTTCTTTTTTAATGCGTTCATTGCTTAAATAAAAGGCTTTTATAATCCATTTAATTAATTCTGTGTTTTTATACCTGCAAAAAAGTGTGCCAAAGTCATAAAGTTGGGCTGGACGTGCTACTCCACAGACACTTGGAGATAGAGCCGAGACACACAGAGCTGATAATCAATGGGTCAGCCATTTTTTTTGGATGAATATTTTTGGTTTCAGTGAAGCCTAAACCAGACTATGTCTTTAAATTAAAGTGACGCCGTTCTTACGCACTTAACCTGAATCTGAACAAAATCGCCTTATTTTCACACCCAGAGCCAACCCTTCAGTCTTTAGTGACGTCTCCGGGTCGCTGTGATCTGCAAACGTTGTCAGTAAATAACTGTAGTATCAATATTAGCACATTAATCACTGTCACTGCGAAGGAGTCGGCTCATTTGTCTGCTCAACTCCCCGTTAGCTTGGTCAAACCTAATTTTAAGCGGTGTTCTTCCCTCTCTTTCTCGGCTTCACAGTAAAAAACCCGGAAAGGATTTCAGTTTGAAGACAATTATACGCCTCACAGATGTCAGCTGAGAAAGTTGACATTTAAAGTATCAGCGTGGCACATTAAACAGTTACAGTGCCGTCTGTCTTTAGACCAATGGGATTAAAGCTTGGTACATACTCTGCAAGAAACAGAAAAGGTTGTTCTTGTTTTTGAGGTGGCAACAAGAACAAGAACAAATTTCTCTGTTCTTGCAGAGTTAGTGCAGAGTTATGGGAATAAGAATTGTTACCTTGTATTAATAGTTACTCAGTTGTGGACTCTTACTTTTGACAAAAGAGGGGATTCAGAAACACTTTCTTTTCAGTTTCCAATTAACTTTATATGTACATTTACCTTTTCTGCAAAGCACTCCACTCATAATTTACACTTCATTAATTTGTCAAACCAAATTCACAGAGAAGGCAATCTCACCACATGTAAATACTTCTTATAGATATATATATATTAAACTATTTGTTTATACTACTTTTTTAAGCTTGTACATTTTCAAGCTTTTAAATAGGGGCGAGTAAACAATGCAAATGAAGCTTATTGTGGGACTGGAAGTTGATTAAAGCTGTATATCCTAGTGACTGGTGTTTGAGTTAAGAGAATGAAGGTTTAAAGAGAAAAACAGGAAATGAACTTGAAGCACTGACTTTGCATTTGTTGTGAATTCTAAGTGATATTCTTGGATTTTGGATGTAAGGTTGTATGTGGTACAAGTGTATATTAGTCTATTAACTGTTGTAGGTTAATGTCTGTGTAGATTCAGAAAAGCAGTCTTGAGTCTCGGGGAAATAAAATAAGCATTTGAAACAAGTCTTTTCCTGAACTAAAATATTCGCAGCATAATAACAGCAGAGGTGCAGTCTCATCAGCATGATACATGACATCCTAATTTAAAGTATATGAAGAATAAAAAGCACATGTTAACTGTGGATTTACTTGGAGAAACAGGATTTGGCCATAAAAGGGTTCTTATTTGGTTTGGTAAAGGTGGGTTGGAAGTAAGAGATAAAAGGAAATACAGGGGTCCCAACATGAGACAGTTGAGAAACAGTGTGGGGACCTTTATAGTTTTACAGTTTTAAAGCACTAAATGTACTCCAAATACAATTTCTGACATGTAATTATGTATTCTTAGATATGTTTTTAATGTTCTTTAGAAATAAACAAACTGCTTGTATACAGCTGTAAACTGCTTCTGCGTCTGGCCAATTCTACACACAGACGATCTTCAACAGATAATACAGTAACTGTGTCGAGTACCACATAAAACACAAGAAAACCCTGAAATATCACTAAAGTAAATCAAGGAAAATGAAAAAGTAAAACAGGATTTGGCAGATTTTCTAATTTTTTGTTTTCAAGATTTTCAAAAGTTCAAACAGGTTTCAGGTGAGTTTTTTTAAACACAATGTGGGGTGTTCACCAAACTTTATCTGTCCTCAGTGACTCAGAGGAGTTCAGAAACACGGCTCGTCCCACATGAGGAGGTGTTCTTGTCGGGTGGTGTGTTCGTACTGAGAGCTGGAAAGAGGACAGGGCGGGCGGGGCTAAAGGGTGATGAGGTCGACCAGGTTGCCTTTAGGTGGGGTCATGCTGTCAGGGAAGAAGTTGACGAGAGTGTCGAAGAGCTGCGTCCGTTGAGCGTACGTCTGGTCTACGTCTGAGAAACCTGAGAGAAGAGGGTTCAAGCTTTTTTTAAAAAAAATGGAATTACAATAATAGTTGGTAACAAAAGCAATAAACCAGAGTTGTCTTGATAAACAGCAACATTCATTCAAATATTTAGGCTTTAACATTACTCTTGTTTTATGTGAGTAACGTCCAGGCCGTTTTAACAAGTTTTATCTCATAATTTAGGATTATTTAACACTAGTTTTTAAAAACAATTGAGTGCATTTTAATAAATCTTGTCTGAATTGAATGTAAAAAAAAACAGTAAAAAGTGTAACATTTTAAGAGCTGTGTAAACTGAGACCCACTGTGTTTATCACACTGTCACACTGATAACTCTGGCAGCAGTTGATTCATTTTATGCACTACACCTCCAAGCAACATTCAATACAGTTGTTTACTATAAATGTATACAAAGAGTCCCTTTACCATGTTAAAAATTGTATTTTTGCATTTGCTTTCAGCTACAAAAAGAGTTTATAACAATATATATACACATTTGACGATTCTGATCTTTCAAATCTATGTTATGGAGTTACAAGAAATATTAGATAAACAGAATTTACCAAGTGCAAATCAATAAAAAAAAATGTTAATTTAAAATCTGAAATGTTAATTCTGAAATGCACAATGACTGAAAGTTTTCTATAGGAATGTCTTGATATCTTATTACACGGCTCTAATGAGGCAATGAAGCCTTTAAATCTGCTTTTCACTTGGAGACCAAGCACTCTAAAAGACACGTTTATTAATATATTTAGAAAATATTACAGTTTTTATGCTGCTTGTATCATTTTATTTTGTGTATTTATCCGCCACACCTTAAAGGCCGGTCCGTGAAAATATTGTCTGACATTGAACCGGTCCGTGGCGCATAAAAGGTTGACCGCTGGTCTAGCTGACCTTTTCATTTTCCACTTTATTAGAGTTTAACACTGCTGATTGTTCAACACTGTCATTCTCAATTCATTGAATGTCATTTATATCCCTTTTCTGTTTTATACAGTTCAATTAGTTAAAAAGTTCAAAAGAACACTTTGATTGGAATAACCAGCTTCTGTTCAATCCTCAACTTCTAATCACACGTTTAAAAAATGCTCTTGTGAGTCAAAAAATATTTAGTCAGCCACCAAATGTGCAAGTTCTCCAAATTAAAAAGATAAGAGAGGCCTGTAATTTCCAACATAGGTACACTTCACCTATGAGAGACAGAATGAGGGAAAGAAATCACATTGTAGGATTTTTAATCCTTCAATGTGTGAGCGCTTGTGAGTGTGCGTTTTTTGTGTCTTGTTTTTTATGTATTGACGGCACTGCTGTTGTATCTGTCACTTGTATATTGAGGACTCCATCTCAAGAGGCTTATCCTCTAAATTAAAGTGCATATAAATTACCTTTTCTCAGAGACCTTTTGACAATTCTTTTGCTTTCCCATGACTCAGAATACAGAAAAGTCAGGGCAGCACTAGATGAAAGATGCAAGGGTCTGTCAGGAGCCCAGAAACTCACTGACCTTTTATTCACACACACTGATGACAAGCAAACAGATCACAGGTGAGGATGGTTACCTTTAGTAGACATTCAAACCTGTTTGTGTCACTTGTGTTCATGTTATCAGGCCAAAATCACCAGGGTATATAAACTTATAATTTACACAGTAGTTTTACAATAAATGTCTTCACCAAACTATGAGTGAAAGAAAAGTTTTTTGTGTCATCATTCATATTCTGGGCAAACAATCACATATTCTGAGCACAACTGTATAGCGGGTATTAAGTGCTGAGATCAGTAACAACTTTCATCAGTAAAGCTTTCTTACCCAGGGGGATGAAGTCAGAGCTGGACTTGAACAAAGCCGTGGGCAGGAGCTGGAACTGAACACAACACAAACCATTACACACAAGTAAAACGTATTAAAACCTACAGAAGTTGGTGCTTAAAGCTAATCCCAAATCTATTAAGTTGATAAAAAAATGCAGCTTCCAGATACAACAGAAGTTAAAAGAGCAGATACCTCTTTGGTCTCGTCAGGGTCTGTGTGGTCCACAGTCAGAGACAAGTCGTTCTGCAGATATTTCAGAGCGGACAGAGGCTCGGACTGGGCTTTCTCCTCAAACCTTCAACAAAAATAAGACACAAGTAGTTACTAAACCTTACCTCCAGATGGCAGCACTTACAAAGCAAACAGACTTCACAAGCTTACTCAGATAAAATACATTTTAATCAGAGCAAATGTATGATAAACAAGGGGTAACTAGCTGTAGGTTAAACAGGTATTGTTTGAAACGGCAGTGGTGTTGCTGCAGACCTGTATTTCCTGATCAGGTATCTGCAGTGTCGCAGCAGATACTCTTTCGATGGCCGACACAGTTTCAGAGACCAGAAGTCATCGAGACGCATCTTAGGCGAACAGGACTTTCCCGGGTTCCCACCAAAAAGATAATGCACCTAGGAACAAACAAAGAAACCATTATTCACACACTATTAACTGCATCTTTGACCATTTTAAGAGTTACCTTGTGCATTTCATCATAAACAAGCTGATGGGCGAAGCGTGGACATGGCTCCTCCTCCTGCAGAGCTTTAGTGGGGTTTTCTTTCACCGCTTGATCGTTCTTATAAACACATGACCTGAGCAGAAACACACATACACAGGGGGTAAATAACAAGGCATATAAAACAAGACGAATCAAGGAGGCAGAACGTACGTACATAGTCACATAAGACTCAAACCTTCCTTCCATTATTTTAAAACATTCGGTCTTGTTGAAAATAGCAATGGCCTTAGCATTACCTGTCATATTGTGGGAGCTTATTGTGGGTCAACAGCAAGCCTCTCTCATGGAACATCTTAAACAGTCCTTGAGTAAGTACGCCGCGATAAGGCGATCTACAGCAAAAAACAGCAATATATCTCCGTCCACCAGAGGGCAGGCTCCAAAAGCAGAAATATAAGGAGAAACCCAATGGTGACTTTACAAGTGTAAAAATCATGTTTACAGCCTGGTACAAAACTTGGCTCCGGTCTCTAGAGCTAAGTTTTTACTACGAGACAACTCTGTGGGGGGTAGGTTAATATGTTTGTTTATGCCATCTGAAAACTATTGTTTTACTGTGGAGTAGAAGCCGAAAGCGGTTTTATTGGTGAATAGTGGACCAATATGCGGATTACATCTATTTTATTTACAATCTATGGTCCACAGCTACACGCTATCCTTCAATTTTAAACAACTGGCATTAATAGAGAACGCATCCGCGTATTATCTTGGCTTTGTTGTCTTGTTTAGCTTTGTAGTAAGCTGCCCTCAGTGATTTCAGTGATTAGTAAATTAAATTATATGCTCACTGGATGGGCTTTAACTAATGTAATGGAGAATGAGGGGTTTGTTTAGGCTATTAACTGTAACTGAGTCTTACTCCAAGTATGAGAGAAATATCACTGACATGTAGTTTTTACCAGTTCAGTGACATAACAAAATCTCATCGAAACAAATAACAGCTGGTCTTTACCAATTTGAGCAAAGTGTGAACGTAGAGCGAGAACAGCAGCTGAGCTCAATGAAGTGGAACAATGAGCTGCCGCTTTTACAGACTGTTCTTTCACTTCCACTCATCCGATTTTCATTTCAGTACAAGCTGTTCTCTGGTCAAGTGCTGCGTTCATTTAGAGAAAAAAATAGCAAACACATGGTCCAGACTGAAACAATAACTTTGATTTCGCTCATGTTAAAGCGATAAGTGAAGGAGTTACCAGTTGTTGCGGGCGATGTCGTAGATCCAGAAGGAGTTTCGGACGTTCTCCTCTCGTTTGTCCTTGTCTTTGCTGAGGCCTGACAAAACGTGGATCTCGTTCAGCTCCGGGTCAATGGTGGCCCTCTGTGTGAAGCCCGTCATTGGCACTGCAGATACAGAGAACACAAATACAGTTTTTAATAAAGCTATGAAATAAGTCTTGGTGAATTCAGACAGACACCCAACTCTGAACTTCCAGGGGAAAAAAATATGTTTAAATGAGATGCAAAGAAGAAACAGAAGCAGCATTAGAGGCTTTTGAAGAAAAGTGGACGATAACTTAGCAACAGGGTGTCATGGCTACGAGACCAGGAGACAGCAAGGACCCTAAAAATTAATTAAGACATTGCTGTTGTCTAAATAAAACAATAAGTGACTGTGGTCATTAGGAAAATGTGTATATTATAATTTGAATTAACGTTTAATTTCAAATGTTCGTCTTAAACAGCTGAGCTCAGCAGAGTGACTTGTAAAAAGCTAGATCTAATAAAAAAATAGCTATTGTTATTCAGTAAGCGTCTGACTGCATCTTAAACTGAACATTTATATTCTCCCTATTAACAGTGTACAACAAATACATCTTTGAACGCAACACAAGAAAGACGATTGTTCAAAAAGTGAAGAAAATATGAAGTAAAATCTCTGCTGGCTTAAGTTTTATAAAATCATCTAGACATTTCTGAACAAAAAAACTTGCTAAACATCATTCCTATAATGAACAGAGGTGCTCTATACATCTTTTTTTTTTAGACATTACATTTATAGGTGGACCTTAAATGTTATTAGCAGCACTAGAGAGGCCATCAAAACCATAAATAGTAAAGAAAAACAGGCTATAAATGCATCAAACAGCCAACAGCCTTGAAACTGAATCATTTTGCTCAGAAGACAGTATTTGTGTTAATATAAAAAGGAAGAGACACACATCAGATGAGACAATGCTTCACACATTACACTACAAAGCTGCATGTGATCGGTGAGTGGGCCCGGCATCATCAGTAAACAAAGCTGCAGAGAGGTGGCTGGAGCCTAGCAGCTAACTTGGAGAAATTATGTAATATTACAGACAAAAGCTCCAGGGATATTGGATTATTCACTTTAGACTTCAGATATAAAAAGGGGCGAGCTGGGAGCTTTAGAAAGGCTTCTATAAAAGGGGGTTTGAGGACAACAGACTTGAACAGGGATCACTTGTGAACAGCAGGACGGACGGTTGAGCTGTTTCTGAGTCTTTTCTGAGCCAACACCAACAGCGACATGTGAGAATGATTAAAAACGGGAACTGTTTGGGCTCGCTGTTTCCTCTCTGCCAGGTCACATCGTGTTCTCAAGAGTTTCACTCAAAAACCCTTTTAATTATTTCAGTGTCTGTTTCTCTCTTTTTCGGAACAAGAAGAGGTTAAAGCCTAGTAAACAAAAACCCTTTGTACTTAAGATATCAAGAACAATAAATTAATGTAAAATTCCATACAAGTACTGCCAGAGGTTAAGGACCAGTTACAGCGTTGTCCACAATAGTCTCAAAACTCGAAATTGCAGCATTATGCAAAAATAAGTTCCAATTGTTCTTCCCAGCTAAATGTTGCCAGACATTGACTGTGCCCGTTACATCAGCAGCCTATACTAATGAAGAAAGGGTTGTTGGTCGCAAGAGAGTGATATGCGGTTATTTCTAGGGAAACAAATGGATTATCTTATCACACCTCAGCATATACTTGCAGCATTATCCAGGAGAGGTTGCATAACTAAAATAAATTATTGCCATCCCATGTGACATTTGGAAAGTTCTAGGGCAGACAGCCTCAGGTCAATTAATTTGTCATTGAGGTCACATTCTGCTAAAAGCACATTACTCAAATAATTGCACGTCACATTTGGCAGAGTTATTGCAGCTTGGTCTAATGTTAGTGAATGCACCACAGCTCCAGCTCTGAATGGACTGTATCTCACTGACTCCACTGCTGTTTACTGCTACAGTGACTCATCAGATCTTCATAGACAACTTTTGACCAAGGTTATGTTATTTGCTGTTCTGAAATAAACGTCTCTTCCTTTATTATCTTTTATTATCTTTAAAAAAACACCTATCCATAAAGAGACCTACGGGGATTACAAAGTCTTTTTTTTTGTAATAGGCTACATTGGCGTTCATTGAAACACAGGATGCTTAAAGGAATAGTTACATTAATTTACACATCCAATTGTTACAATGTTGCACCTGCTATAAATATTATAATCCCTCCAGAAACCAAAGCTAGAGCACGTTATCCTTCACTCACGGCAGCTACACAGTGCAGTGCATAATTAGTGATGAATCAATTTAACGCTCTTGGTACAGACAGAGACTGATCTAGGTGCTGAGAAAACACTCCACTGTCTCTCTCACGGTGTCCTCTGTTTTAGGTAAAAAAAAATAATAAAATAAGTATTGTAAATAACAATAACAATCATAACCATTTAGTCCCATCCTAATATGGCTGCAGATATATTGTACATCTTTTATAGAAACTATTACTACTTACAATCCACAGAAATGTCTGATATTTAGTAGGGTTATGGTGAAAAACAGGCTTGTCTTTAGGGGAACTCTTACCCATCCCAGAGTCCTTCTTGGTGCCGTCTGATATTATTTCTACATGGTCTCCATCGACGTCGTAGCTGAAGAAGTCATTGAGATAAGTCTTCGACCTCTGACCCCCGAAAACATAGAGACAGCGGTTTCTCTGTAGCAGAAGTAAGAGAAAAACAATTAGAATGTGATTATTAAAAACTATTTTCTCTGCTTTAAGTGTTTGGAAAATGAGACCTGACCGTACAGTATGGAAGAGCATGCAGTGTCCGATGCGTGACTGGATGTCCTCGGGCCCGGCGTTACAGGAGTCTTCCCGCAGCAGGCTCCAGGTGGTGGTCTGACAGTGAAAGGCGTACAGTCCGCTGAACTGAGGCTCCGACGTTCGACTGTCCTCGACACTGCCGTTACACGTGAGGATCCGACCACCGAACGTGTAGATCATGTGCTTCTCCGAGTCCATACACATCTAAGAAGAAGAGGAACAGATGGGATTAAACTTCCCAGACGGAGAACGTTTGACCATAGCTTCTGTCAAATAAACCAAACCTTATTCGAAATATTACAGAGCTCAGTAAAGAGCTGGTTCATTAATAACTTCAATGATCCTTGGCAAAACCACACAAAATTCCACATCAAAAGCTATTCAAAGAAAGCATCATTAGGCTTTTTGACAGTAAAAAGAATTATACTAATGAACTAGAAAAAACATAAACCAGACGTTTCAATATTCACAACTGGCTCGGAGAATTTATGGACTTGTTTTCAATGGAAAGTGACCAGTGTAGCACACATACTGATGAAATATCATGGTCCCACATAAAATATAAAAGATATCTTAATGTTTAATGGTAATACGTGCCACCTATCTTGTGTCTATATAATTTATAAAATCACAATATATACTTGTGATTATTGAAATAAATGACAATATAAATGATACATTTGATAATTGTAACAGAAGAAATGTAACAATAATGACAAACTGTATAAACTGAACCCCATCCCTGGTTGGTACTGGGCCTACTGTCTAACCTAGCATTACTAGATTACATTCACTAATGAGCCAACCATTGATGTGTTGGTATCTATAAAATATAAGCCCAGAGCCAACAATGAAACTGATATCAATACAGCAGTTTATGAAAAGCAATGTAAAGACCCCATTTTCATCTCTCATACTGTTAAATGCGGAAAAAACATAATCTAACTATTTGTTCAACATTTTACAAAAGCAAAGTGAGTGAAACCAAAACTTAGAATCAATTCTAATAAAAAAATAAAAATAATTCAAATATAAAATCAAAATCCAGAAAAATATTTTTGATGTCCGGGGCATTTTATAAAAAATATGCTGTTTCATAAACTGGTAATCCTAATCCTGAATAATTACATCAAGTTAAGGGTAATCGAAAACTGGAAAAGGAACAAATCAAAACAAAGCCCCCAAAAAATCATTAAGAAATTAAATGTTTATTACAAGCACTTTGAGTAAGAAAGAAAATATATAACCAAAAAGCCGTAAAAGCTACAACATTTATAAACCATATTCTTCGCTGTCCAGTCTCTCTGTCATTTTTCCAACTTTTCATAGTGCCTGTGTATTTTTTTTTGGCTGTTTATTCTACATATTTGCTGCCTTTAGTCATTACTGGGACCTTTGTTCTGATGCAGACCAGTGTTTACCAGTTGATGTTTCATTAAACCAGACAGACTAAATAGGCCAGAGTTGAATAAAATCCTCTCATACCTGATGGTCAAACACCAGCTTGGGCCCTCCGTCAGCCGATGTGTCTTCGCTGAGCAGGGTCCAGGTGTTGGCATCAATGTCGTATCGATAGAAGTCGCTCTTCAAAGACTTGCTGTTCCTGACGCTGGAATCGAGGTACCGTCCAAGCGTGTAGATCTGCCGCCGCTGGGAGTCGATGCACATCTTGTGGCAGGACCGAGCACTTGGGCCATTCTACAACAGGAGAAAGGATTCAAATAAAAAGGTCTTATGTAGACTTAATCCTGTGAAAGTGGCTAAGCATCAAGCATTGTGTGACAATACTATGGACAACATTTTTTTACACCATAAAGAAATATGTGGTCTTTCTTACTTCTTTCTCTGTGTCTCTGGAAATACATGCCCACTGATTCTCCAAAACGCTGTAAGCCCAAAAGTCTGCCAGGTCTTGTGTCCCGTCCCAGCCTCCAAAAAGGTACACCGTCTCTGCAGGGCAATAAAATATATACAGCCTTTTAATACCTATAAAAAGGTGTTAAAACTACATTAGAGTTCTACAACTACACTACTACTCCACCTATAAAAACATAAGATTAATATTGTGTTTAAGAACATGGACATGATGATGAGAGCAAAAGTTTCACCAAAATTCACCAAATCTCCATGAGCATAAATAAGTAAATGTTATGTTTGACACAAAGTCTCTTGTCTTGACTTTTCCAAAACTTAGCTGTATTTGTTAGCTCGGTAGATTAGGTTTGTTGTCAGTAGATAACTTTATTGCCGGTAAAATCTCTCCATTACTGCTATAGTTAATGACAGACTATAAACGGACAGAGACTAAGGCCAAACAAGTCTTTTTTTTTTTAATCAAACTGAAAGCAAAAGGTCAACAGAAAAGACACAGAGCTAGTGCCAGACACAGAGCCAGTGACCTGACAGAGTCACTGTTGGGGGTGTTGCTTTATCAGAGTTGTGTAGGAGGAAAGGCTGCTGTTATTGATCTTTCCCAAAACAGAAATTGAAGTTAAAGGTGGGAGTGTTTTGGAAGTCTCTACTACAGCATCAAGTTAGATAAGCTTCCAGTCAAACTCTGGGCCATAATTCCTTGGAAAACAAAATGCACAGTGAAAGTTCAACTAATGTTCTTTTCTGGAGGTAATATTTTGATGCAGGTTTTATCAAGCAAACTCGGGTCGTGTGGAGAGGAGGCTTTGATAAACAGTAATGGAAGCTCTCAAATGACCGCATGTGGGGCACGTGTGAAATTAGACGTTTTAAAGACACGTTCATCAATATTGAAAGAACTAATTAAGGGGGTGTTAAATTTTTGTAGCATATAAATCAGATAAAGATGCATAAAGTGTAACAAGTCTTTTTGTGAGGCTGCTTTGGTCAATTTAACTTTTGTCCTCAGCAGACATAACAAAATGTTATAGATCTTTAACAACTTAAATACCAGTTTTTAAATCTTCAATACAATGCATAGTTGTGCTTTGGCTAGAGGTGGGCGAAAAGTATTACAATTTATGTATATTTGTATTATTGCCCATTACTAAATTCTACAGCCTCTAGTAAAATACACAGTTTTTTTTTGCAGGTTACTAGCAACAAACTATGAATTAATATCAAATTATTTAAAGGTTATATAGACAAGTGTTTTAGTTAAAAACGTGTCTAGGCAGGGTGTTGCTCTATGCATCAAATCTTAATCATACCATATATTTAAATAATATATTATTAACATAATCTAGTGCATGTGTCCTAGGCAGAAATTTAATTAATTTTTAATCTAATCCTGGCTGTAAAGATGTTTCACACTTGTTCAGTCCTGTCAATAAAAGCACATTGTGAGCAAGAAGTCTTTAACAACGTAGTCATTAACGAGTGAAAACATACAGTGTTGTGACACTGTTGTAATCCGTTTCATTTGTTCCGCTGTTTAACCCCTGCATAAACCTGATATGAAGGCAGCGAGAGCAGAAACTACTCGGGATTAGCATTTAGCACTAGCTCCGCTCAGCTGAGACTGACCAGAGCCTCTCCCACACCTTTGTGATTGGTTAATTCTGTTTGTAAGTCATGAGCATGACAAGGATGTAACCAATAGTGAGTGGTTACATCCTTGTAAAGAGCCAATTGCCAGCATCTGTCTTTCAAAAAAAAAACTGCTCCAAGCAGCGATCTTTCCAACTTGTCAGACTGACAACAGTTCATATCGTAACACAATATAATAATAGCTGTGGCTTACCAAAAACACTTGCTTTAATTTTTACAAGACTCATTCTTTCTGACCCTAAGCCTACAAAGAAAGCCTGATTTGAGAAAACAGTGTCATTATGTATTTTCCTTTCATTTCCTTGAAAGACTGAAGATTATGGATTGTCTGCAGTGTTGTACTCCATACTTTGAAAAGCAGACTGTGCTCTGATTGAACTGAAAGCCGAGTTACAAAGTCAAAATAGTACAGTCTCCTTTTATAGACAACCCAGTCCCTTTTGTCAAAAGAACCTCACCCATACTTACAGTTTGGTTTAGACTTTCCCATGAAACAGCTGCTTTTTGGTCTTGGTATGGACCAAACTGAACCAAGGGCAGAATTCAGAGATAGTTCTGACTTTGAAATGCAGGACTTCACCAGCGATTAAAACGTAGTTTTTTAGTATCTTGTAAACCTGCTCACCTGTTTGTACATCGATGACCATCTGATGACCTCCCCTCATCCCAGGCCTGTTGTCGTCACCGTCACCTGAAAACATGCAGCAGGACGAGGAGACGGTGGATAAAAAGAGTGAAACAATGAAGGTGATAAAAGATGAGCAGAAACAGAGGCAGAGATGGAGGAAGGAGAACACACAGCTTTAGTTCACTAGCTTGAACAATGTGAAATGTTTGACTTGAGGAGGGGCAGGAGGGAGAGTCCTGCATAAATAGAGTATCTCACTGTTCATGTCTTCTCGGTTGATTTCTTGCACGCTTGTACCTTTGTTGCATTTGGGGATGATTTGGCTCCACCTGGGCTTGTATTCCTGCTGGCTGATGTACTGGTTAAACAAACCGTCTGACCAAGAGAGAGAAGTACAAAACAAAGCAAAAAAAAAAAAACAGTGTTAAATATAAGACTTAGCAATGTACATGAAGTCCATACTGTTTCACTTTTTTCAGGAATAACACAAATTAAATTTAATTTATAGACAACGTAAAAAAAAAAAACTAAGAAGCACAGCTGTTCCAACTTTTACTGGTGACCTTGTGTCAGTAATATCCTAATAAGTAATTTTTATTATATAAAAAGTGTCCTTAATGGTCCACCATAAACTAACTGGCAACTGGTGAATTAGCAGCTCATGAGTGGAGGAGTGCACAGACAGGCTGTATCCTACCAACGGAGAGTAACAAAACAGGACTGTATTTGTGTCGGACAGAACTGTGACAAAACTGTGAGAGAACCACAGCTCATTACTGGCAAACTAAAATTAACCGAAAATACAGGAGGATTGTTCAGAAAAAAAACTAAAATGTAAATGAGTTCAACAAATGGCTGAGTAAAAGAAAACATGGTTCTGTTAACGATGTAATGCTTAACACACAAGGCTTTGCTGGTTTTATTATAGTGTTGACAAGGTACAGATAATAAATAGTTTATCTCAGCTGTGCTTGTGTGACCTGAGACAGTAACAGGCTTCTTTAGGCCTGTGTAAGGGCACATATTGCTTAGTGGCTAATTTGCATAATTAATGAGCAACAGCAAAGTCACAAACTAACAAAGATGTGAAAGAGTTTAGATGCGTCATTAAAATATTTTGAGGGAGGTCTGGCCTTCTCTGCTTAGACTGCTGATCCTGCGACCCAGCCCTGGAAAAGCAAAGATGGATGGAATGAATGTAGTTTTTAATCTGAATGTCATTGGCATTTGTCTCTCACTTATAGACCGTCACCAGAGCAGAGTGTGAGAAATGTTACATATTCCGTGTGGGGAATATGAATTATATATTTTAACAATGACAGTCAGAGCTCAAAAGCCAGGACAAAGAGAGAACATTAGTAATTTTTTCCCAATTATTATGTTAAGATGTCGTTCTAGTATCGGTATAGAGATTATCAAGCCAGGTATTGAAACAAACTCAAAATTTTTGTACTGTGACAAAACTTGGGGGAAATTACGGATCACTTTCATATTTTAGAGTCTACAGCATTGTCCTGGGCTTGTGTCTGTTTTGTGAGAGAGAGGCGCCTGCTTCTTTTGGCGACATCACAATAATAATAAAGCAGTTATTCTCCAGAGAAAGGCTAGAAAAAGTAGCAATAGTTGCAGTAAATGTTATAAACCATCTCTGTCAAGTCTCTTGCTTCTCTGCAGTGACTCACGAAATGAGCGGAGGACACAAACAGAGACAGAAGAGATGATCAGCTGAAGCCTGCCACCTTTATTTGATACAGCTCCCGTCTTAGGGCTGTTTAATACCAGCCTTGTTTTAAAGCAGACATGGTCTATATTTATTCATTTAGACACTACTTATTTGCATAAATATGTAATTAATTCAAATACTGCGGGTCCAAGGTCCTCTGTGATGTAAGGACAAAGCAGTATGAAGTTGTACAATTAATGTACCTCAAACAGCTTCTACAACATTGCGCAAGTTTAGTACAGTTTTGTTTTAGGGCCTGGCCACACTAGCCTGGCCAGCCAGACTGCATTCTCATTGTATTGCATACACAGAGAAATTGGTCTGGGATTGTCCAATCTGCTCTGAATTCTGCTCTGGCTCTTTCTTCCTGGGCCAATCGTAGCGAGGTAGGTGGGATTTTGTTTTGCGTCACAATTTTCTATCCCAATAGCCATGCTGGTATACGCTGTAGTTTGTTGACAACTGGAATTGGACGGTCGCTTTCTTACTTCAGAGCTGTTTTCAAAAAATACATCTGATTTAAGCCAATAACTAGATAAACACACCTAGCTCCAATTCAAAAATAAAATATTTTGAGTTTATAAAAGCAAGAAATAAAACCCAACTAAAATAGTTAATTATAGAAAAAATAATGATTTAATGACATTAGGGCCAAAGCATAAAAATACTTGTACAGTGCAAGTTTTGTTTAGCGTCAGTACATTACCTTGAACAGCTTTGTCTATGAGCTCCTCACAGGCGTCGAAGTCGCCCTGCAGCACCAGTCGGTCATGGAGGTGAGTGAGCATGGGGTGCTCTAGAGCTATGCGGGTTTTCTTCTGCAGAGATTCGAAGGCCTCGGTATAGTTATGCTGCCTGAAGTGTTTCAGGCAAAGGCGGATGGCTTCTTGCTCTCTGTACTGGAAAAAAAGAAGAGATGAAAAGCCCAGATCAGACCAGAACATATACTTACCGGCCACATTATTAGTTACACCTTGCTAGTACCGGGTTGGACCCTTTTTATGCCTTCAGAACTGCCTTAATTCTTTGTGGCATAGATTCAACAAGGTGTCAGAAACATTCCTGAGAGACTTTGGTCAAAAATATCCCACACATCATTACAGCACCACCTGCCTGAACTGTTGGCTTTGTTATTTTTCTTTTTTTTTTTAACCAAAGCCTCAATCCTAATATATTAAAACTATTGCTAGGTCCCATTGTTATCAAATATTTAAAAAGGAATGCATCTGGATATAAAAAGCTTTTTTGTGCTTCATCCAGGATTAAGAAAGTCTCTTGGATGAGGGATCAAATGTCTGCTACAGTCAGAACAATGTCTATATGCCTGCTTTTTATGTTTCTTGAGGAAAAGGTTGGGTGGTCACAGCTCTGTCTTCTAGGGAGCCATATTCATAATTTTTTTCCAAAACTCATGTCTCTTTCTATGTAATTATGTGTTACCTTGCTGTACCAGTTAAGGCACGGCTGAACCACATCTGGGTCTTCAATACCATGCAGCTCTATGTACCAGATACTGAAGTTAAAACTGGGACCCCAGGACATCAGAGGCACTGGGGAAACACAAAACACCACCAAGATTATAACAAAGACCGTGTTATTTACTTTTCTTTATAAGATTTAGTTTCTCACCTATTTTTACGAATCTACAGGGAAACATTTGCTCATCAATCTTGTGCTTCAAAGTGAACGTTTCCTTGTTGTAGTCGTTCTTAAGGCCACTGGGAAAATAATGAGTGCAACTTTATGAAAAAAGACAAACGAAAAATTGAGGTAATTCACAAAAACTTAAAAACTTTATCGCTGCCAGTTTTGTTTACATTCAATTTAACAGTAAATTTTTTTTAAATAGTATAATTTAATTGCACTAACAGCGGACAGACAGCAGGAAACTGAATTATGAATGACGTGCTTATGATGGAAGTTCAGGAAAATTTTGGTTTTAAAAATGCAATCTGTATAAAATGACTGTTCACCGGCCAAAATTCCCACATTTATCCACATACACACATGGTTTGGGCTTTCTCTCACCTGGATAACAGCTCGGTCATGTTCTCTTCACTCATCCCACCAAACACTTTGAACTTCTTCAAGTTACAGACGTGAGTTTTCTCATATTTTCCAAAGGTTATGCTCTGAACAATGGCTGGTCTTTCCAACTTCAGGATTAGAAACTGAAGGAACAGAAAGAGAAAACAGACTTAGAGTAGGCGGGAAACAATGTGTGAAAACTGTCTGCTGGGATCAGGTCAGCAACTGTGACACATTCTGCTCATTATGCGAGTATCTGCAGCAGGTAAATGGCTTCACATTTAATCTATAATGAGCCATTTCCACATCTCATTAATGGTGTAATAAGACACTTCCAATGACAAACAGGCAGTGGCCACAGGCTCTAACTACAATACTCACCTAATAACAGTGCCACTGAACGGAGAGAATTTAATATTGGATTTACAAGGAATACTGAATGAAAAGGTTAAAGCAAAAGCATCTGGACTATATAAACTTTTTTCCATCTTTCAAAACATAATGTGAAAACGCTGATGTGACACAACTTAATTAAATGCACCACAAGAGCATGTCCTGACACCTTTACATCTAAACCATATTGAGTACATTCAAACTATTTGTTCCTGACTGAATCACTGTTAAAGCCTGTTCCTCTGATAAAGCAGCTGCAGATGGTTGACTTGAGCTGTAAGTTCAAGGACATCTTTCACAGACCACTGCCTGTAACACAGACCTGCCGAATCATTAATTATCAGATTAACACAAGCTTGGCCCTCTCCTGAGCAGTGTAGGTACACTAACATACATGGCAGTGTCAACAAGCAGGGAAGACCAGCTCACTCCCAAAAAAGGCATTAAGTCTTTAGTTTAGAATTGGTTCAGATTTGCGGCCACAGATGCCTTAACAGCTAGTGCCAACGCTATGTTTTCTAAGTGCAGACTTTTATGACTAACTCTGTCATAGTTTGTCAAATCAGAAAAATGCATTGTGAACCTGAGAATTTGCAGTTTCAACTAAAATATGGCTTATTATGGTAGGTACAAACTAGTAACAGGATAGCGCTACACAAATTCTCAATACCGTAAATCTTTGAGTTTTTGCCTGATCCAAAAATTAAAGTAAAAATATTTTAAAAGGAGGGCAAAAGGAAAGAGCGAGAGCGGGAGACTGATCTGTGTCATCAAACACACAATTTACGATGTCTGGAAAATCACCAAGAGCCATTAAATGGTTCAGTCCAAGGCCTGGTCTAGTCCCGCTCCAGTCCCTAACTAGTCCCGATCTAGTCCTGCTCAAGTCTAGGTTCAGTCCTGATTTGAAGTTGTTCAAATGTAGAGAACTGTACAAGTTTGACCAAAAAATAATAATACTGGTTTCATCTTCCCACCATTCTGTCATTTGTGATTAAACATGAAGCCGTCAAAAAACCCAAACACTATTCGTATTTTGATAATAAATTTTATTTTAAAATATATATTTTTGCTTGCCACATATTAAATTAATCCATAATGAGCAAACAGGCTTTTTTCAATACAACCGGCAGTGTATTCGTTAACTGCAGTAAAATCAGTCTACACAGCCCTCGTCCTGTTCATGCCCTGTTCACTTCTGCTGCTGAGTCACTTGACGACACAGCAGCAGACAGAGCGCGGAGAAAAGGATATGTGTGGAAAAAAAGAATGGCTTGTAGCCTTACTGCAACTTGAGTTGAGAGTTGAGTTCTCTAAAGGCAGCAAAGTTTGGAATTACTTTTAACAAAATAATCCACGTGTGCACAATTTGTCAATTGAAACTAAGTTATCACAAAAGCATACGCCATTCTGGACCCCTCCCTCGGGAAAGTGTTTCAGGCGCATCCCAACGGGAGGAGGCCCCAGAGGCACCATTTCTCTCGAAATTAGTTTTTTTTTTTTCATCTTGTGAAATGGCAGCTTGTGCTCCTTGGAATGGAGAAAGTTCCATTCAATCACCAAAACCCAGACCACGATTATTCAAAGTATGGAAATACTTTAAACGGAGGCAAAATAAAATGGTTCTTTGTTCCCTTCGCAAAACCGAAATGGCGTACCACGGCAGCATAACTGCGATGCACGATACACCCCAGACGAACACATCCTGGCACTCTCCGACCTCAAAATGACCTCAAAAAGTATTATTACAATTAGTTTTAGTAGTAATTGTTGTGTTCTTCCCTGATGTGTTTTGGTTGAGAATTAATTAATATATGCTAGATAATAATGATAATGCTAATCACTAACGGTATAACGTTGAACTGTAAACCTATATTACTGTATAGGTTACTTTGGCAAAAATAAAGCAAACTTAACTTTTGAGTAACATTTACTGGTTGTACCTTATGCACACCTAAAATTAACTCATATTTACTTACTTAATCGTACGCTGTAATCTAGTAGTGTACGCGAACATATAGACTATTAGTGCATTTTTGTTTAGTGTTGGCACAAGCCAATAAAAGAAAAAAACATAATTCGTTATTATTCACGTACTTATGATTATCTCATTAGTTAAAAGACTTATAAATGCTTTCTGTATTTTATAATAAAATGACAAATCCACTACACTCTCTGAAATACAATTAAAATTGTAATCAAAGTAATCATATTAAACATTGTGTTTTTTCCAGGAACAGGCAAAGCTGTGTACAAGAATTCTTTCATAAAAAGGAAATCACTGTTTGCATGCCCCAGATGGCAGTTACACTTACCGATAGCATACTCAACATGATTGTAAAAGATATCAGACCATTTTCTATTGTAAACATTCAAGGAATTTGTGAGATGATGAACACGTTTTACCCAGGATACACACTTCCCTCCAGGTTCCATTTCACTAAGCTGAGGGAGAAGAAATATAAGGAGAATTTTGAAAGATTGTGAAATCTAAAATAGCTCTCACCAGACGCATGGACCAGCATTGCCACAGAGGCATACTTGGGTGTGACATGCCACTTCATTAATGAAGAGTGGGAGCTTATATTGTACAATCTGACCACCATGCCCCTTGAAGATCGGCACACAGCTGAAAACATTGCTAACTGGGTGGAAAAGGCAGCTGAGAAGTTTGAGATATCCATGGCCAATGTACAGTAATTGTAGTTGTCCATGATAATGATGCAAATGTTGTCGCTGCGCTGCGTATTTTGGAAGAAAAGCATATCATCTCTTCTCTTAGGTGTGCTGGTCATACATTGCAGTTAGTTGTCAGTAGCCCTGAGGGATCCACAGATCAGCAAGACACTGAGGGCAGCAAAGTGCCTTGTGGAACATGTTTTTTAAAAGTGAGCTGGCCAACACAAAGCTTAAAGCAAAGCAGCAACAAATGGGTACCCCTGTTCATGCATTAATTAATGATGTATCCGTAAGATGGAACAGTACATGACCAACCGCATGCTTGAACAGTGGTGGCCTGTGACTGCAACACTTTCCAATCCTGATGTCACACCATGAGGGAAGCACTTCCTGGATTTAAAACATGATCAGTGGAGCTTACTCAAGGAAGTGGAACAAGTCCTGAGGCCTTTTGAGTGTGCTACTGTTTTTTAAGTGGAGAGTCCTATGTGACTGGTTCCGCTCTACAGCCTCTGGTAAAGGGCCTCCAGAAATCCATACAGAGCAAATTTTTTTTCGAGACCGCAGCAGTAAAGACTTTCCAAAATGTTGCCGCACAGGAGATGACATCAAGATGGGAGCGGAACACTAAATTCAGAGATGAAGAAAATGTCTTATTGCAGCAGGCCTGGACCCCAGATTTCGCAAACTAAAATTTCTGCCAGCAGAAGACATTTTAAAAGTTCACCTCAAGGTTCAAGCTCTTGAAGAGAAAAGAAGATATGAGGAGCGAACACATCAATGCCAATGTAAGGAACAAGTTCAGTCAGCCAGCACAAACATAACATTTTCAAAGAAGAGGCAAATGTCTCTTTTGGATACTTTGCTCGGTTCAGATTACATTTTTTTGTAAAGTTACCCAATGGATTTATTGGCTAATCAAAAAAAAGAACACTAGATTAATAAAAAAATTAAAATAAAATAATTGTTAGATTAGTCGACAGAAAAAAATTTGTTAGTTACAGCTTACTGATTAAATGTCCAGCATTTTAGTTATACATCAAAACCAAGTAAATGTTGATAGAAATTGGGTCCTATTAGATGTATATTTACTGTTGGTTAATAATTTAGAGTTTGAATTAAGTTGTTATTGAAGGTGAGGCGCTGTAAACTCTGCAGGATATATTGAGTCCCATTGAAATGAATGGATAAACGGCTAGGATCAGAAATGACCCATAAGGACAACTTTTTGCTCTCGTTTGTTCTCGTTGCTTACCGCTTAGTCCCGTTAAGGGTCACGGGTGACTGGAGCCTATCCCAGCAGCTTTGGGCCTGAGGCAGGATAAAGCCTGGACAGAGGCCAGTTAGTCGCAGGGCTAACACTTAGAGACAGACAGTGACAAACAACCATTCACTCTCACATTCATTCACTAGGGGGACACTTAAGCGTTGCCAATTAACCTACACAAGCATGTGTTTGGACGGTGGGAGGAAGCCAGAGTACCTGGAGAGAACCCACAGTAACACGTGGAGGAGTTTTTTTTCCCCACTCAAAAAAAAAAATCATATTTTTACATAAACACGCATAAATAGTACTAAATATCAATATTGAAAGGTAAATTTTGTATCAGCTTGTTGAAAAGAAAACACACTAACAATAGAACCCAAGACATTTGAGAAATTATAATCTATGCCTTTAATATGGAACAAACAAAATAGGGTCATTTAGGACCACCAGTGCAACTTTTTGATATCATTTATAAATATAGAATTTTTCAAAAAGGGCATCCACACACATATTTGACCATTTCCATTGTGCACTTGACCCAATACTCCAAATGCAATTTGGAAAACTAAAATCATAGCTTGTCTGTAAAATTCTGTTCAACACAAAGAAGGTCTACTGGACCTGAATTGTAGAATGAAAGGCAAAGTTGGTATCAATGCACTGGAAAGGAGGGCTAAACATAGAACCCAAAAAATGAGAAATTTTACTTTATGCAAAAAATACTGAGCAAACAAACTCCCCAAAGTGACCCCACAAAAACCACCACTGCCATTAAATTCTTATTTTTTAATCAATTTCCTTCAAACTATATTTGTCAGAGGGCAGAGAAGTGAACAAGCGCCTAAATTTTTACAATATTTCATAATAAAAATGACAAAAATATGCAGCATCAAACATCACAAGAATTTAAATCCACCCACAATAACTACACTTAGTTTAATTAACAAATTAAATAAATAAATAAATAAATAAATAAATAAAGGCACTATGAATTCTACTGTACCAAAAAGAAAACTTTGAGCAAAAAACAAAGTACATAATGAACAGTAAACTGGCTGTATTGTTGCATTCCTAATATTTAATCCCAGTGGCCCTGATTTATCAAAGTTGCGTAAAAACGGGCGCAGATCTGTGCGTAAAAGTGGACACGACTGTGAGCCAATCTATTAATTTTGTTGTTTTTTTTTATATACAGATCCTTTGCTGCTCCACTGAGTGAGTAGACAGGTCTGTGTCACCTACTTCTCCTGCACTCTGTGTTTTGCCATGTGGTCACATGACTCAGCGGCAGAAGTGAACCGAGCAAGAACAGGACGAGCGAGCGCAGCGTGGACTTATCTTACTGCAGTTAACAGAGTTTATGGCGTGGAGTACCAAAACACAGCAAAAAAGCTGGAAATGACAATACACATAGATAAAAGATTATATTGATTTTTTTAATAAAATGTGACAAATGTTTTTTGCTGACAACCAAACCACATTTGAGACATGTCGTCATAACTCTTATTTTAAGGGCAAAATAATAAGGATATTTGTTAAACATTAAGCATGTTAAAAAGAACTGGAGAAAGAAAGCCGGACTGGATTGTCCCAAGACCAACTCCCAGAGTTGCTGGTCACTACAGCCTCAGTGGATGCAGCAGGTAAACTCTTGTAGTGTGCGTTTACCAGAAGCAAAATACTGTATAGACAGGTCTATTACACAGTGCACCTCTAGTCTACAGCACTCTATCGCCACAGCAGGCTCCACACTAAGCCGGGCGCGCGTCTTTGAACTCCCAAGGCAAGCCTCGACAAAACCCGGAGTCTGAGAGGGATTTAGCGAGACAGATCGAGGTGTCTGGGATATGGACCGCTGTCTACTTTTAAAGTTGTGTTTGAGCAAACGTTGACTCAGGACAGTTTTTACTGCGCATAAATAAACCACAACTGACAGTTTACTGAGGTGATATTACTTAGCATTAGCATTTGAGTGTTGCTATGAGAGATTGCTATGTTATAGACGGTATCAATAATTACACACAAAATCCTCTAAAAGCTTGCGCTGCCCATGGCCCTAAAAGTAGATAAAATACTAAAATATTGTTAGAGAACTGTAACATGGAATATTGTCAAGTGTCAATGCATTAGTTCTAAATAATGGTTTTGCTGCAGTTCAGTGCTGACATTAAACCTCCTGATCCGGCATGGGATTTGAGGTTATGCACGCCCACATTCAGATTGATAAATGCCAAACATTGCATAGAAATGGTCGTAAACCCAAAATTAAACTTGGTTGATAAAATGAGGGACAGTGGCTGCAGAAGAGACACACAGAAGGCAAAACATAATCCTCCAGAACATCATTACATCTCTCTGACAAGGGCCTCAAACAGGTGAACACTTACTTTAAGACGGGTCTGACTGTGTTATGAAATAATAATTTATGGCTTAGAGATGGTTCAGACTCAGGACAACAGCCTTCATTTAAAGCTGAGCCTCTTTGTTAAGACAGATTACTCTCTGTTCTCTACTGGGAACAGAACATTTATGTTACTTTTGAGTAAAGCTCAGCCTCGTTGCGAGCTCCGTGCAGAGCCAACTTGGCTCAGGACCGGTCTGTGCAGCAGGTGAGAGAATGAAACCTTTTTCTGAAATTTTAAGCAATATTAGCAACATTTCCGATATATACATCTATATAGATATAGATAATAGAGATGTTTTAAATCCCTTTACATTCAGCATCAAACCCCAGTAACAAAAGAGACATAGTGGAAATCATTAAGTCAATTTTACTTCAGTACTCATTATGAATTACTGTGCAACCAGCCCTGCATAAAAGCTGGCTGGTATTAGATGTGTATGACTGGTACACTCTCAAAAAAAGCATAATGAACATAAAAGCTAACAACCAACTGACTCAGAGCAGACAGACACTGCAAGTACTGTATTTTGCAACATAATCACACACCAAGGCACTTTTGTGGCTTGCAGCATCAGCTAATGAGGTCATAAGATAAGCAGGTTTAGTATATCCATTTCCAGTTTTGTTGCAGAGACTGTGTGAGCACTCACCTGTGGAGGATAGTTACTCTCAGAAGACCACCTGGAAGACTGATCATTCGGTTTATCCACCAAGATATTCCTGCAAACACACAAAACACTACCTTTTCTAACAGCATATCACCATATTTACCATAGCACCACTATCACATGGTAAGCGTGGCTGTGGAATCCAGAGCAAAAAGAAACAATAGCAGGTGCACGATAAAAGAATTGACGCTGCTAATGCTAATTGTTTTTAGCTTTGAGTTAGGCGCTAAAACAACAACAAGCGAGTCTCAAACTGTTTTATTGCACTGCTTTAAGAAGAAAATCAAACCATTGATGTATTATATGTGACATTTACTTTCCTAATGCGTTCAAAGTGGTCGGCAATTTAGGGGATGAGCAACAGCGGCTATGTGCTTTGATAACAGCACGTTCGAGTTTGTTTTCGACACCGGCGTAGCGAAAAACTGAAATTAATAAAGATTTTTAATAAATCTTACGTTACATTTACACATACGTTTACAGTTTAAATACTTCGCCAAATTATTAACAAAGCGGATAATAAGCTAATAACAAATCAAGGGTTTAAAGTCTAAGAACTGATCTACAAACATGTTATAATTAAACGTTTTACTATATACATGTGTTTGAGTGTATTAACTTAATAAATGCTGATAACCGTATTTAGACGAACTGTAAATGTTGTCATATAGTTACTTATACTGTTGTTTTGACACCGCATTTATAAAATGTCAAGTAAATTTCTTATTCCGAGTAAAAATATTTATAGCTAATCAAACGATCCTCTCGTAAATGAACATGCTACTGCTAATAGCTCGCTTCGCGGACGAGAAGAAGAGCCTGTGTCAAAAGAAGGGATAAACACAGAGGCATGGACACTTTAAACGACGAACACCTGCTACAAAATCCTGTGCATTTATTAGTATTTACAGCGTACGGGTTACTCACTCGGGTAAATAGGTAGAGGAGTAAGAGCTCCATTTAAAAACGCTATAAGTAAGCACTCTACTCTCGGGAACGGCCGCCATCTTGTTGCTGAAAATAACAAGCAGGAGAACGCTCTCGGAAAGTAGCCGCGCGGAGTCGCTCGGCTCTTAAAGACACAGGACACTCGGTCGTCGGTGTCACTGGCATTAGGATATCATAACAAAATATACCAAAAACAAAAAATAATTGCTATACTATATAATGATGTTTGAATGTTCATTCAATCTACGTAAAATTAAACTGCTTTCTTGTGTGTTAAAGGTGCATTACGAAAATTTCAATGGTCCAATTTTTTTTTATTTCTAACCAATACATGCATCAGCAACAGCCTGATGTGCAGAAGGAGCCAATATTCACATGATGTGAATTCACCGTTGTTGCCTCTGTTTGCCTGTACAGTCAATTAAATGAGGAGGTTTGAGATCGAAACTCCTGCGTTACATTACCGGATGTGATGTAATGCGCGTGCATGCTTGTTTACCTGGTTCTCTCATCCTTATTTGACGCCATAAGTAAGTAAACTAAGCAAACTATTTCTCTCAAATATTGTTCACAAATTTGTCAAAATCAGTGTTTGCAGAGAAAATCATCCACCTCACAGGTATGCCATTTTAGGAGAGCATGATTATTGCACAGGTGAGCCTAACCGCCAATCCACACTGAAAGCGTACCGCGAGCGCCATGTGTTACTTGCCTCTGCTTTAAATGTGTAAATTCACACCAGGAGCTTCAGCGTCGCTGCTACTACTGTGTGGATTTCCCTCTCTCAACTTTATCCATACTTTTGTGATATTCTTGCTTCTTGAAATGGCTTGTTGCACTATATTGTATTTTTTATTCTTTAGTTCAAATAAAAGGTTTATGTGAAAAAAGTTTAATATGTTATATTTATGGTTATTTTTGCTACAATTTAGCTCGCTCTGTGATCAGACAACACAAACAATAAAAAGCGCAATGTGCAGAAACGTGAAGCTGCAGTAACACGAAGCGGCAATAACGCAGCGGTTTTGGTGTAAATTGGGATTAAGGCTGGCAACAACAAAAGGCCACTCTAAAATGTGCAGTTTTATCACAGCACAATGCCACAGTTGTTGCAAGATTTGAGGGAGCGTGCAGTTGAAATGCTGACTGCAGGAATGTCCACCTGAGCTGTTGCCCGTGAATTGAATGTTCATTTACCTACCATAAGCCGTCTTCAAAGGCATTTCAGAAAATTTGCAGTACATCTAACCGGCCTCACAACTGCAGGCCACGTGTAACCACTAGTGTTGTCACAATACTAAAATTTTGAGATCGGTTTGATACCTGGCTTGAGTATCCTGATACCGATACTAGAACGATAACTTTTCAGCCTGAAACCTCATTTTGGGAAAAAAAAAATCTAATGTTCTCCCTTTGACCTGCTCCTGCCAGGCTTTTGAATTCTGACTGTATAATTCTGTAAAATGTAGCTTTTTACTTCAGTCAAGGATAACACTATCATGGCTAAAATATAAAAAAATATGTCTTATTCCCCCAAGGGAATAAGACATATAACACTTTACACTCTGCTCTGGTAACTGCCTATAAGGGAGTGGCAAATGTCAAAGAAATTCAGATTAAAAACTACATTAAAATGCTTATTTTAATAACACATCTAAACTCTTTAACAACTTTGTCAGTTTGTGACTTCTCTTGCTTGTTAATTATCCCATTCAGGACAGGGCCTTTCTGTGTGGAGTTTGCATGTTCTCCCTGTGTCTGCGTAGGTTTCCTCCGGGTACTCCGGTTTCCCCCACCACTAAAGACATGTACAACAGTCCCCCCAAACACACATGGGGCCAGGACTCCCCTGCAAAAGAGATTTTTAATCTCAGTGGGACTTTCCTGGTTAAATAAAGGTTAAATAAAAATAATATGCAAATTAGACACACCAATATGTGCACTTACACAGGCCTAAAGAAGCCTGTTACTTCCAGAGTCTCATGTCACACAAGCACAGCTGAGATAAACTATTTATCATCTGTACACTGTCAACACTATATTAAAACCAGCAAAGCCTTGTGTGTTAAGCATTACCTCGTTAACAGAAGCATGTTTTCTTTCACTCAGCCATTTGTTGAACTCCACCCACAAAGCAAAATTGATCTGGCCCGGTTCTGGCCCACATAATGCACTTACAATTGGCCCACATACTGGGCCAGATCTGGTTTGCCGGACGTGGCTGACACACTGGTGGTCCTGTGCTGGCCCATAACAGTTTCATCGCTTTGACAAGCTGTCTGCCATATCAAGTCTTGTAATTGTAGGCTCAGATTATAAATGCATCCATAATGATTATAAATTATACAAATAAGATTTATTATGAATAGAACAGCAAAGTTTAAATAAAATATTTCAAATGAAGCCAATCATTAAAAAAAACTTTAACTGTGAAGAGTTAAACACATTTTGCAGAAAAAAACACCCATGTTGGGTTTTATCTATCTTGGCATTCAGATTACCCTGTTTAACCAGATGTTTATCCCTTTAAACCCGGGCCTGTTTTTTTTTTTTGGTGTCTCCTCGAAAAGGACATGTCCACAGTAAATTGACTACATCTCTGCAACTACAAGGTGTATTTCAATAAGTCTGGTGTCAAAATAAAGGGGGCACGTGTGCAATGGTACAGTTTCAGAATAAATCAAGAGCAAAATAACTCCAGAAACATCTCCGCCTAAAAAAAAAACAATTTTTGGATGAATATCTGTTTAGATGAAGTCTGTTGAAGTTCAAACACTATTTGAAATTACAGCCACATGTTAACATTACCTGCACCAAATATAATTGTTCTAATGTGAAAAAAAAAAAAAAACTATTAAGATTTTAGTATGAAATGGTCAGGCGAATTCTCCATTATATAGAATAGGGCAGAATTGGCATATTTTACTTAATCTGTTTTTGATTGCTGTTGTTTGGTCTGTGTTTGAAAAAAAAAATGTAAATGTTTTATTTGTGCTTGTGGCTGAGTCTCAAAGATGTGCTGCTTTGCCATAATTTGTGAAAATGGGAAAATGTGTAAAAGCCCCCCACCCGGGGCCCCCCATTTTACGCCTCTGTTAGATAATACAAAAAAGACCTGGAAAGATGGACCCAACTTCCTCCATCATTGTCATAGTGTCTGTGGTTAAGATGACAATGCAGAGTTACTTTATTTATATGGAACAAAAGGAAACATTAAACCTGGCTCATTATTAGCACTAAATTCTGATAAACTCAACTGATTTACTCAGTAATCGTCAAGCCATTAATATAAATCACCAGTAACACACCGACAAAAAAACAAACCAAGACCTGTTTTTAACTTAACAACTGTCCTTTCCTAAAACACTTGAAAACACCTAAACTACGGAAGACCTGCTTGTTCTTTCAAACCTTTTATGTCAACAAAGAAATATAACAGACAAACAATGAGCCAGGGCAGTGTAACCCAAAACACGTGTCTTTGCGAATCCACAAATGAGTGAGAGTCTCTGCGTTTCTTGTTTTTTATGACCCCACAAATAAACCACCTGATGTGTGGTTTATTTGTGGGTCTTCCGTGTGCTCATTTGCATTGATGGTAAATATAATTTTTCTAACCGCCACTTAAGAGGTGTGGGAGTTTGATCATTTGTTCTTTATGAGTTCAAACAAAATGACAAAATATATAAAGATATCTTCGGTGCAGGCTAGGAGACGCACGGTCTCTCTGGTGCAGGGTTGGGGTTGTACGGTCTGTCTGGTCCAGCTCAGGAGTATGGTGCACTCTGCTAGTAACATGACTAGCATTAGGTTTTGGGGGTTTTTTGATTGAAAGGATGCCCTTCCTCTATTGGCGTTTTTGTAAACAGAAAAAGTTTTTTAGGAATTATGATTAAATTAAGATTTCTGGCGCATCTTGTACACAAAAACACAGAGCAAAGCAGGCCAGAAAGTTTTTATATTAAATTAATCGCTACTTAAACTCAAATTATCAGTAGAGGATTACCGTGATTTTCTTGTTAGTTCCTCCACAGAATCCACATTAGACCAGTCTACAACCCCCACATTGGTATACATATGGAAGTGGACCTGGATTTGAAAAGGTTTTCTGCCAAGGACCTCCAGATGATTTGTGTTAACAATTTTGAAAACCTCTCCAAACGTTAAGATTTTTCATAATTTAGCAAAAAATTGCCGATCTAGAAACTCACAATAGCTGCTAATTAACCTCCTCTCACAATTGTTATTACAATAGTACAGACCTGTAACTCACTTTTTTTTATTAAATATAAGCTTCCATCAAATCAAGACAAGACGTGGTTTTGGGTTTTTTGACACAAACATGTCCTCAACAAACAAGTGAACGAGACACAGTTCGCTTCCATTTCACTCACTCCTTTCATTTACTTCCAGTGAGGCATGACACAACAGAGGCTACTACATGTGAAGTAATATGGAATGGCAGCTGTTTGCTCTTTTGATTTGTTTAAGGATGTTTAAACAATGACATTTAGACCCTATCTTTCCGGGGTTGGTCTTCTCTCTGTTCAGGGTGAGCTGGCTGCAGTGCAGCAGCAGAACATTAACATGGCACACATGCCAGGTATTTAAATGATGTAGCCATACCAACAAACCTGATTCCAAAAAAAAGTTAGGACACTGTACAACTTGTAAATAAAAATAGAATGCAATGATGTGAAAGTTTCAAATTTCAATATTTTATTCAGAATTCAACATAGATGACATATCAAATGTTTAAACAGAGAAAATGTATAATTTTAATGGAAAAATAAGTTGATTTTAAATTTCATGACATCAACACATCTCAAAAAAGTTGGGACAAGGCCATGTTTACCTAGCCTGGTTCTACCAGACTCTCGTACATTTCATTTGTACAGAGAGTCTGGCCTCGCTCCATTGACAAGCGTTTACTTCCTTGTATGCGGGAACTCTGTTGAAGTTTAAAACTATTGGATCTGCCCAGAGTCACTCAGGATCTGCCATAGCCAATCGCTAACGTGTGGTCGTGACGTCTGTCATGCGCCGAAACCGACTGGAAACAACAAGTCACTCCCTCTGTTCGCTGATTGGTCCTACAAAAAATTGATTTCTGGAAACCTAAGAATATACAGCGATCCCAGACTAAGTACTAAAGCGAAATGAAATTGAGCGGAAGTACGTAGGAGGGCGGAGCCAGGCTAATGTTTACCACTGTGTGGCATCACCTTTTCTTTTTATTACAGTCTGCAAACGTCTGGGACTGAGGAGACAAGTTGCTCAGGTTTAGGAATAGGAATGTTGTCCCATTCTAATACAGCCTCTAGTTGCTCAACTGTCTTAGGTCTTCTTTGTCGCATCTTCCTCTTTATGATGCGCCAAATATTTTCTATGGATGAAAGATCTTGCCATTTCAGAACCAGATCCTTCTTCTACGCAGCCATGATGTTGTAATTGATGCAGCATGTGGTCTGGCATTGTCATGTTGGAAAGGCAAGGTCTTCTCTGAAAGAGACGACGTCTGGATGGGAGCATATGTTGTTGGATGTACCTTTCAGCATTGATTGTGTCTTTCCAGATGTATAAGCTGCCCATGTGACCTGCAACCCCCATTCCATCAGAGATCAGGCTTCTGAACTGAGCGCTCATAACAACTTGGGTTGTCCTTGTCCTCTTTAGTCCGGATGACATGACGTCCCAAGAACTTAAAATTTTGATTCATCTGACCACAGGACAGTTTTATACTTTGCCACAGTCCATTTTAAATGAGCCTTGGCTCCAGAGAAAACGCCTGTGCATCTGGATCATGTTCAGATATGAATTCTTTTTTGACCCTTTAGAGTTTTAGTTGACAACGGCGAATGGCCGGGTGGATTGTGTTCACCGACAATGTTTTCTGGAAGTATTCCTGAGCCCATGTTGTGATTTCCATTACAGTAGCATTCCTGTTTGTGATGCAGTGTCGTCTAAGGGCCACAGGCATCCAGTCTGGTTTTCCGGCCTTGACCCTTACGCACAGAGATTGTTCCAGATTCTCTGAATCTTTGGATGATATAATGCACTGTAGATGATGATAACTTCTGAGAGGCTTTATTTTATACCAACGCATGTTGTCAATTGACCTAATAAGTTGCAAACTGGTCCTCCTTATATGTACATTTAACTTTTCCGGCCTCTTATTGCTACCTGTCCCAACAAAATGAGCCAATATTTGGCATTACATTTCAGAATGTCTCACTTTCAACATTTGATATGTTATCTATATACTATTGTGAATAAAATGTTTTAAAATAATAATGATAAAATAATAATAAAAGTTTATGAGATTTGTAAATTATTGCATTCCGTTGTTTAGTATATAAGGGATTTTAAAACCTTTCCTAGGACCAGCAAACCTTGGCTAATCAATGCTTGCATAAACCACCTGCTCAAAAAAGGAGGGTGAGAGCTTTTGGGTGAAAGTGGAGTCTGAGAAGGGGATGGACAAAAGAAAATCAGGGTGTGGAGCTTTAAAATTAGGATGTATGTTTTTGGCCTTTTTAATGACATCTGTTGGTGGAAATGTAGATTGCAATTTCATGCCTCACTTTTTTTTAGAGCAGCTATGATAGCTTTGGACATGCTGGTAAACTAACCCAATAAAAAGGTCTGATTGGGATTTTTATTTAAAAAATATGAATAAATAATTGTAGTTTATCAATGCCTGTTGTTTAAAAAATAAAACTCTAGGTTTAAATGAATTACACACAAAATTTTCAGTTAATAATGGTAAATTTATATAGCTTTTTGAAGGAATGAGTTAGTGTTGAGTAAGTTTCTCAAGAGAACACCTATTGTTTGTATTTTTCTACTTCCCTCCTATGATTACACGCCAGGGATGATTTTATATAGGGGAAAAAACGCTAAATGACAAACTGAAGTTACATTCTTTATATAGATTTTACTTTCTTTCAGTGACTGAAGAGCCCCAAAAGAATGGACCAGCAATGGAACCTGATTTAACCTTACATGGAAACATATTTTGCCTTTAAGCTTTAACCACTTGATAAATTTAGTTTCCAACAACTTCTCTGTTTATTGTCTGCATTAAAACACAAGCAAAATTGACCAAAACGTAGATACGTGGATTTCAGTAATGTAAAAAAATAAGTGGTGGTATGGTATGGAATACTTGAGACAGCACCAATAATACAGATGAGAGACAGTGGTCTCAAGGCCAAATCTAGCTTTTACAAAAATCTGACCAGTTTAAATATTAAGGCTAACAAATACAATGAAGAGGAAATACTGTCAGTCATTTTATTGATTCTCATTTGAGGCCCTTGGTTTAAAAGAGTTTGACACCTCTGTTCTCGGGTGATGTCATATTGTCTCTGCCCACTGTCTTACACACAGAGAGAGTGAATCATCTGGTGATTCATGGCTGTGTTCCAGTAAAATGACCTCCACTTTACAGTCATTTATTACAACTTTCACTTTCCCATCTCTATTAAACAGGTGAGCAATGTCTGTCAATATCTTCCAATTAGTTTGCATAATAAAGAGCTTTGTTATTTTGGAGATGTTAGTCACTAGTTCTTACAGTCAGCTCTCAGTGGAAACAAGAAGTGACCATGCCACACAAATTTAGTAAATGAAGTAACGGTATGTGTTAGTAATAATTGTAATTAATGAAACCCCAGTGGGGTTTTTCTCAAACATCTCACCCTGAGCTGTGCTCACATAGTTCACAGACAAAAAACATATTCTCTTTCTTTCTTTCTTTATCTAAAGCAGAAACGCATTAGATACAAGTTCCAAATTTAAGATTCAAATCCAACTAGAAACTGTTCAAATCCATCTAAAACCTGTTCAAATCCACCTAAAACCTGTTCAAATCCACCTAAAACCTGTTAAAATTCAACTAAAACCTGTTTAAATCCAACTAGAATTTGTTCAACTCCAAATAAAACCTGTTCAAATCGAAATAAAACCTGTTCAAATCCAAACTGTACTTTTGGAATAAAATCAGAATGGACTATTGGCCCTGGGAAAAGTCCAATTTCTGATCCAGGTTGATCTTTTCTTCCCTGCTGCTGCTGAAAGGTCTCCCTGAGTACACTATATAATTTTGTGATTAAAGAAGACTCCAGACCAGGCCTGAACTTGCCTGGGTACCAGATTATTTCTCTGTCTATTCTATACATCATTGGTCTAAATCTAAAGGCCAACAAATATGAATATATTTGAATGTTCGGGATAAGGCGAGATGTATCATAATTTTAAAACAGTCCATTACACACACTGAAATAAGCACATACAAATAAAACCAAACAACAACGGTGAACAATTTACCCATCAAACTTTTTGTATCCCCAGTTTCATTTTTTTCCCTACACAATATATTTATTTATTACCGCTCCCTAACCCTCCATCAGTACACACAGTATAAATGCACACAGAGGACTATTAGTGGACTCTATTAGTGGATAGTTCTGGACACAACATGACTCTTTTTTAGTCACCATCAGTCATGTGACTCTGGCGTTACATTAGTCCGCTGATAGTGGATTTCAACAATTCATTTCCACAAGTTCTGTTTGAATGAATGAATGATGGAGGTCTTCCTTTCAAACATATGCGGGTGTTGTTCAAAAGAGAACAACATGTCCCTTCAGGGCTACCGTAGCTGCTCACAGGCTGCAGAAAGGAGGTGTGGAGGAAATGTACTAGCTGCTGATAAAGTGTATTTTCAGCACAGAAAATGTATTTTAACAAAGAAACGGATCAAAAAAGAAAAATATCAACAGCGAAAAGGGAGGCAACATAAAACACAAATACTGTCAATTCAATTATGTTTTTTCAAATGTTCATTGAGGCAGAATTAATTTTGTCCTGACACTAACGTTGCAGCTAAGCTAATGCTAAGCTTGTCTTCAGTTTGTTGTAATGTATTAGTATTTTGTGGAGGAAAAATGTATCCAGCTTAAATTATTTTAATAAAAAAGAAGCAGGAGAGGTTCCTGGGCTGCTTTTGGGTGTGAGTGGACTCGGAGACAGGGATGGAAACAGAATATCAGGGAGTGGAAATGTAGCTGAAATGTTAATGTCAATGGTGAATTAAAAAAAATCTAGTTGAAAGTGTCTAAAATGTTGATTTTGTAGATTTAAAGTGTCACATTATTATGTCTTTCTCATTGTTGTTGAAGTCAGACTGGACTCGGTGATGAGTCATGAGGTGGAGCTGGTGGAGCTGATGGAGGACTGTGTGCAGTGAGTTATAATTCTGTTTGTTCAGTAAACGCCCAGCACTTGGCAGAGCTCAGCTTCCACTTTCTGCAAATGGAAGCACACCGGGTCGAGTTTCATATGTGAATACAAAGCCAACGTTAGAATTTCTATAATTTTTGCACTTCCATTATGACTGCTCAGAGGGAATAAATATAATTGTCATCTGTCAGTTTGTGTTGCTGTGTGATTCAGCTTTAAAATCCACGGAGTCATGCCAAAGGGCTATGCATCAGAAACATAAAACACAAAAACATGAACTCATAATAGAAACTTCAAACATAAGGAAAACCTAGTAAAATACAAATAAGATTAAGTAAAATGAATAAAATAAATGCATAAAGAATGTAAGAGGATAAGTGGTAGAAAATTATGAATGTCATTGTATCATACAGTTATGGTGAATTATGTATGTGATGTCATATACTGTTCGAGTGTTAATGTGAAATAGTGTTGTTATAATCTAATAATCCATCTCATCTTTAAGTTTACAGAGTCAAAGTTCTAAACCTCAAGTCGTCCGTTTGTGTGCAACATGATCTCAGTCGTGGCTCACGTCTGAAGTCACCTGCTATTGAGATCACTCTGATGAAGTCAGCACCACCTTCCCAAACGTCACAAGAAGTCACAAGTTCAAAGTCTAAAGTACAACATGAACAAACCAACAAAAGTTTGCTCTGCGTTCTCAGAAGAACATACTGAGAGTTCCCAGAGTCAGAACAGAGTTGGGTAAGGCAGCATTTCAGTACACTGCCCCCTGTGCATGGAATGAACTGCAAAAGGACCTAAATCTATCAGAATTTAAATCTATTCTAAAGAAGCGTGAACTTAATGAGCTTAGAAAACTGTTTTTAAACTTGTACACATTGACTGTAAATATCATTTGTTTTGTTGATGTCATGTATGTTTTTTAAATTGTATGTAAATGCTGTTGTCTTGCCAGGTCACTCTTGAAAAAGAAAATTTTAATCTCAATGAGTTTTTTTATCTGGTTAAATAAAGGTTAAATAGATAAAAACAACAGCGTATTTTCTTTCTAATCAACCCCATTAACAAACATAAGACATGACTATAGCCCCTGTTTGTCCACGCCCACTCTGCAGGGAACCAGTTGGAATAAAGGGTCCAGACTCTTCTTGTCTCATCATTAGCTATAAAAGTGCAGGGTGACTCAATCCTGTAGGACCTGGGTCTGCAGTCAACACTCACCTCAAAGAGACAGCAATGTCCGAATCTTGGCCAGAGAGGCCAGATGGTTTGAGAGAGGGGTGAAGGAAGACATTTTTGTAAAAATGAAGAAACCCTCTGTGAGTAGAGGAGGTGGCCTCAGATTCATGTTGCCTTTAAAACAGTGTTCTGAAACCAAAAACAAAACAACAAACACAGCACCTGAATAGAGCAGTGTCACTAACGACTCTCACATCAGGAGTCACACTGTCCTTTCATAACTAACGACTATGAGACCAGAACAGCCTGGTCCCATCAGGTTTAGTTTCAACTTAAACTCCTCCCTCTGGAGATATAAGCTTATAGCTCTCATACCAGGAATTAGAGACAAAACGTCTTCACATTTAAAACTCCAGATGCCTTTACTTTAACCTTTTCTATAATTCAGCTGGCTGATTACATGTATTGGAGTATAGCACATGTTGGAGGTATATGTGACAGTCAGTCCGAGACAAATAATGATTAGATGATTTTAGACTGGTTTTAAGATGCAGTCTTCTCCCTCTGTTTCTTTACAAGTGGTGTTTTCTAGTGTCGCCTCCTGCTCCTTTAACAGTGTGTCATCCTTTTTATTCCGGGAAACAGCGCACTCTCGTTAAAAAAATAAATAAAATAAATACACATGTCTCTTTCTCACTTGTTTCTGGACTTGTCTTTGTTCCATCATCACCACTACGATCACTTCACTTCCCCGGACCGTGACGTGAGCGCGCACAACACCAACACCAACACCACTACGCCACACCACACCGCTGTGCGCAGTCACGTGGGAGGTCCCTTTAAGTTCCCATTGACAGCGGCCCGAGCGTGTCACATGGAGCTGGTCAACGGCACAGTGCGCGGATGGAGCAGAGCGGGACGTACGCAGTGGTTTACACCCGGCTCCAGCGCGTGTTTACGGAGGACCTTGGCTGAATCGGCGGACGGATATGGACGGAAGTGAGTACACCTGCTCTGAGAAGACGCACTTTAACCGGATTAACATGTCAGCGCCGAGCGGGAGTGAACTTCTAGTGACGCTGCTGTATGTTGCCGCAGGTGCGTGTTGTGCGTAATGTCTCTCCCCTCTTCCCCTCTTCTCTCTACTCTCTCTTCTCTTCCCTCTCTGCTGTTGATTTGAGAAGTGTGTGTGTCCCGGTCTGTGTGGGTCATGTGCCGTGCGTTTTGTCCTCGCTCTGATCTCGCAGTGTCCGCATTCCAGGTGCTGTTGCGCACATCGAAATACAAGAGCGAGTAAACAAGTGGAGAAGCGGAGGGGGCCTGGCTGTCTGAGCAGCAAATGTTTTGATCCTTCAGTGATCATCCCCGCCCTCTTTTTCCCCCTTCCTATTCCTCCACAGCCTGTCAGGAGTTACACATGTGGAGGCACAGGACCCCTCCCATGTGAAGAGATGGGAGGGGTTCATGATACAACAGGATTAGCTTGATAACAATAGTATATTATACTGTATGTCAGGTATGCCACAATGTAATAGAAGGAGAATATTGTGCCTTATTGAGCATAACAGCTGAAATATACTGCTAGATATGATCAGAGGTGTTACTAAAGACTTGAGGGGCCCCAGTCAGTAGGTACTTGGGGGGCCACATATATATCCTGCAAAGCCTCTGATAGAAATTCAGCCCAACACCCTTTGGCCTTATGCCTTCATTGCTGGTTTCTGCCAATGGCTCCACAAATTCTTTGGAGGAGTCTGAGGTTCTTGTTGAAGGTGTGGACACGGGTCTTGAGTCATTGACTCAAGTCATTGACTCATTGACTGGATCCATAATCTGTAAAGTATTCTGCTGCAAACCCACCTCTGTGGTCATATCAGGAAATGGGGTACTGCCATCTGGTAGTGTAATACTTATATTTTTAAAGGAAAAGGCATCTGGACATGTTTTTGAAGGTAGAAGACTCACATGCCTTTACATTATAAAGTATACTAATATAAAAGAAAAAGAAAAAGTGTCAATTCAGCACTGATGCATCTTTTCACAGAGAAAAAAAACAGCACAAAACTGAAAAACAAAGTGAAAGTGTGGAGAAATACTGGCATTTCGACCTCGCAGGGTCACATCAGTCTGTCGTTGAACTCTGACACAGTGGGACACAGTATTTTGCGGTGGTGAATATATTTAGAAAAGAAAAGCTAGGTTGCTAGTCTGCTGTTGGGGCGTGAGTGGTGGTGCTGAGACTAGGATGGCTCTTGCGACTCCATGCTGGTAGTGTAAGGTAACACAAAAATGTTCATTTATTAATCAAACCAAGGTTTTAGACACAAACATAAACCATTACCAAACGTAAGTGCTGACTGACTACTAAAAATAAAGGTCAAATGGTTTAGCGTTACAAAATCTTTAATGATAGAGATTTTTCTGTCTGTTCATGTAAGATCCCTATTACTCAATTACGGCACCTGCTTTAGAGCCTCCTCCGCACAAACCCCACACTCAGTTTAATGTTTGCTGACTCATAACAGTGTCACATCTGCGTCTGCTCAGTTTCACTTTAATGCACTGAGGAGAATGCCCCCTGACTGACTGCTACTCTCTGGACAGGACTCTCTCTGTGACAAAACCACAGCAGGACAGAGAAATTTAATAAGAACAGGGAGGGTAGATTCCCACCTCTTTTTTTTAATCACTCATTATTACTCAGTGTCAAATACAGGGCTAGCCTTAATGCAAGAAGTGATTGGGCTAAACGTGTCCTGAGTGTAATTTGTGATCATTAATGAAGCGTTTTACATCAGAGAGAGTCGTCAGAGAAAAAAAACATTAGAGAAAGTTGTAGACTTTTACGAACTGTCGTTTAATGATAAATCCTAAACAGGAAGTGAAGAGAACACTGTGTAATTTTAATAAAACCCAGTGGATTTTACACTGAGAAATCAAAATAATGGTAGAAAAGGTCCCAAAGCTGTATTCTGAACCAATGAGAGGTCGGCGTAGTTTTGCAGATGAAATGAGAGAAGTTAGATGTGATGAAATGTGGGCACAGAGAAATACCAGGAGTGAAAACAACCAGTTGAACTGCAAATATTTATCCAGAGAGAGCCAGAGAGAGAAAAGACAGATTGAAATGCAAGGTCTGATTGGAGGCCAAACTTTGCACTGGTTTTGTTCATTTGACCAAAACCAGGAACTATGAAGACTGCAGGAAGTTAGCATCGGAACAGTATGTACAGAATGAGACTGACAAGCACTGGTTTTTTTTATAAGAAACTAAGAAAATATTGACCATTATTTTGACTTTCATTGTGTGTCATTGCAAAATTTTATTCAGCTTCTAAATACATTTTGGTTGTTCAATAACTTCACATTTGTTTTGCCCAAATGGTGATGCAAAGGACCGTCGTAGTTGTAGATTAATCAGGAGATAAAGACGTTTTCCATGACGCGAGCTGAACCTGACAACTCTGGTTTATTTTCTTGTTGATTTCTGTTCTATCAAACGTATCATTGGTCTCACCAGGAAACTTATGAAGGAAGTTTAGTCTGTTCCTGGTCCAGGCCTGGTCCTGGTTTAGACCTGATTATGAGCAAGGTTAGGTCAGGTTTGGTCCAGCATTTAATCAATCAGACACAAGTTACTATTACAAAAGCTCATTTTACAAAGTTTGATGGAAAAATAAATGTCCCACATGAGATTGAGAATGTTTATTCAAATAGGCATATTAATACTATAGTCCTTATTAATACTTGTTTTTTACATGTTTTGTGCTTTATTTTTTTCCCACATCTTTACTGTTTCTGGAGAGATTATTTAATTGGATTTTGAGATGTTTGTCTTGGTGCACTTCCCAAAACCCACCTATCATTATCATATTTATATTTTATTTTTGTATTGGTTGGTGTCTGATATATTGCATTTTTTCTTCTTTTTAAATGAAAGAAAACCGTTTTATTGCTTACTTGCATGTTATAATTGGAATGATGAATATAAAACACCTTCAGAGGGATTAGACTTTATTTTGAAGCTTTTTGATGGAAATGTCCAGTCTCTTCCAAGAAGTTTGACCAATCACGTTTGCACACATTAAGATCTGCTCATCTGCTTCCTCATTCAAAATAATGGACACGTTTAACACAACGAGCTGAAATTCAGATGGTGAATCATGGTTTTCTTAGTGATTTTCACGGAATACCTCCAAAAGAGAAATTATTTAACTGGCTTCCTTCACCAAAAACCAAAAACTACCTCATCCATTTATTGCTGCTTCATTTTTTTCCTTTCATGTTTTCCTTATTTACAATACTGCCCTTGACTTTACTGTAAATCTTAGATAAAAGCAGCAGTAAACCTCTGACGTTGTGCTTCTGAGTAAATTACACACCCGAATAAACAGTGTCTGTGTGCGTTATTAGTGCTTCCTTCTTCTCTGGAAACTTTAAACTCACACTTCCGCCTCCTCTTCAGCCACATGTTAAGCCATATCTTAATTTACTGCTAAAAGAAAAACTCCACAGATGTGCTGAGGCGACCAGTGTGGCCTGAAACTGCACCATTAACTAGTGATGAGCCTCTGTGTTGGACCTCGTTAGCTGTGAACAAATCCATAGTCCTTTAAAGGTAACTGCTGTGGGCCAAGTTTATGTTTAAGTGGATTTATTGGTCAGTGTCGGCAGGAGTGCAATGGACAGGTGCCATTTGGAAAGGCAAATATAAGTGACTAAGGGCAGGAGTTCTGTTTTGCCATAGAAATGAACGATTTAAAACATTGCTGTTCTATCTTTTGAATGGTCTGAAGTCCTCAAAATGGCGTCCATAACAGGAACAGAAAAAAGTCATGTGACTGAAACCCACAAAAAGCTAATACACAATTTGAGTCCCTGGCTAGTCTTAATTCTACATAAAAGACAATATACATTACACAAATTCAAACAGTTACTATCAATAAAACAAGGACATGGAACATTAAAACATACAAATACAGAGGCTAATTACCTTGAATTTGACCCTAGCTCACTCTTTAGTTCTGCTGAGGATTTAGTGTTCACAGATCTGGTTAGATTTGTGCTACCTGGTGTGCACGTGGCCAAGTGGTTAGCACTCGTGCCTCACAGCAATAAGGTCGTGAGTTCAAAACCCAGCCAACTCAAACATTTGTCGGCCAACGTCTGCATGTCCTCCACGTGTTACCGTGGGTTCTCTCCGGGTACTCCAGCTTCCTCCCACCGTCCAAACACATGCATGTATAGGTTAATGGGCAACTCTAAAGTGTCCCTAGTGTGAGTAAGAGGACCCCCTGGAAAACGAGATGATTTATCTCAAGGGATAAATCCTCACAAAAAAAATGTGAATAAATAAATAAATAAATAAATGTATTTGGTTAGTGTCAGAAAGGTCAGGCTTCCGGTATAAAAAAACCTATGCCAAACTAAACATGAAAAACCCTGAAGGGAGCAGGCAGTAGACGTTTACTATCTACAAGAATAAAAGAGAGAACAGGGTTGTCAAACATGCATCCTGTGGGCCAAAACCAGCCCGGGTTACAATCTGGCCCATGGGACACATTCTGAAAGTATAAAAGTACAGAGAAGGCATTAAACTAAAGTTCCTAATTTGTCCTCTAGGGGTTTGACTGTTGTAGTGAAAGTAGCGGATGTAACACGACATATCTGCAGCATCTGCAACAGCAGATAGCAGTAATGCAAATACTTTACGTTTACTCTCAAAATTGCCCTCTGTGGTCTCTTAATCGAAAAGGTCTGTCAAGAGGAGAAAGGTAGAAACAGAAGTCAGTGACGCAGCAGTGATAGTTAGCTTCATGATGGCTGGCAAAATAGCATTAGCATCAAAGTCATATTGTGAGGGTGAGTTCATAAAAACATACAGCTGGAAGCTTTTGTAAAACATTGACAGTGCGCTGACATTATAATGTAATTGTACTTGAATTTGCCCCTGAACCTTGTCACCAGCCTTTTGCTATATTAATAAAAAATATTAGTTCGGACTCATTGGACTGCCCTGTTAACATTTTCTGTTCCAATTTAAGCTGCTGAACATCCCCCACCTGCTCCCTTTTCACACTGTCTCTCGCTCCTCTCACTTCTACATTATTGCCTTTTATATTCACTAACGACAAACCTAATCTCAGACACAAGCTTTTTCTTTGCCGCTGTCCATTTAATGATTTATGGCCAAAAGTGTTTGTGTGAGTTCATCCTGTCAACATGAGGCAGCAGCTGTGAAAGTTGTGTTTCCGCCGGGTCGATGTGGTCATAATAAGCCGCACCCATGTGTTTGAGCAGAGCTGGTGTTTACTGACGGAGCGGTAGAGGGAAGTGACGCAGAGCCACAGACAGGACCCTGCTGCAGACACAGAGGCAGGAAGAGCACAGATACATAACACTGATGATGAACGTCACTGCTCTTCACCACTAACCACAACCAGATAAACACAAGCTAAAGAGAGTCGGCATCCGAACACATTGGATTATGATTAATTTAACCTCAACCAGTCTCCTTTTATGCTGCATCCTGGTGTTTCATAAAAAACATAAAAGGTTTAGTCCTTGCACATCGTAGAAGTTGACAAGTGTCACGTCATACCTTGTCTTGATGTAGTCTATTTTAAACATTTAAATATTAAATAAAAAAAAATCAAAATATTGACATTAATTAATATTCTGTGTATCAAATTGTTGAAAGATACCCTGTTTTGTGTGTTTAATTTTTTTGGGGTATGAATGAAAAATAACGTAGCACACTGATTGGCGGGTATCTCTGAGGGCATCACCTACATCTGTAAACAGGGTGATGTGAAAACAGTCTGTATTGAAGCCTGACAAAGGCCATTAGACCCAAAACGTGTGTGTGCATGAAGAACTTGCAAACAATTACGCAGATTTTGCCTCCTGTTGACAGTTTTTAGTGCAGAAGCTCATTTTACAGTAGAACTGGACAAATACAATAATCAGACTGGAGTATGGCCTGTAGAGGCATGTAATTATTAAAATTGAATTTTTACAAACAAATGAAACTTCAAATGCACTGTTGACATGATTTAAATCATTATAACGCTCTTTAGGAAACGGTAGAAAAAGAAAAAGAAAGCCATAAGAATTGAATCTATTGTATGTGTTTATGTGTTTTTTAAAGTCCGGACTGAACTTTGTAGCTGTGAAAATGCTATTAAAATAAAATTGATACTAAAAAGCCCATGGCTATTCTGCATAAATAAACTGAAATGAGAATAATGTCACAGACAAACAAGAGAAGATGTGGATAGAGACAAGAATCTATCAGTACTTTTAGCTCTCTAATACCAGAAGTTAACAAATAATAGGTTGCAAGACTATACATTTCAATAGTCAAGATTTATATAATGAAAGATGAGCCAGCACTCATTTATTTAAAACCACTTTAAACCTGTCCAGATCCAGTTCAAAACCTGATCATCCAACCTCATAACCTCACGTTCAGTTTGTCCACAGTATAATCACAAATTCCTGTCCCTCTTCTCAGCGTCTCATTAACCAAAGAGACATTTTTTCCTGAGTAAGACAAGTCAAAACATTTAAATAAATAGGGAATATGGCTGACTCTCTCTGCTGCAGTGACACAGCGTCTGTTTGTCCAGAGCTCGTTCAGTCCCTGCTCTGAGCCAAACCGCCTGTTTCTGTCGACCTCATCTCCTCTGGCCCTCTGCCCTCCGTCTGCAGCACACTCTCACACTTCGGGGTGTTACAAGGCTTTAATAAAAGCTCCACAAACGGACACTCTTCAAATATTTCCTCAGCAAATCCTAGTTTCCTCACAGATGGGAAGAGGACATGGGAATACGACTCTGAACACAGCATCTAGAGGGAAAGAAAAGAGCTACCAAATGTCATTTATTAATTGGCTTTTTGCTCTGGTGCAGACTCAAGGGACAGAAAAAAACAAAGATGAACTCATGTAGCATTAGAGACACAGACAGTTAAGGAATCTGAGTGTTGGCTGCAATAATCCTGAGTCCTGTTTTTTGAAGATGGATTAGGGGTAAGCAGTACATCTTTGTGGTTAACTATTGAGGTAGATATTTTAATTTCAATTTATATATGTAGCGCCAAATCTCAAATTGTTACTGTACTCTAATTTAGAAAACCGCAATCCTCCAGGAGCAAACAATGGGTGAATGTGGTTAAGAAAAAAACTTAATTTTAACAGAAACCTTGAGCAGACCTTGGCTATTTGTGGACGGTCGTCTGGGACAAAGATATAAACAGAGATGCACAATAACAACAATAATATTAAAATACCATTAAAGCCACCCTGCGTAACTTTAAGCTTGAAAATATCTTCTCCAAATCACGTTGATGGTTCTTAGACAGTAGCTCAGTAGAATCATGTCTCTCTATCTGACACAGTACCTCAGCTGGACAGAAACCTCCTATAACTGTCCTGTCCCGGGACGAGGACTCATCTCCAGAGATTAGTGAGTGAGGCTCTAGCACATGATGCATATAATAAAACAGATACACTGGACCCTACAGAGTCCAATTTGGACTTAAGACACTAAAACTGTTTCAGAGGCAGGTTCTTTCTGAGAAACTTCCTGCTTGAATATTCTATTAAAGAAATATTGCAACGCTGTCCGTGCATTGCACAGAAAAGGATCTGCGCCCCCTGCTGGCTAAAAGTTACGCAGAGTGACTTTAAAGAAATTACCCGGAAAACTGTCATTTGTAATTTTGCATATTACAATAGATTAGAAAAGAAACTTTAGACATCATCTAATCTTTATTTTCAAGGATTTTAATCATTGACAGTGCTCAGCTCATAACAGAAGCTCTGGCCAATCACATGCTAATACAGAAAGAGGTCTCGAGTTAGAGTGTCCCATTGGTCGACACTAAAATCAAGGATGTCATGGTTACAGATAAAACAGACTAAATGTCTGTAATGGCAGTGCATTCATGCAATGTTTATTAAGGCTGGATAATTGTTGTCGCCAGTTGGATATTTGGACAAAAGACCCAGAGCTAACTGAAGGTGTGTGAACAAACATGGCAAAGTCAGCCTCCTAAAATAAACCAGGAAATGAGCATCAGTTAGTCAGTTATAGTGCCCCAGTAGTACTTACTGCACTGTTAGTGAAGTGCAGCGATGGTTAAAACCACTGAGATCTGAGTTTCAACAAACAATGTCGAATTTCTCTTTATTTAACAAACGTGTAAAAAGGGCAAACTCGCCCAAAGGGAATCAAAAAGTAGTTTGGTGCGACCCATTGACTTCAGACTGAACTAAAGCAGGATGTAGAGGGACTTGGCAGGAACAGAGCGGCCTGGCACTGGGTCTTGGCTCTGGACTGGACTGGGCTGGACTTGAATTAAAACCTCAGCAGGGCTCAGGGTAATGGAGGAGAAAAGTGCCCACATCTTTATTAAACTGACAGCACTGCAGTTCATTCTGTGTGGAGACTTTTCTGCTGCTTCTCATTTATCCTCTGCTGCGGCTGCTGCTGCTGGACTGGACTGGACCGGACCATAGGGACTGAAGTCTGGGTTTAATAAAGATGCAGTATCATCTTGCAGCAGCACACTGTCCATATGTCAACTGGTCACGGCAATTAAACTCTCAGATGTGCAGCGAGAACGAGAAGCAGGGGTGTGATATAAACACAAATGTAGGCTCAGGAGTTATATAAATGGACTTGCCTGAGATTAACACAAGTTTGTAGATAGTTATTAGACTATTTTGAGTGAACTGTTATGTCATAAGAAAAGTCAAAAAGAGAAATGCTACGAGACAGATCAGGAAAGATGATTCAGTGGAGCTCATTCATGCACTCAAACATTACAGTTGGGGGGACTTAAAATACAGAAAATTGATGGATAACCTTTTCTTTTTATTTCATCAAGTAAAATGAAGTTAGAAATTAAGATTAGGTGCATTGTCAAAATGTTAAAAAATATATATAAAAAAGGGCCCTGTCACAGAAAGTCCAATAGAATGCTTTATAAAACTGTACAGAGAAACCAAAATAATAAATTTGTAAGTTCTTAGGGCAGACTTTCAAGAAAGAGAACGCTCAAGGACTCATTGGATAAAAGGTGACTGGATACCAGGAAATAAGGAAGAGTGATATTACCACTATTTTACCACAAATGTAGCCCTTCCTTATCCTTTGACCAGAAGTGCCTTAGTGTAGATAAACATTTTGGGTCAAATCTAATGCATGTAAAACAATTCTATCAAAGTGTGCCTTGTTGGTGCTACTCAGTCTCTGTGAAAGTAGGCCAAAGGCAGAGGAGTGTCACATGAAGCCGTGCTGCTATGCTCACTTCTCTCCAGTGTCCTGTTCCGCACCAGAAGAAGACAGCGTGAGCAGAGAGTGTGTCTCATGAACCCACTGCTCCCTGACGCGACACCCAAAACCACCGCACCTTCCCTCGGCACCGAGCTTAGGCGGTGCTGGCCTTTCCACTGTGGTCTTTTTTTCTCTGAAGGGTAGCGTTTCTTCGGCCAAACATGTGTCCAGCTCTTATCTGATAAACTGAGGGCTGCAGGAAGAACAAGTTCAAGGTGACGGAAGTATGAGTTTATCTTGAATTTACCGTTTTAGACATTTTTGAAAAAATATATTGTGAATAAGAGATTTAAACTCCTGATAAACTCACATGGTTAAGGTTAAGCAAAACAACATCAACCTTATAAAACGTATTCATTCATGGCATGTGTGCAACAGAAAGATATTACACCGTTTACGATATTTAAAGTTTCCGCCATTTTCAAAATTTTTTTTTCGAGAGTAATGTTAATGTCAATAAAATGCATAAGTTGACCATTTATGTCAAAGGTCATCAACTAAATCTGCTCGAGGGCCAGCTTATTTCTTCACAATGCTGCAGGGGCCAGACTTTCAAACTAAAATAGATAAATAACTACAATCACTTTAGATTTCTTTACTGTTAAATATCTTTTCTTGTTTTTCTTTTTTACTGAAAACTTAAATAATATCTTATTCCAAATATCCCAAAGACTTTGAGTTGAACACACATACTCTTTACGCTCAGTGGCCCTCATTTACCAAAGTTGCGTAAAAAAGGGGTACAGCTCTGTTTGTAAAAGTGGCCATACGACAAAGCGCAAGAGGGGTTTATGACACTGTGCATACCAGGCCAATGCTGGTGTACGCACAACCATCTGTGGATAACTCCAGCAAACTGAAACTGAC
>JALDNG010000092.1:287500-292500 GCA_024349245.1 Neodontobutis hainanensis | reverse complement strand
TTGAATTGTTTGTCATGCAGGTTGCTTTTTTTCCAGTTTTTCTCCCAGTTTCTGCCAATATCGCACAAAGAAAGATGCCACAGATACATTTGCTGATGTAGGCAAATGGAGCCAGTGCATCTCACTTTCACAGGAAACAGTGAGCTGCAAACTGTGACTGTCTCTGCTTGACACATTTGATATTTCCGTAGCTTTATTGAGTGTGTAAATATGAACGCAGCTAAATGTGTTCTTAAAAAGTGAGGTCTGTGTGTTTGAGCCTCTCTGATGGCATCAGACAGGTTTGTGCAGAAGAAGCCAAGCTGCTGTTCTTTTCGATTAGGGCCATGTCAGAGACTGATCCCATGCTGCACGGCCAGCATCTATGAACTCATCTCGTATTTATGAGCTGCAAATGTTATATAATACTGTCATACTTAACATACATACACTCGGCTGCTTTTGGGTAAATTATTTACTCAATTAATATGCATGTTATACATCGCAATAACAGCTGCCATTTTTTGGTTTCTCAATTTCATTTGGTATAACTTAATGTTTTACCGATTATAGCACTGCATTGACTTTAGTTTGCTTTGCTTTGGTGTTGGCTAAAGCTGCATCAACAAATATATTCTTACATGTGTTGTTATAAGCCTTATCCCAGTTATGACTATATTACAGATGCATAATTTAGATGCCTCAAAGATAAATGTTTATTTAAAGGATGTTCAAGTTATGATCCACCTTGTTTTGACCTTAAACACTAAAAACATTAAGCATACTTTTGGTCAAATGAATAGTTTAATACCGTAACATCACATTTACAAGCAATTATTGTAATCATTCTATTGATAATGAACTCTCATCTGTTAATTTGACATGCTGTCAAAGATAAAAGTTTACAGTCAGCTCTAAACTTAAGTTTGGTGTAATGTATTAGTATTTTACTTTTTCAATAAAAGAAAAGCAGGAGAGTCCCTCTGCTGCTGTTGGAAGAGAGTGGAGTCTGAAACAGGAACAGCAAGAAGTTAATCTGGTCAGGTTGGCACCTAGTGCACATACCATATACTGGGGAGACCCGGGTTCAATTCCTGCTCAAGGAATTTGCCAAATGTCTTTCCCCGCTCTTTCACCCTGAATCCTATCCAAAAATGCAAAAAAAAAAATTAAATAAAATAAATAATTAGCAGAGCTTTAACGTAGAACTGATTTTCCATTGTCCATTTTTCTCGTCTCAATAAACTAACCTCACTGATAAAATCTATCCGTCTGGGAAGTCATCAGCTGTAAAAGTAGCTCTGTTGTCTGAGATGGGAGCCTGGGCTGGACTAAAACCACAGCAACCCACACTTAAATGAATGATGTGTAAATATTGACTTCCTGGTGTGTCATTCTTGTCTCGCTCTGTTTATTCAAAGTGACTTCCTCATTGCGCAGAGCTGGAGGTAGCACTGACCTGAGCCCAGTAATAACCTCAGCTGGGGCCTTTTAACCTGAGTCACAGTGACACAGAGTCCAGCCACACTCAAAGACATGCATAAGTTAATTAATAATTCAACAGTACACAGAGAAAATAGGTTCAGTTTAAATGCTTCCTCTTCTGATTGGCTGGGATACACAGGTTTGCGTAAAAGCAATGAAGCGTTTCCATCGTGACGCTCGGGGGTCAGGCTCCAGTGAAGCACACAAGAGTCTCTTCCTAATAAACCAGCTTTTATTGTCTCGGTGGGAAATGCAAACATGGCCAACATTGAGAGAATGGCAGCTGGAGCAACTTTCTTTTACTGTTCACTGTTTTTCTCTGAAGTCCTAACATCTATCTATTTCTAAAAGACAAGACAATCTTGTACAAAGCATTCTGGGAAACGTAGTTTGAGTATAGGATTCATCGTCGGAACATTTAAAGATTAAAGTTCCGTGGTGGCACTGGAGAGTCAAAATTATCAAACCACCCCCAGCGCCGTCGGGGGGGCTGGTTATAAAAGCGAGGAGTGGCATGGCGCAGGGTACAACAGGTGATCTCAGCACATTTTTATTATTATTGTGTACACATGCTCTGGTATAATAAAAATAGAAAATAAATAAAATGTATTAGATTGCTCATTATTTAATACAATAATTTGTTTAATATTTGATTTATAAAATAAATAAGAAATAAATTAAAATATTCTATAATTTGGGTTTGTATCCTGAAACATTACTAAACTTTTTTTTTTTTTTCCACAACCACATCTTTATGGAAGCACAAATGCACTGGTTTGTGTAAAAAAAAAAAAAAAGAATAAATATTCTACATCCTGGAAAGATCATAGCTAAATACAATTATATACATTATGATTGAGGCAGAGAAGTGTAAAAGTTTTATCTTAAACAAGGAGAAAACTTTAGAAGCAGAACACAGGAAACTCACCGGGACACAACCTGTTCAGGAGCTTGGTTCTGTGTTTGGAGCATCGTGAAACTACAGTCCCAAACTCATTGGTGCTGCTATTATCCACATTCTTCATTTCTACCTGTGCCTGGGCCTTGACCAAGTCCTGACAGGTGTGATACCTGTCTGAGGCCCACGCAGCTTTGCGTAACAATGCTCCAGAGCTTGTTTTGAAGCTGAAGTGAGCCATGTGATTATAAATACCAGGAAACAACGAGTACTGCTTTACATGATGTGAGTAAATGAAAAAGCCCTGTGTGGTTTCTTCTGCCTGTAGTCCACTACAAAATTGTATAAAATACTCCACTTTATTCTTTTGTGTTTATACCAGGCATGTGCATGTGACATGTAGCTGTAAGTGTCGTTTTGCAGAAGATCTGCACAAATAAAAAGATCACACATAAAACCTAATGCAAAAATTCCAATTCTACCAAAATAACGATGAGAAATATATTTTATCTGGATGTAAGTGACTTGTGTGTTTATAATAAAATGAGTGATAAGAAAGAAAAGGCTTGTCTGAATAATTTGGATTTTTCTAATAGTCTGCTCATCTGATAATAAAAAGAAGAAGGGCTTAGCAATAAATTAAACAATAAAAGAGAATATTTATAATAAAAATAATAAAAGTAATATAATTCAAAGGTGCATTACGATATTTTAGTCAGTGCTGTACTGCAGGAAAGCCCTGTGATTGGTTAAAAGCAAAACACACGTCACACATAAATCCTCTTTCTTTATATCTTAAGTCCACTTAAGTCCTTCCTATTTGTACCACCGTCTTCACTCTTAAAATCGGAAAAAGTAGATTTGGACACACCCCGCAATGAGCTTTTGTCTCCGCCTGATACCTGCGTTTTCATCGGAAAGATATGGCCCTGAGTCCCTTTTGTCCATTCTGAAGCAGATTTATTTTCATGGGATTATTATTATCCTAATTGCCTAAGCAAACTGTAAACACATTTCCATTTAGTGAGTTAAAGGAAATATTCAAAAGACCAGTTCCTGGAAAATACAGGCCACAACAAACACAGTGTGCCTTTACAGCCGCTGATAAGGCTACAAAGAAATGATTTGCAAACACTTTCTATGACGTTTGGAACAGACCATGTAGTGTGGAGCAATTCTATCTGGCAGAGTCATGTTAGGAAACCGGAGTGCCTGTAGAAAAAACACACAGGCATCAGGAGAACATGCAAACTCCACCAGGAAAGGCCCTGTGCATAATCTAGGTGGGCAAAATGAAACACACAGCTTATTTTACCAGTGTTTGTAAAATCAGCAAAAAGCGCCAAAACTTAACACAGAAAAAAAGGACATCTTAACTTTGTTTGTTGTTTGTGTCTGGCTTCAACCAAGTCAGGTTTAGGAGGAAACAGCACACAAGTCTGTTATTGTTCACTAAACAACACTAAAGTGGTATCAGTAAAATCACAAACAGAGAAAAAAAGAAATAGAAAAGCCCAACAACAACCACTGCACAATGAACTGCTTCCTCCTCTGAGATATCAGACGAGCTTACTGCAGGTGGTTAGACTATGGCCCAGTCCCAATTCTCTAACTTCCCTTACCCCTTCCCTTAGTGAGTTATGTGAAAGATTATAGGCTACCCCAAAGAATATGGACACCACACCTGTAGGTGCGTAGATGTATAATAAGATTTATAGTAATATAAGCTTTATTAAAGATGTCATAAATAAAACATATAGTACAAGTATTCATATAGGCTTTATTTAATCCCATATAGTTTATAATGTAGCCTATATTTGCTGTTTCCTCAGTCCCTGTCACAAACACAACACACTGAAGGATGTTGTTACAACAACAAAAACAATGTTGATTTACAACATATCAATTTATATCGACAGAAAAAACAAATAGCGTTGTTATACATTAGCAAATAAAGGTTTTGCAAATACGAGACCGTGACCTGTCTGTGAGGCTAACCTAAGCAACCAGTGAGTTTTTTTACAAAACTTTCCGAGAAGAAAACCAGTGTGCAAACAAATTCAAGATTAAAGGAACTTAAATATGACTGTTGTGATTTTAATATCTTTATTTTTGCTCAAATTAGTTAAATTTTGGACCTCTCTCACACTTGCGGTGCTGGTAAATGCACTGCATTATGGGAAATTATCTAACGCCTCGTTTTAAGTGTAGTTCTCCAAACCCTCAAAAAAAGTTTTGAAGGGGTATATAGCCCTTCCCCTTGATCCAAATGAGTATTGGGACAGCACCTGGGACACATTTTGGTCCTAAGGTCTAAGGGTTAAGTTGATGAATTGGGATTGGGCCATTGGCTCCGTTATTCCAGTAACATCCCACTGTGAGCTGCACAAACGTCCGACATCTACCTGAACGCCTCTTAACACTCTTCTTTAACATTGTTGCTTCCTTCTCACGTTTGTTGAAGACATAATAATATTAATCTTAAATGATCTTTTTCTGTGTGGAGCTGTAAGAGCCTTTTGTGTGCCCCTCCCTTGTCCCGCTGCAGGTTCACATGTACTGAGTGAATGTCCCAGCCAGTTTTCCCAAATCCCCCAGTTTAAATAAAACTCACAGTGCAACCTTTAAATGAGGCTTG
>JALDNG010000092.1:272500-285000 GCA_024349245.1 Neodontobutis hainanensis | reverse complement strand
TATGACTTCTGCTCTGACGTGGCCTGTTCAATGAATGACGGTGTGGTTTTGTGGAGTCATTTTGGGAGTACTTTCAGATGAGTGTTTGAGTTGCTGATGAAATGAAAGCAGCGCTTGGACTGACCTCAGTCTCTGTATTTGTGGAAGTTCCTGTTTCTCAGCAGAAAAACTGGGGTCAGGAGTATTTAGATGAGGCATGCAGTCTAATATACCACATTTTTTTTTACCTGCATTCATGTGGTTTTGAGTTTTCATTTGAATTTACAGCATTAAGCCTAACTGAAATGCTCAGTAATCACCGAGTTATTAATAAATATCAACGATAACACAACTAACTAAGAACAAAACATTTATTACTTGGCAACTTTGCCGTCCAAAGGCACTTGAACACATCCTAATCTACAGTAGATCAAGCTAGCTTACTCTTTGTATTTTTCAAAGGGTCCAAAAACTGTAAAAAAATTGCGGCGTTATCATAAATGTGTATCATTGACAGCAAGACTTTTTACAATTTTACTTAAGTACATTTCAGAGACTGTACTTTTTTACTTTTACTTGAATAAAGTTGAATCAGTACTTCTACTTTTACCAGTCGTTTTTAACACAGGTATCTGTACTGTACTACTTAAGTACACAATGAGAATACTTTTTCCACCTCTTTCTTGATCAAACATGAGCCAGTACTTGATACTCACTGGTGTCTGAGTCTCTTGTACCTTAATGTTGCCATACTTAAGTACTAAAGTCTTTGCAGGGTAAACTTTTGTTCTTCTTTTTTCTCTCAACAGCATTGTTTGGAAATATGTGACCGTAAATTAAGATGATAGAAACTGGAAATGGTGCTCTACTAAAGTCAAGCGGTACAAACATTTACGGCAGAGTCTAAGCCAGTACCTGCTGCTGGTTTTGAACACTATTTGATCAAAAGTATTTTGCTCACTTCTCTTTATTCTTATCAGCAGTTCTTATTTTAAGCGCTCATGTTTATTCAGTATGTGGCTGCGTCCACGTCAGCAGTGCGTTACTGAGAACTGTTTTTGTGGCGTGTGACACATGTCCTTTTTTTCATTCAGAACAGAATGAGGAACAGCCGTGGTGCAGTGTCAAAACCAAAGAGGCCAGGAGATCAAAAACCTACAGGGACTTATCACTGTTGTTTGTGCTATGCCTGGTGTACCATAACATAACATGGCTTAGATGGTCATCAGAGTGACCCAGTGACCTCCAGCTTCTGTATTCATTCTGATATGGTTAGCCTAAAGCCTTGTTTCAGGGCAGGTCAGCACCAGTACTCGCATGGTTGAGTAATAAGAGCTGTGATAAAACAATGTCATCTTGTACTTGTTTGTGTATTTTGACTTGAGAAAAGGCTCCTTGTTTTCTCTGATCAGTCTCAGCTGGTGTTTCCTCAGACCCTGCTCACAGACACACGACACTGAAGGATGTTGCAACAACCACAAAAACAAAAAGTACATTTTGTTTACAACATATCACTGAATAGCTACAAAAAAGAAATAAATAAACAGATGCTAAAAAGTTCTACAAATACAAGACTGTGACCTGCCAATGTGACGGTAGCGTTAGCAAGCAGACTTTTTTCAGAAACATTTCAAGGTGAAAAGATTAGGGCATGAGTTAAATCTTAACGGAACATAAAACATAATGCTGAAGTTAGTTAAATTTGTACATGTCTTTCACAGTTGTGGTGCCAGTGAATGCACTGCATGCTGGAAAATTTCTTACCCCCTTGTTTCAAGTATAGTTTTCAAAAAATTGTGTTTTGGACAGTGCCCTGCGACTAACTGGCCACTGTCCAGGGTGTACCCCGCCTCAGGCCCAAAGCTGCTGGGATAGGCTCCAGCCACCCGCGACCCCTAACGGGACAAAGCGGTAGAAAATGAATGAATGAATGAATGAATGTGTTTTGAGCGGTCTGTGACCAAGGAAACAGGTTCCAAGCATGCAGCCAGGGCCAAAACCGGGCCACCAGAGGATACACTGCGCCCCATAGAACGAATTTGTGAAGTGAAAAAATGACATATCAGATATTTACTGCTATTACTGCTTTTTAATTCATGTAACTGCTATTCCTGATTTGTCCACTTGGGGTTGCATTGTTTTAGTAAAAGTAGCGGACATGACGCAACACTGAGACCCAGAACGGAACAGCAGATCGCAGCAATGCAATTACTCTTTTGCTGTTAACATGTCACCATCAGTTATTCCCTGTAGATGAGAGGTCAGTGATGCAGCGGTAAGATTTAACTAGGCAGAATAGCATTAGCTTCAAAGCCATATTGTGAGGATCAGTTTGTGGAAACATACATGCTAAAGGCCAGCATTAGCTTTTTTTGGTTGCAATTGAGAGAGAGCAATAGTTTAATTGTACATTGCTCTAAAACAATGGAGTTGTCGTTAGTTATAGTTTATTCTATTATTTTACTGGTCCGGCCCATTTCAGATTAAATTGGACTGTATGTGTCTCCTAAACAAAAAAGCATACAAAACTCAACTTTACTCTGAGTTTGCTCTGGAGTTAACTCTTTGAATCATCAAAAATGTAAAATTCCAGTTTTACAGATTTTTATTGACTTAAAGTGACCAGTCACACCCCTCCTTCGTTGTCTGACCACAGTGTGATTGTTTTAGAGCTTCATGGAAATAGCACATCATCTGAGTCCACACATGTCAAAACAAAACCCTTAAACTTTGGCTGTTATTTCTCTGTGTTTTTTTATTAGTCAGAGCAGAGTTTACATTCAACCGAGACCCAACCCACATTGAGCTGGGTGTGTGTCCACTCTGACTACATACACACCAAACCCACTCACGCTGAGCCAGTGGTCAAACCTCAAAAACAAACAGTGTTTTTATACAAATTAGAATAAAATATGGTTGAGGCACTTTCTAAACGGCAAAACAGAAGGAACTTCCTGGTCTGGTTTATTGCCATTTGGTCATTTTTTCTTGTAGGATTGAGTTGATTTTCTTCCGTTAGGTTGCTATGTAACTGTCAATGCATAAAAGAGTTGTCAGTGTAGTTGATTGACAGCTCCCTCTTGGCCAATCAGAGCAGGCCAACAGTAAGGTCACGTGTGACATTAATCTGAAGGGAGTCCCACTGACAGCACCTCGTTCTGCGGCACATGTCCCTGTCACACTCTGGATAAACGAGTGCTCCACAGCTCACTCTCCTGTATCTTCAGAATAAAAGATGAGGCAGGCAATTTTCCAGTGTTTACAGAAACTTTACAAGTAGTGGATGTTGAGTTTTAAGCAGTAGATCAATAAATGATGGTGATGGGTGCATGACACTTATTATGCCTTTATTCAAACACACTCAAAAACTAATAAAACAGAACGTTCTGTGAAATGAAAGTGAATGAAAAGGTTTCAGAGGCAGGTGTTTCATGTATTGACTGTAGAAGTCGGAGCGATTGGGGGAGAATAAGTCTGACAACAAGCTCAAAAACACAAGATCTAACACTGTGCCGTTATGTGGTGCCTTTAAACAGATCTGTAACTGCATTATTATAATGAAAATTCACTGAAAAGACATTTATTTTCAGTGTCATCCCTGTTTAAGGCGTGTCTAAATATACTGTAGGAGAGCTGCACATAAATGAATGTTCATAAGAAATCCAAATAAATTTAAGGAAGATTGCAAAAAAGGGCCAAAATTCCTCCAAAACAATTTTTTTTTACATAATTTCTGTTGCATGATGACACATTTACACTCAAAATTTACAAAAGGTGGCAATACGTTTTACGCCAGAAAATACCAGGTTTTAAAAGTTGTCAGTTTTTGAGTAATACTAGCCAACAAATATTTTTTTTTTCACATTGTCTCATACAATCTGTAACAACCTCTAAAATTTGTCGTCAACTCCAGATTTCCTCAGTCAGTGCTCAAAACAGAACCACACTGAGCGCACACAATTTATACGAGCAACATAAACAGCAGCAGTAAAAAGGCCAGAGGTCAAAGCTGATCATCACATTCCTGCAGCTGAGGGAGAGAAGCATCATGGGAAAAGCGATAAAAGCCCCATCTTAGAACAGAGGCATGTGACCGATGGATGATAGTGGATGATGGTATTGTCGATAATGTATGCCTGTGTGTTCTGTTTCCATGTGGTTTATATAACCTCTGTATGTTTCCTGAGGGACAGCAGTAAAGATACTTATGTAACTCTCTCACTCTGTCTCTCTGTTTCTCTACAGGCTTCAGAGGAATGTCCTGTTCATCAGTGGGACAGAACAGGTTTGGATCTCATTTATTTATTTGTGTATTTGTCTTTACAGTGTCATGACTGTCCTCACAGTCGCAGGCACACAATGTGAAAACAGCACTTCTTCAACATCATTTTTGCTTTGCTGTGCAAATGTGACAGTTACTTTTCGATAGATGTCCGTCTTCCTGTCTCCTTTAAGCATTGGGTATGCCTTTAAGGTGCTGCCTCTTGTTAAACATCGACAGTGACTTGGTTCTATACAGACTCATTTCTGCTGCAATTCTATTCACGCTCCATTGGACTCAGCGTATCTTAGCTAAAACAGCTCGGTGAAAGCATTGTAATAGTGTTGTATTAACATGATGATACAAGGGTAATACTAAAGTAATTATAGTTATTACTGTATATTTCCCAGCCTAACCTAGTGGTTACAATGTTATAAAAAGCAATAATTCTTTGTACATTACTTAATAACCAAATGAAATTAAAATGCAACCAGACCACATCCAGTCTCCTGACTCCACTTTTTGTAACAGAAAAGCGGAAAAACTACTTCTGCTGGAAATAAAATTTGCCTTGGTCTAGTCTAAGATCCATTTTTTCTTTTTTACATCTTTTAAAGAAACACCTGAATTTACACATCAAGCCTCTGTCACACTGAGCCCAAACTGGCCATTGGTGTAAATCAGTATCTTACGTCACACTTGGGACAGGATCATAGTCATACAATCCAAAATTACCTACAACTACTCATAAGTGTCAGAAGTCCACAATTAAAAATCCTGCTTTGACTGATATTAGATTACCGTAATTATCTTTTCTTTCATGGCAGTGAACTTGATGGCTATATAAACAAACTTATGCTGATGACTTACACCTTTACACACCTTTTCTCTGAAACCAGTTGATAACTTTCACCAAACCACAAATCTCTCCAGACGCTATTCCTCTTTTGTTTTCTCTCTTCGCTCAGGGTGAGAATTTCACTTTAGTTACTGCAAGTTTAAGCCTTAGAAAGTGGTACAAGGTGTGTCCTTCCTTGTCATCTGCTTCCTTTAGTTATCACCCAATCACAAAATGATTTATTTAGTTCAGTCCATTGCTAAAAGCCCCGGTCCCTCAAGCATTTATTCATTTATTTTTTATTTTGTTCCTTGCTATATACTGTAGTATACAGTAATTTGTGACATTACTATGATATTTCCTCTTAATTATTGTTATTATCTTAACCTTGATAACCTCAGTATTACTCTGCTATTACCACACGCTGAAAAGTGTCTTACTGTGTCATAAACCTGTTCAAAGTACAAAGACGAGTGGGCACCAACCTTTACTGAGCTATAATCACACACAGCATATCATTGAACGTGTTTTCACTGCAGCAGGACAAGACTGTATTGTTTGTGCTTGTGTCGAAACACTTTGTTCTGATTCGGGGAAAGTTCACGGGCCTCTGGTCCATCTTCCCTTCAACCCACTGCATTGTTGCTTTTTTATGTGGCTGAGGATTGAGAAGAATGCGAGTGCGTGGGCGATACGTGATCCTACCTGTGCACGAGGCAGCCGCTCCTCCTGAACTTTGTGTCTGGAAGCACTGTGCTGGTAAATCGAGGTGTGGAGATCTCTTTTCGCCGTGTCTCTGTTTGTGTTGTGTCCCAGAGCTGAACCTGGCAGAGATGGGTTTGTTGGCAGCAGCAGCGGCAGCAGTGGGACGGATACAAGGACGGGAGGGAAGAGAAAGTAAAGAGGGTGAAACAGAGGATAATGGTGTTGTACAGAAAGTGCTGTTTGATGAGACTTTTATAGATTAAGGCAAAGGAATACATAGGATTGGTGTCATAAGCCCTGCATTTTCTCACAGGGTCAACAGATCAATAGTACTTCTGCAGTGATTTTAACATTAACTTCTCAGTCCACATTATCACAAGTAAATCGGACATAGATATATCCAACTGCATTAAACAGAAGCTTTTGGATATCGCAGTTCTCTACATTTCAGTGACTCGCTGTTTAAATTGGTGCTCCAAACTCTCGTGAGATTATTTACACTGTGTGGAAACAGTCTAACTTCAGACTCCTGTTCTGCACTCACCTTCTGTCTGCAGCTGTATAAATGTCCACCATTGTCTCAGATACTGTTGCCATAAAAGGACAGTTCACCCCAAAAAAACACATTAGCATCCCTCAACTTGTTTATTAGTCTGATATAATGTTGCTTCTGTTACGTAACGGTGAAAAGCAAGAGCTCAATAATCCAAGTGCATCTCCTCCAAATGTGACAATACCATTATTTTGGATTTATCATTAGTCTTGCACAGTCACAACGTTCACTCTTTGAAGGGTCTAGTGTTTGAGTAGTGCCCATTTTCCATTAGAGTGTGGCAATCAATAACCTCATTTCCACTGGAGCGGCTCAGTTTGGTAGAGTCTCTCCTGAAAAAGCTTGTGTTTCCTCTGAGCTGTGTCCAGAGAGAGACGTCTTCTGCAGAAACAGAAATGTTACACAAGAAACACAAAAGTCTGTTTCAATAAAGAGTAGTTTAAATCCTGGAGAGTGATGAGAGGCTGGAGGTACAGCTGTAAACTGCTGCAGCAAACGTTATTCACAGCTTTATGGACATTAAATTCAGAGAGATGCAGCAGTTTCTTATAATTTGTGAACGCATTGTTTAATGTTACAGGTTCTGCTTTTGTTAAATGCAGTGCAAATAATGAATGCAATGTTTTAATTCACAAAGTGAGAGTCGTACATAACTGGAAACAGCTGTTGCTAATAAATATCTTTGTTTCTTGGGAAAAAAATGTGAAACAATACAAAAACAAGACATACTTAATTGAAGAAACATTTCCTTTTTATTTTTTTATTTTCTGTTTTTTGCTCGTCAGGATTCCCTATCGTCCAATCAACAGACTGCAGTGTTTAGCTCCATCTTTTGGCAAGTGGACCACACACTTAGACCAGAGGCCATAGTGTCCCCGAACGAGAACCATTCACGTTTTGGGAACCCTTCAGACCCCTTTTGGTGATGACCTTACCTGTACTGTATCGCTCCAGTGAAACCGTAATGCCTTCAGACATAGCCATTGTCTTATGAAGTTTGATTTTTCTTTTTAAACTTAGCAGCACATGAGATATAGGGGATTTGGGAAAGTGGTCAAATCTGATCTTGATAATGAGCCCGTGTGGACAAAGTTTGTCATGAGGTTTTGATGATTTGAGACCAACATCTATTGCATACACTGACTTTGACCCTCTGAGTTCTCCAAAACAGTGAGAGTGAATATTGTATCTCCTCGTATGAGCGTATGAATGACTGTGAACAAACCCCACAGCGAAGGCCGTGTGAGCTGCATCCGTTTCCCACAATGCCCCGTGTACTCCGCTCCGGACACTTGCCTTTGCCGTCACCATGGAGACGGACTGCTTTATATAGAGCTGCTTTGGCTGCTGTCTTTTTTCTCTTTTGACTGTTTACCATTCAGTTTTTCTGTGGAGCCGGGGAGGGTTTGTGTGAGGCCTGCTCTAGAGCTCTCAGGGTTTTCAGTTCAATCCAGTCACATAGTGTATATGAAATCCATGGCCAAACGCAAGATTTAGTAACACTGAAGTCTGAAAAACAACTTGACAGAGGGAGTTTATACATTGAACAAGTTCCTGATATTACTTTATTTTTCAGAGATATTGTAAAATTATGAGGTCTTGAACTCTATGATAAAATTTACAGTTTTAGTGGGCCTTCAATTTGGTCACCATCTAGTGGTAACATTGTAGATGCTATTGCTATTCCACATACAGTAGTTACGGTAACTCTTCAGAGACATGCTGTTGTCTAAACCCAGTTTGTCCTCTTCATTTTACTGTCTTTGTCACATCCCCCTGAGGCGTTATCAGTGACTCATTCAGCTCCCCGCAGCAGACACCTGGGGGCCTCCTGTTCAGTTATGACACACATTACTTATGAATCTATCACTCATATGTGGAGATGTTATATTTAACAGTAACTCATTATTCAAGTCAAAACCTGCAATGTGCCTTTTTTTGTTTTTAATCCTCAAATTTTGTAGAGATCTGTGAAAAAAAACAAGTACTACATACATTATTTATTATCTGATTTTTTTTTAGCTCTTGGTTGAATATAGACTGTCACCACGTCAACATTTGTGAGAACTCTCTTGGAATATAGTATGGTCTTAGTGCCACTGCCAGCAGCCCCACTTCCTCACAACAGCTCTTCTCTTTACCTGTAATATACCATTGGTTGTTTAGAAAAAAGGCAAGTCCCCCTCCCTGACTCCTCCAACAGGGAAAGTATCTATTCTTACAGAGGTCCATACAAATAAAATCATATGTGTTTAGGATCCCCCTTCCAGCATGGGACCCTTCACAGTTATCTGATTAAGCTTTGCAATTGCAACACCTCCTTTGATTTACTTGCTTTAAAACTTGCCAAAATTAAAAATCACTGTGTTTACAAATGCACCAGGAGAATAGCTCTCCTATAAAGGCCACATATCCTGAAAATCTACGTCTTGTTTCTTTAAAGACACACCTCCACATCGGCCCAGCGTGAGTCAGACCTGTGCTCTCACGTGTCATAGTGCTCAGGGGTGTGTACTTCCTCCTCTTTACTCACACTTTTGGCTTGTTTTAGGGCAACACTCCCACTTTGTTTTGTAGGGCACAGACTTAGAGAGGATCTGACAGATACAGGTTACCAAGTCTTTCAAAAACAAGAGTAAGGTCTGGTGTTGTGCTGAGTTGGAACGTGTTATTGTGGCCAGTTCTGAGGAAAAAGGATGGGTTTTACTGTGACGTACTGGTCTTAAAAACCCTGGGAGGAGGCTCAAACACTCACTTTTACTAAACAACAGCTGATAGAGGTGAGTACAGAGTCTGGCTGTGTGGGGAGATGCAGCTGAGGGTTTGTCTTATGTACTTACCTGCTCCATACACTGTAAAAATGGTTCAGTTTTAACATTTTAGTGATTTGTTATAGTTTTTATGTTTGTAATAGTCTGTGCCGTTACAGTATTTTCGTCTGTCTGAGCTTATTAGTTAAAGTATTTATTCCACTAATAATTCAAAGCAATGACAATGAAGGGTAACTATGTTTTTGTGAAAGGGGCGGAGCCTATTCTTAGTGTATCAAGTTGGAAATTTATTTAAAAGTAAACAGGAAGAGGCATGAGTTGGCTGTGGTGAATCTTAACGATCTATGTTGTATAAAAATTCGAACGTGAGGTAAAAAGAAATGTGGGTGTGGCAGAGGGAGGGGCTAATACATGGTTGGTTCAAGGAACGGCGAGTAGCAAACTTAGTCTATTCAGTGTTAGTAGCATAGAAGTTCTTTATTGTCGGTCTCTGTTCATTTTGCTGTTGTATAAAAGAACTACATGAGACACTGTGTTACTCAAATCTGTGCTTGATGCATGTCCCATTGTGCGACTAAAGAAGCCGAGTCCAACAAAGGCTACAATTGAGCTCTAACCAAAAACAGGCATCGTTTATGACATGTCAACTTGAGAGGCAAACAGCAAAAGAGTTCTAGTTTTTAAAGCATCAAACCCAGTGGAAGGAGTCATTTGTCCCATTATTTCATCTTCCTGACTCATAAAACTAACAGGTGCTTTATCCAATCAGCTTCAGGTTTTACTCTGAAAACCTGTTTATAAGATAATACCCTGCTGACAGAAGAGAAAACACTGGAAGGATTTGACACAGGTGGAAGGAAAAGGAGACTGAGAGGTGTTGAGGTCAAGACAAATGATGGTCAAACACTCTTCATTGTTTTCCTTCAGAGGTGCAGCTGAAAGGCAGAAGGAAGCAAGACAAGATTGTAACAAATATGTTTCCAGCCCAGTTTCATAAATCTCTTGTTGACACGAGTCGATTGGGCAACACTTGAACAACAGCTACTCTGTCTGAAGCACTGATTAACAAGAACATAACCTACTAGGCATTGCATTCATAATTTTATCTTATATTTGACTTTAACACTCATCTGAAATGACATACATTCAGTTATTTGATCTGGCTTTGTATCCATTAGGTCCTTAAGCTTTGGTTTCACTCCTGCTTGGCTTCATCCACAAACACAAACATTATTCCTGTATGTTTTTTGTTGGTTAAAATTATTTCCAACTGAAGAATAACGCTAATAATTATATATTTTTACATTTCTCTCACACGTGTGAGTGACCTGCCTGGGTCACTGTGATTAACACTGTCAGTAGACACTTGCCTGTACTTCACGTTTACGTGACCTTTTTTGAGCTAAGCCAACAATGTTACAAAATGACACTGTAACCTAACACAGTATATACAATGACAATTTAATCTCTTACTTTGTTGGGCTGGGCCTGCTTAGATGAACACAAAGCTAATATCCTGCAGGAATTGAAGACAGACACACACAAAGTTCTTGCTCAATTGCTCTTAGTCTCTATCTGTGGCTTTTAAGCTACTTGGGACCATGGCATGGTTGAACCATGACATTTGAAACAACATGATTTAAGCCCTTTTCTAGGCCTTTTCTAGGCAGCTTCACTGTCTGTTATGATGTATGTTCTGAATTATGAGAGAATGATGCAGTAATTAATGATGAAACTACTCTTACACAAACTCAAAGATAATGGACTAGAATGTGTGACAGTTTAGTGATAAAAAAAACAAGATTTACAAAATCGTTTAGTTTTTGGATTTATCAGTTGCAATTGAATGCATTGCATGCACAACCTTAAATACGCGCTTCATTTTCTAGGCACAGCTTTGGCATTTTCTCGCCACGGCGTAAAAAAACTGATCAACACATGTGTCTGTGGCCTGTGCGCTGTAAATATTTACTGTAGACGTCCCGTTATTCCCACGCCCTGTCCCAGCAGAGGACAGTGGGCTGTGAGCGGTTAGCAGCTGGATCTACAGCTCGTGTGTAATCACTTTGAGCCGGTGCTACTCGAGTCTTTAGAGCACATCTGATCTGAGCTGGAGTTCTCCTGCTGCAGCCTATAAGACCGGTTAAAACTGAAGCACACATTTAAATGTCTGTGCCACATAAAGGATCAAGTCAAAGGTAAAAGCTCTCCTGCAGTTTTAGCTCTGTGTGTTGTCTTCAGTCTCTTTCATGTGGACGAGTGAAAAGTAGCTTCTGTTAGAAATAGAGCTCATAAACACATATTCGTAAATATAGACCATGTTTTGAACGATTGGTCTCCAGATTATAGTGTGCAGGTGTTTTTCTTCCTTTTGCAGCATTGTTTTATGCCTCTTCTATTGTTCGATGAGTAAACCTGGTTCAGACTTTGATAACGCTGTTGAGGCACAGCTGCACTAATTACTTTTTTTCTTATTTTAATGTAGATCTAAGTCTTGGCCTCAGACAGGGGCCTCTGCCCTTAACTGTCAATATTTTATACAATGGCCTGTAAAGAGGCTAAAGCTGCAGCTTGTTGAGGAGGTTTGGAGGCAGATCAATGGGACGATGTTTTCAGAGTAAAAACATCCAATTTAGGAAAGCCCCATACCATAGACACAAAAACATTAAAGGGTGGGTTTTAAAAACAACTTTTGACCTTGACTGTCTCTGATGTTTAGTCCAGCTAAAATATTATAACATCATCTAAAAGTCAACAGAATATAGGCAATTACATCGGTTGGGATTGAAGAAAAGGTCAAAGCAAAGGCATCTGGACTAGGTTTTCAAGTTCAAAAAATGGGGGTCAATATGTTTGTCCCTCTTTTTTAAAACTGTATGCGCCATGTAAAATTTCTGCTTTGTCTCTTCCTTTAATAATAATGAATTAGAGTTATATCTTTTCTCTTGTTGACAAAAACAATTGGGCATCCTTGACAATCATCTCATCCTTGTAAAATGCTAACATGGAGGCAGATTGTTTAAATATTGCTTCCGTTTAACAATTATCATAGACGAATCTAAATTTAAAATCCATGTCTTTATTTTGTAACAATAAAAAGCAATTGTTGCAAGGTACATCATCTCTTTAGTCGACCTAATGTCTGTCTCTAAACAAGCCCTCGAACACCCCTCTGTAGATCAGATACAGTGCAGTCTGTATCGAACGCTGGAGAGCTGCCAACTACTGCTGAACGAGCCCTTTTGTCTGTTTACACAGTCTGCAGCAGACCTTGAGGTGAATCCTTCTCATTCATGCGTCCCACACGCTTAAATAAACCACCTACAGACTTTTATCTTTGAGACAATATCTGCAGCGTCACTTTCGTTTTGTGTCGGCAGCTGGAGATTCCAG
>JALDNG010000092.1:0-267500 GCA_024349245.1 Neodontobutis hainanensis | reverse complement strand
CTGTTTTAGGGCCTGGACGGAGCCGAGGCGACACAGATGAAACAGTTTCCTACACAGGAAGTTTCTGACGCCGGTGAGTATGTGTGGAAGAGACCACAAGTGTCACGAACAGGAATGGAGACAATAAAGAATGTCTCACCTTTTATTTTTAGGGCTGTGTCTATCGCTCTCAGTTGTGCTTTTATGTGACGCTCTGCTCTGGATGAGTCAGTGTTTGATGAGCCTCTGAACAGACAATAGTGTATTCAATTGCCTGACTGACTTTATTTTGACAACTGAAGGCAGCACAACTGTGGTGAGAAGGTTGTGAGTTCGATTTCCAGGTCCAATTTTTTGAATAGATGTTATTACAAATTGATTTGCGTGACAGTTTACATCCAATCCATTATTATTATTATTGTTATTATTGTTATTATTATTATTATTATTATTATTATTATTATTATTATTATTATTATGCTATTGCTGAGCTATTGTCTACCATGATTTGATTGAAGACTGTTATTATCATTGAATGTGTGTTTAATGCTAACCTTTGTCCTTGTTTTTCCCAGATTTTAACTGTGGTGACTGTGATGATGACTTGATAGAACTTTAACTGTTCCGGTGGGTTTTTGGTAGGAGTCCATACACAACAGAGCAAAAATAAACATTTCCTTTTACTCCAGATTTCTTTATATTGGTAACGTTCTAAAAATAAGTGTGGCTGTGTCTCATCTTCTGAACAGTCACAGACAGGACATTGTTTTGTCATTACATAACAGCTCTATACAAAACAACACCACCATCTAAAGCAGAGCCCAGAGCTGGTTCATGAGTAAAATCACCATACAACAATTCAAATATGGGCCCCTGATGTGCCCTTCTCTCTTCCTCCACATTTTAGTATCTCCAACAACAATCCCAGAGGATGTGTTTTCAATAAAAGCTATTTTTAGTCAATGACCCCTCACTCTTCATATCATTTGTTCTTAAACAACAGCTCTCTTTTTGTTCAAGTTGTTTTTCATTTTTAAGTAAATAGACCACAAGAAATTTTTATTTTTATTTTTTATTATTAGATTTGAGTACAAATTGAAGAAAATGCAAGGCTTTAACTCGCTTCTTTCACTTCTTACTGGTGTTACTGGTTTATTTATTTAGTCACATCAACAAATAAGTGCGCCACTTTAAATCTGTAGAACAGCAGCAGCTCCCTTGGTTCAGAATATACAGCTTTTGTCTTAATAGTCCCACTCAGTTTCCTCACAAACCTCACTCAAAGTCAGAACACAAATATGCAGTTTGTTTATATCAGGCAGTACAAAGAGTTGGTGAGTTCTGTTAAACAGAGAGTACTTTATTCTCTTCAGCTTGTATCACATTAGTATGAATCTTATAATCACATGTACATTGTTGGTGCCTATATCCGTAATTTATAACAGACTGCAGGCCTGACTCTGACCTTTGACCTCAACACAAGCGCCTACTGTAAAGTGTATTCAATAATCAATGTGGTGCTGCCCTCTTGTGCCCATTAAAAGTGCTACAGGAAACAACATGAACTACATCTCAACAATAAAAGATGCAAGGAAAGCAAACTCATGCCTTTTATTCTCCAACCAGAAGAATGTGTCATTTTACAAATGAAGCAATACGTGACAGATGTATGTTTTAGAATAGAAAAGTCAAAAGACCAATCATTTTTGTACAGAAAATCTTTTTTAAACCATTTTTATTCTTGTTTTGTTATTTGTTTTTTTGTCTCTTTAAATACAAGTTCCTGTAAATGAATGCAATGAATAAACAGGTCAAAACCGTCCAGCACATTTCTTTCTGTACTTCAGCTGTGATCTCCAGACGTCTTCCTCCAGAAGCTGGTTTCCTGTGGTGGATTAGATTTGTGTCTCGATGTCTAGCACCATTTGAAATCAGTGTTCTTGTGGACAGAAGGACGGCTCTGTCTCTGCGTCCGTCTCTCCTTAAACGTCCCGCCTCTTACACTCCACTAAAAGATACCCGATCTCCTCTGGTGCTGGGAGCCCTCTGTCGTCTAGCACCATTTGAAATCGGTTATGGGCCGTGGTTCAGGGCATCGAGAGGCGACGGGGAAACACAGAAGGAGATGGACGACGGGACCATTACAGCTAAATGATAAGAATTTGTCAATACAAAAAGAATGTGATCTTGAGCATATTGCTTTAATAAAATCTCATTTGGAAGAGAGTGGAAACATGTTGCTTGGTGTGAATGTATAAAAAAAATTGTTGATGTAAAATCTACACAGTAAAATATCATCTTTTCTCTTCTTTCTATATTGCCCAACAAGCTGGTCTCATAAAAAACATAGAAAATAAACCACAAACAAATTTACAAATGGGCCATAAAGATACTGGACAAGAACTAATTTTTCCAATTAAAAAAAATAAATAAAAAAATAATACACGTTTTTAAGTTGGACTGAGCCAAAAGTTAGCTCCGGCTCCTCTTGCAGATTACATCAGTCAAAGAAGCACCTCTGAGTGTGTCACAAGAGCAGTGGCGTGCTTACCATTAGCAAAGAGTAGGCACTTGCCTTGGGCCCCCAACATGCAAGGGCCCCATGAGCACCGGTGTGACGGATCAACTGGAGTCAGGTGTCGGCATTAGGCAGCAGGAACAACAACAATACGTAGTGTCGGTGGTTAGATTGATGCCTGTTTAAAACACATACTCACTAAGTTGCATGAGTAATATTTGTGTTACTGGTAACATATCTTTGGTCACAATGATGCGGCTAAGGAGACAGAGTTGTCTGTGACAGATAGTGTTAGATAAACTCTCTCAGGTTAACTTGTGATGCATTGACAGCTGGTTTTGATATAATATGTACTTTCACTGGTTTTGACTTGACCAGTGCAATGACTTTGTCTTAATGGCTGCATGTGGTGCAAAAGTTTTACTATGACGAAACAACTATGTTGTCTTGTAGCCTAAACGCGAAAATAATATAAGTATATAAATATGCATTTTCATTTAAATTGTCTGAAACAGCCTTTTATCATTGTAAATCAATTGTATACACACTTTTATTACCAATACTGCATCTTTTTATTAGAATTCATTCATCATTTTGTCTGTGTTTAGGTCCTTGTATGATTTCTGCTCTGAAATACAATAAAATACAAATACAATACTCTTCTTTCAGCTGCTGTCAAACAAAGCACATATTAAGTCTTAAACTATGCCTCATAAAAACTGATCCATAGAAAGTTTAGAAAAAAGGTTGGTTAACTCAGTATTGGTAATTGTGTTACAAGAGACAATGCATATATGTGCTCTAAAATACATTTCTAAATACATGAATTTCCCTCGGGATCAATAAAGCAAAGATCTAATCTAAGCTAAATTAGATTTTTGGTCAGTCACACATTAGAATAAGTAACATTAACAGGGACAAGGCAATAGAAACTATGGTTGGTTAAGAAATTGTCCCACCACAGCAAACAGGGCTTTGGACACACTTTGTTAATTGCCTAGTTTATATTTTTGTAAAAATCCAACTGCATCAGGAGAATTGTGGAAAGGTGGCTGTAACACATGGAGGTTTTCTGTCGTACTTTTCCTCCAATAAACTTTCAAAATGTTTTCATGACAACGTGTGCTTCATATTGACATTGTCATATAAATATAGGTTTAATATTATTGTTATTAATACACACTCGTAAAACTTTAGTTACATCAGGTAACTACAATTTCTACTTCGTATGTGCTCCGCCCACCTACGGGCTTCACTATTGGTTACCTACCGAGGCAAACACGGGACACTTCAGGTTATTAGTGGCTGTTGCAGCCTGCTTACTCATTCTCGTTGCGCTCGTACACACACATCAACAACCAGCAGAGAATGCAGCACACGCAGATGCACAAAGTTTACAGAAGCAAGAAAAAGTACAAATCTGCAGGGTTATTGTACAGTAAAACTTTATATTTACTTACCAGTACCAAGGTAAATAATTTAACAAGCGCAAATACCTTTCTTTCTTTCTTTCTTTCTCCACAAAACTCCACACAAATGAGCAAAACACCTCCACAGAGACATTACACACAATGTCTGCTTCACCCTTTTTGAAAAACATTACACACAGTGATTTGTAAAACTCACATTTTCAAACACACATTTTCACTCCTTAGACACAGATAAGGATTGTGAGGTTACTTCCTTGTCATTATAAAGCCCCGGATTGCCAAAGTCACATTAATGAACGAATTGGATAGTCACATCCTCCAGGTGGTGAGGCACACGTGCTAATTTAAAAAAACGTAGCACTCAGGTGTGCTATGAAAGGCAGCAGGTGAGTTCACCTGTCTTCAACAACAATGGAAGGAGCTAGAAGTAGAAGAAGAGTTAGAATGAGAGGGGGAGCTCAAAGAGGAGATGAAGGCGGTAGAGGAAGAGGAGAAAGAGATAGAGGTGGAGGCTAAGGTAAAGGAAGAGGAGGAAGAGGCATAGTTAGAGGAAGAGGAGAAGGAGGTAGAAGAAGAGGCCTAGGTAGAGAAGGACTTTATGAGTTGATAGAGCCTGAACAAAGAAGACGAGAACCAAATTTGACTCAAGAAATCTATGGAACACTTATTGACCATGTTATCAACCATGGACTGACACTGATGGAAGCTGGACAAAGAGTTCAACCAAATCTCTACTGTTGTGTCAGTAATTCGGACATTTCTTTGAGAAAACAGGTAAGCTAACCACACAGTATACATTGAAACTGAAGCTTGCTCTACCTATAATCAATATTGTTTACTGTGACATTTGACAGTAGGCTGCATGTGTATTTTTTTTATATATACATTTTTTTACATAGGATTGAGGGTCAATAACACCGAGGTGAAAGGGGCTCTATGTTCACTTGTGCACAAGAGGCCGCCATTGTGAACATGGTTATGGCCAATAATTGTATCAGGCTACGAGAAATCCAGGCCAATATTATCAATGATGACCATATTTTCAATAACATTCAACAAGTCTCTCTGTCGGCATTAAGGCCCGTACACACCGGGACGAATATTCGCCAGCGTTATTCGCCAGCGTTTTTCAACGCGTTTTCTGTGTTCACACCCAAGCGATTTTCGCTGACGATGAGCCGAGTGAACATGCAAATTCATTTCCTGACATTAGATGGCGCTTAATGTAAAACAGAAATACCCCGGTACACAAGGTGGCGCTGCGCAACTTTACGCTTCTGACTCTCGCTTTTCACTCAGAAGAAGAGAGCAAGTATTTTTTGTAATTGATGTCGCATTTGTCATAAGTTCTTTGTTTTCCGACACCAACGAGACCAGCAGCTCTACATTCATCTTGCCTTGCATCTTCTTCGTCTTATTTCTTCCTGGCAGTGTAGACGGCGTATATCTTCTTCGCCGTTAAGTATGTGTGCTCGGCAAGACCGTTTTGTGTTTGAGCGCCCCCAAGTTGTGTTTTACTGTAACTTCAGAAGCTCCAGATCGATTCGTTGTATAGTTTTTGACCAAAAAAAACAAAAAAAGAACCCGAGACGTTCTTAAAAAACTGATGCTTTTACGCATGGCGTTTTTCGCGTTGGTGTGAACACTCACATTGGCGCCCATTGTTTAGTCGCGAGGCGTTAAACATCGGCGAAATTCGTCCCGTGTGAACAGGCCTTTAGGTTGAATCCTCAAGAAAAATCAAATGAAGCAACTGTATCAAGTACCATTTAACAGAAATTCAGAGAGTGAAACATCTGCGCAATGAGTATGTGGAGGTATGTATTGTTCATCTTACTATGGTCTGATATTGTGCACTGCTCATAATGTTCTGGCACTAAAAAATACTGTGCAATAGACATTGAATATCATACTATTGTCTATTGTGTTTCAGAGAATCTTGCAAATAGATGCTGCAGAAATTAAACTTAAATTTATATATGTGGTTGAGGCTGGATTTATCCTTGCAAAAACAAGAAGAAGAGAGAGAAATGTAATTGGACAAAGGGCAATCACCAATGTGACAGGGCAGTGAGGGGTAACATTACCCTTTACGCTGCTATTATACAAAATGGTGTCCTACACCACCATGCCTGGGATCAAATCTAGGACTCAAATCTGGAAAGGCCAAAGTGTATGTACTTCATGCAGTAATTCTTATTTGACTACAGATTATTTGTTACATTTATTTAATTGTTGGTTGATTACTGTAACTGATTATTGTAAGAAATACTGTAAATATTGAAATATTCAGTCTGTATCGTCATTGTTGTGCAGTGCTCGGTAAGTTTATAGGCCTATTTGTGCATATTTTCCCTATATCTCAAACTTATCATGAAGAATGTTGTGGGTTTGTCATTACTATTTTTTCATCTAAATTATCCCTTACATAACAGTGTCTGGCCAAAAAACTAGCACATGCTAGTTCCTAAAATTAGTTTTTTTTTTTTTTTACAAATGTGTTTTATTATTTATCACAGCAGTGTGAAACTGGCTGCAATTATGTCTGATCATTGAGGACTGTTATTGTAGTGTCATCGATATAACACCAAGTTAAACCACTGAAGAAGGGCCGGATCACAGAGAGAGAGGGAGAAATGTAATAGGTCAGAGGGACATTACTAATGTCCCTGGAAAGCATGGGGTAATATCACTATGTGTGCTACCATTACTCAAAACAGGGTCCTCCATTACAATGCCACACTGGATCCGTACAACACCGGCCATATGCTCAATGTTCTGGAATCAGTTTACCCAACGCTTGTCCCTGATCCAGATCAAGTGCCTGCTAGATTTGTGGTTATATGGGATAATGTTAGTTTATACCAGGCTACTCTGGTGCAAATCTGGTTTGCCACTGCAACGGAGTTAAAAATTAATGGCGCGTTCGTTGTAAGCTGCAGAGGGTAAGTTTTAGCTCAGTGGAAAATAATATATTTTACTAAATTAACTTGCTGTATTCACCAAAACACGAACACATGTTAATAAAACCATGTTTTTATACGTAATGAATTTATTATGGTAAGAGTTGATGTGTTAATTCAAGGTTTTGTTTTATTTGGACAGCTAATTTTTCTGTTAGCTTAATATGTGTGCAGCATGGTGTGCAGTCATCTTATGTCCTGTTCTCATTTCATAGGGAGCTAGTGTGCCTGCTGTATGTGGAGACATACAAGTATTTTTTGTTTGTCACAGGAGTAAAGTTGATCAACTCCACACTGTGTCCTGTGTTGGTATATTTTTGACAAAGAGTTTGACAATTTGTAGTTTTGTACTTACCCCCATATTAACCTTTTCTTAATCCCACAGAGGAATTTTTCTCAGCCTGGCACTGGAAAGTGAATAATTGCCAACCCTATGCTCGCATGCCACTTCTCCCCCCTTACTGCCAGGACTGGACTGTACTGATTGATGCTAATATTTCATTCTGACACGTGTTTGTAGTATTTTGAATGCAGTGTTAAGGCCTGTTCACACCGTGACAAATTTCGCGCGCAATATTCGCCGATGTTTAACGCCTCTTGACTAAACAATGGCGCCAATGTGACTGTTCCCACCGACGCGAAAAACGCCTCGCGTAAAAGCGTCAGTTTTTTAAAAACGCTTCGGGTTCATTTTTTTGGTTTGACGTGCTGCCTCAAAAACTATACGACCAATGAGATTAGCGCTTTTGCTCACGTGTCTGGAGCTTCTGAAGTTACAGTAAAACACAACTTGGGGGCGCTCAAACACAAAACGGTCTTGCCGAGCACACATACTTAACGGCGAAGAAGATATACGCCAAGTAGCTTCTACACTGCCGGGAAGAAATAAGATGAAGAAGATGCAAAGCAAGATAAATGTAGAGCTGCTTGTCTCGTTGGTGTCGGAATACAAAGAACTTATGACAAACGCGACATCAATTACAAAAATGACTTCCTCTCTTCTTCTGAGTGAAAAGCGAGAGTCAGAAGCGTAAAGTTGCACAGCACCACCTTGTGTACCGGGGTATTTCTGTTTTACATTAATCGCCATCTAATGTCAGGGAATGAATTTGCATGTTCACTCGACTCATCGCTTGGGTGTGAACACAGAAAACGCGTTGAAAAACGCTGGCGAATAACGCGCTACGAAATTCGTCCCGGTGCGTACGGGCCTTTACATTTTGAAGGAGATGTGAGGCAGTGTGTGTGCAGTTTTGGAAATTGTGTGTAGAGTTGTTATAGGAATATTTTATATCCATATATTTAATCAGAGAGACACGGAGACCGATGTATAATTTAACAAGCAATGGCCAGGTTTTAATCCTTGCAAGGAGAAGCAAAGCAGACACAGTAACATGTTACAGCGACAGGTTTGCTTAAAGATGTAAACATAACATGAGATTATATACAGCACAGTGACGTCCTTGTTGAGAGGTGTTCACAATGGTCCAGGTGCCAGTCCCATGACAAGCCATGTCTCAGTCTAGTTATGTCTACTTCCTGCTTGGATTAGCACGAAGGACATGACATGAATTTGACATGACCTGAGGAGAACTATAAGCCACTGGTAACTCTAAACATAATATTAAAATTCTTATAACAAGAGTTAAAAAAAAAAAGTGACATAGTTTTAAAAATGTGTGTAAGCAGTTGGAAAAAACTGTTGCTACGAAGAAAATCTATATGGTTTCAGCTGAGGAAAAAGTCACAGAAGACTAATGAATACTGTCAACAAGAAAGTCACACTTTTGTGAGTCAGAGCTCAATTTGTCTGTCTTTCACCTATTAAATCCTTTTAAATAAAACCAGATAATTTTTATTACAATATACTTTTAAGTTACACACTTATGTTTGCTACAAAACTGCTCATGTTCTCTACATGGAGATAAACTGAACTAACACCTGTAACAAAAATAGAAGCTGTGTTTGACACATAATTTCCCTTTGTTACAAACTCACCGCATCCTGTTTAATCTAAAAGTGTTTAGTGCAGTGTTTGTCAGAGATCAGAGTGAGACTGAGACCAGACCAAAGATGGACTGGTCCTGGATTCTCCTGATTTTCGTCCCCCTTCTGCAGTTTTCAGGTGAGATGTGAGTCTGGTTTATCTAGGCCAGAGTGGACTACAGTAGTTTGTGTGTAACCTGGGACGTGTTCAGTCGACCTTCTCTAATATTGTACAGGTGTTGTTTTAGCCGGGTTTGGATTGTTTGTTTGGTTTCTCAAGTGTAGTGCTTATTGCAGAAGGTGCAGGTGATGACATAAACTGTGTTGGATGTTTGTAGTGAGAGTGTAGCGAGGACTTGCAGACCAGTGCTGCTATGAGGATTATAAAGTAATTTGCGCTGTTTGTAATACTGATTGAGGGGGTTGGGAATATGCTTATGTTCTTTGTAACATGACTTGACCTAATAATCTTGAAGGTTTTTTTGTTTGAATGCAGAGACAATGCGGTATTGACTGAATGGCTGGTAGTCTTGTTGTGAGTAAATGATTATTTAATTGTTTTGTGTAGGTTTAAGATTGTGTGGGAGAATATGGTGATCAGTGGAGGAATACGTAGGTTCTGTATATGCGTGTCTACAGAGTCTGGAGGGATTCAGACCCTGGTTAGGGGCAAACCTCTGACCCATGGCTGTCCCACTTATCTGGAGATAATGTTTATCATTGAAACTAAAGTCATTGTTGTCTAGAGTTTAAAGAATAACTAAACCCTAAAACAACTGTTTTTAGTTAATGATCTATAAGAATGGGTCCTTATTAGTGCTGTTCATTGAGTAAAAGTTTTGACATTTGAGTTTAAAGTATATTAATTTTACAATTAATAGTCTAAAACCGTCAAAGTGCTGCCCTCTTCAGGTTGAACGGTGGTTACTGCAGTTTAATTATTCTATTTGTAGTTGTTTCTTTGTGTGACGAAAGCAGGCTCGACTAACGGCTCATTACCCACGCCCCTGGCACAAGCCCACCACACCGTTGGCATAATCTCACCCCCCTGGTCTAAACATCTTGATCCATCAAAACCCCCGTAGCGAGTCAGGAGTTTGAATTGCAAGCATTGAAAACGATCAGGATAGCGTATATATTAGCATAGCAGTTAGTTTTTAGAATCAGAATCAGAAAGAGCTTTATTGCCAAGTGTGCTTTCACACACAAGGAATTTGTTTTGGTGCTGAAGCTTCCAGTGCACATAAACAATACAAATACAGTATAAGGTCACGGTTATGTTTAGTCAGAAAAGACAGATTATGAGCATTACAGTATTTGGGTGGAGGAATAAATATAAATAATATAAATAATCCCCTGAGTTTAGGAGATATTGCACTATACAGTGGGAGTAATTGCACTTAGAGGCATTTGCCTTGGTGGGGGGGGGGCCTAGATGTTCTAGTGGCCTGGGATCGGAGACGGCGTCCTGACGGTAACAGTTCAAACAGGAAGTGTCCGGGGTGAGTGGAGTCTGTGATGATTTTACCCGCTCTCTTCCTCACTCTGGAAGAGTACAGGTCCTGTAGGGTTGGCAGGTGGACACCAATAATCCTCTCTGCAGTTCGGATGGTGCGTTGCAGTCTCCTGATGTCTGATTTGGTAGCTGAACCAAACCAGACAGTGATGGAATTACACAAGACAGACTCAATGACAGCCGAGTAGAACTGAATCAGCAGCTCCTGTGGCAGGTTGAACTTCCTCAGCTGACGAAGGAAGTATAGTCTCTGCTGAGCCTTTTTCACTTTGGAGTCAATGTGATTGTCCCACTTCAGGTCCTGAGAGATGGTAGTGCCCAGGAACCTGAATGACTCCACTGCGTCCACAGTGCTGTTCATGATGGTGAGTGGGGGGAGTGATGGACTGTTCCTCCTGAAGTGCACTATCATCTCCACCGTTTTGAGCGCATTCAGCTCAAGGTTGTTATAACCGCACCAGACAGCCAGCTGTTCATCCTCCAGTTTGTAGGCACACTCATCACCGTTCAGGATGAGGCCAATGACAGTAGTGTCATCTGCAAATTTCAGGAGCTTGACATAGGGGTCTTTTGAAGTGCAGTCATTGGTATACAGGGAGAAGAGCAGTGGGGAGAGAACGCACGCCTGGGGGGCGCCAGTGCTGATTGTGAGAGATTTTGATGTGAGTTTACCCAGTCTCACTCTCTGCTGCCGGTTGTCAGGAAGCTGGAGATCCACTGACATATTGAGGATGGTATGGAGAGCTGGGTCAGTTTGGCTGTGAGGAGATCAGGCATGATGGTATTAAAGCCGAACTAAAGTCCACAAATAGGATCCTTGCATAAGTCCTAGGTCTGTCGAGATGTTGCTGTCCAATGTTGACTGCATCATCCACAGACCTGTTTGCTCTGTAGGCAAATTTACATTTACATTTATTCATTTAGCAGATGCTTTTATCCAAAGCGACTTACATTGTTCTACAGTAATTACCAGTGTAACAGCCACTGGAGGCAAGGTGGGTTAAGTGTCTTGCCCAAGGACACAACAACAGTATGAACTGTGGGGAGAGTGGGAATCGAAGGACGACTGCTTTACCCACTGAGCTACTGCTGCATGTTGAAGAGGATCCAGCAAAGATCCAGTAATGTTCTTCAGGTGGGCCAACACTAGTCTTTCAAATGACTTCAAGACAACAGACGTCAGAGCGACAGGTCTGTAGTCATTTAGTCCAGTGATTTTGGGTTTTTTGGTGACGGGAATGATAGTGGAGCGTTTGAAGCAGCCGGGAACTTCACACTGCTCCAATGATCTGTTGAAGATCTGCCTGAAGACTGGGGCCAGTTGGTCAGCGCAGGCTTTCAAACACGCAGAAGAGATGCCGTCTGGGCCTGACGCTTTCTTGGTCTTCTGTTTTTTGAAGACTCGACTCATGTCCTTCACACAGACCTTTAGCTCAGGTGGGATGGCAGGAGGGGGGAGGAGAGGGGGTGCAGGAGGTGATGGTGAGGGTGTGAAGTGCAGATCAGAGCGGGTGTGTGGTGTGAGACTGGGCTTTTCAAACCTGCAGTAGAATGCATTCAGATCGTCAGCCAGTTGTGGATTCTCCACAGATCGGGAGGATTGTGACTTGTAATTAGTGATGGTCCTCAGGCCTTTCCAGACTGATGCAGGGTCGCTGGCTGAAAAGTGTTTTTTCAGCTTTTTAGAGTAGCTTCTTTTAGCAACTCTGATCTCCTTTGTCAGTCTGTTCCTAGCCTGGTTATACAAGATTTTATCCCCACTTTTGTAAGCATCCTCTTTGGCAGGACAAAGCTGTTTGAGTTTCCCAGTAAACCATGTTTTTTTCATTAGTGAATGATAAGAATGACCGGGTAGGAATGCATGTATCCTCACAGAAACTGATGTACGATGTTACAGTATCTGTGAGCTCATCCAGATCGGTGGTAGCAGCCTTAAAAACAGTCCAATCAGTGCAATCGAAGCAGGCTGGTAAGTCCTGCTCTGCTTCATTAGTCCATTTTTACAGTACTTATTACAGGTTTAGCTGATTTCAGTTTCTGCCAGTAGGTCGGTATAAGATGAACCACACAGTGATCAGACAGCCTCAAAGCTGCTCGTGGGACGGAGTGATATGCATCCTTTATTGTTGTATAGCAAGGGTCCAGTATATTACTGCCTCTGGTGGGACATGTAACATGTTGTCTGGATTTTGACAGTTCACGGGAGAGATTTGCTTTGTTAAAATCCCCAAGAATGTTTAAAAGAGAGTCTGTGTACCTTTGTTCCGTTTTAGCTATTTGTTCCGTTTTAGCTATTTGTTCAGCCAGCTGTTGTAGCACTGCGGTCACATACGCGTCCGAAGGAATGTAAACACTCACGAGAACGAACGAGGAAAACCCGCGTGGCGAGTAGAAAGGTTTGCAATTTATGAAGAAATCTCTAAATTAGGAGAGCAAATCTTCTTCAGTGTTGTTACATCTGAACACCAACTTTCATTAATGTAGAAACACAATCCACCACCTCTAGTTTTCCCTGTTAGTTCCGCGATGCGATCCACTCTGAACAGCTGGAAGCCCGGTAGATTAGTCCGTTGTCCGGAATGGCTTCACTCAGCCAGGTTTCAGTGAAGCACAGTGCAGCAGAGTTATTAAAGTCCCTGTTAATGCGGGAGAGGAGAAGAAGCTAGTCCGTTTGGAAAGGATCGGAGATTCGCAAGATGAATACTAGGGAGTGCAGTGCGGATGCCGCGCGCGCAGAGTTTAACCAACGCGCCGGCTCGCTTCCCTCGTCTCCGTCCGGCCGCGCGTTTTAAAAACACAGATGCACCTCCAACGAAAACAAAAATGTTGTCTGGTGTGTGTTTCCTAATGTCCAATAGTTCGTCTTTGGTCAAACGAATCGGTAAAGAGTGACTAAACGTAGAACAAACAAAGAAAAACAACACAATAACTGAAGAGCTCCACGCCGAGGCTGCCATCTGCGGCGCCATCTTGCTGTGGTCGTGTAGTATCGTTATAAGAATAGTTAGTTAGTGGCATAGTATTGCATCAGTTAGGAGTTCAGTTCAGTTAGTTTTTTTGCATTAGCTTTATCTGTATTTAGTGTGGTGGTTAGAATGGGACTTAGGTGTAGTGTTGCTGGTTGCAAAAGCACTGCTGGACTGCATAGCTTTCCAGCAGACTTGGAAATTAGGCGCCAGTAATTACATGGTCTTGGCCTGGGAGACCGAGAGTTACCGCTGAGAGCTGGGCTCTGCCTACTTTTCCAGCATTTTTCAAATTTTGTGAGTGGGTGGAGTTAGGCTCTGACCAGGGGTTTAGTTACACTTTAAGAAGCTTTCTGAGTCCAGCCTATGGGGGTCTGGATATCTTTTGGCCCCGGTTGTTTATGATATTAGTATATAGGGAATCTATGTCACTGGTGAAAAGGTAAGGTTGGGGCCAGCTATGGACCTAATGGTGTTCAGGAAGTGATAGGTGTCTTTAAAGTAGCTCGGGTGCCTGAAGGAGAGGGGATTAAGGAAAAGATAAAGGTATTGGGCTATATTGTAAGTGGCACTGTTGCAATCAGAGACTATTGGGCGACCGGGAGGAACCTCAAAAGGAATAGTCCAGGTATGAGGATCTTTGTGGATTTTAGAGAGGAGATATAAGATATAAGTGTGGGGCTGATCTGGAAAGTAGAGAAAGTGTAGTTGTTTGTTTGTTATGACTTTCTTGTTATAGAGGAGTAGAGTATTATAGAGTATTATGGATCGGAGTTGAGTCTGGGTGTTGGATTGTTTGCTGGTGGCCAGAGGACGGTAGTGGTGGGGATTATTAAGATAACAATTTGCTTTCAAGAGGTATTGTTGTCGGTCCAGAGTGTCTATTTTGGAACCTTTGTCTGCAGGTTTGATAATAATGTGGCGGCACGGTGGCAGAGTGGTTAGCACTCCGGCCTCACAGCAAGAAGGTGTTTGTGGAGTTTGCATCTCCCTGTGTCTGCGTAGGTTTCCTCCGGGTGCTCTGGTTTCCCCTAACACCAAAAACGTACAATATAGGACAACAGACAGACAGATTTAACACTTTTGAAATACGATTGGTGTATTTGAAAAGCTCATCACCCCAAAAGGTTGGTTAAAGAGAGTAACGACTCTGCCTCATAACCAATGACAATTCTGAAGGTACCCCAGGATGAATGAAGACAAGGGGATGGAACCAGTAGCCAAGGAGGAGGAGTCAGTGGGTTCTGTAGTGAGTGTGGGGGGTTCAGTTAGGGTTTTAGTCATGATCTTGGTGACCTTTAAGGACCCACTCATCATTCCCCCACATTTGAGGCCTTGTGAGTTGTTTTAATGGGACATGTTCTCCTAATGACTTTGGTGCTGGTGCCACCTGGGGTGAGGCAAGATGATAGATTTATTTAACGCAGAAATTTGACCTTTGAGGTGTGTGTGTGAGAAGGCAAGAAACAGGAACTTGTTTGGGAACTGTTATCTGTGCGAGGTAAACTTGGGCATGGACTTTCAGGGTCCTCCCAGTATTTGTAGAGTGAAGCAATTGTTGGGGTGATGTGTTTGTGAATGAGAGCTGGGTTTAGTCTTGGTTTAGACCTGGTTAAATCTTGGTTTAGACCTGGTTTAGTCCTGTTTGAGTCCTGGTTTAGTCCTGGTTTAGACCAGGTTTAAGACCTGCTTAAAACCTGGTTTAGTCCTGGTTAGACCTGGTTTTGTCCTGGTTTAGTCATGGTTTAGCCCAGGTTTAGACCTGGTTTAGACTTGGTTTAGTCCTGGTGTAGACCTGGTTTAGACCTGGGTTTGTTGTAAATCATTAATAACTTTAAATGTTGATTTTGTGTTTTCCAACAGAAACAATTGGAGAACCTTTATTTCAAACTGTGAAAGAAGGAGCAGGCGTCAGTTTGTTCTGTGAAAATGTGACTCCTGATCAGCCTCAATGTGAATTTACCCACTGGGACTTTTACAGAGGCTCAAGTCCAACAACAGTCCTTTTTGAAAAAGGACAGAAGAAGAACGTCAGTTCAGGAGTGAGTCTGTCTGAGAACTGTTCTCTGGTTTTAGAGAGAGTCTCAGTGGAACAGGCTGGAGACTACTTTTGTTTCCAGTCCAACAGAGAGAACAAACTGAGAGTAATCACTGACATCTTTCTGTCTGTTGTGACCTGTGAGTATTTGTTCTATTTTCAGACATATTTTCCTGTATTTTGAGCTCAAAGCTTGTCCTGATGAAGTCACCTCTGTGACATTATTGAAACAGTTTCATGTGAAGTGTGTTTTCTGTGGTGAGCAGTGAGGCCACAGCTGTGAGCCTCTGAAGGACTCTGAGCTACACTCTTTAAAGATAATGTTCTCTTAGACACACATCTCTGTGACGGAGTCAGAGCAGAGTCAAATGTAAAAGACTCAGATGAAAAAATGAAAAAATGAGTGTCCCAGGCTTTAGACTGACATTACAAAGATAATATTTGCATTTTCACAATGTTTAGAGCAAAAATATCACACACTGTTGCTTTAAGGAAGTGTCATTACTTTGGGATTTTCTCTTTGTGTCACATTTGTGCAGTGAGTGAAAACAGAGATGAAGACAGAGTGACACTGAGCTGTTCTGTGAAAACTTGGGGATACTGCAGACACACAGTGAAGTGGCTGAACAACGATGAAGAAGTGAACAAAGATCACAAACAGCTGCAGATGTCTCACTCTGACTGTGAGGCCAGTGTGTCTTTTCTGGATCAAGATCAACCTTCAAAGTTTTATCAGACTCTGACGTGTGAAGTTACACATGAGAATAAACAGAAGTTCACCTTCAGCCCTCGTTCTGCAGAAATATACCCTGGTGATTGTATAAAAAAATTATCTGGTTTTATTCTTTATTTAACAGATAATAAACATTTTTAATTTCCTGTATTTTTTCAGGAACTACAACAAAAAACACCCCACAGACAGAACGAGCCAAACCCCTCCGAGCTTCAGTCCATCTGAGGAAACAGAGACGACCACAGACCATCAGACCAGACAAACTCACACAGGTAACACTGTCTCTGATTCTGAGATAAAGAATAAAACAGAAGGAAAACTGCTCCAAACTAACAGCTGTTTATTTTAGACGATGTCAATAAAAAAAAAAAAAAATCACTTGAGGATGTAATGAAAATGCAAACTCAGCTTCTGTGGTCTTTGACAGAAGTAGACAATAAACATTCTCTTAAATTATTGGACACGTTTGGAGCTTCAGCATCACCTGGAGCACCAGTCACATGACCTTCTTCCTGTAAAACACATTAGAATTTGTACATTTATGGTAAAGGCCTATTGATTCCTTGTTTTTCTTCATCAACAGGCTTCTGTGAATATTGCATGCCTCAAAAGATGAGGCATTTATTTTTCCAACACCAGTTTGTTTTAACAAACATTAAGGCACACAGGACAAGCAACATGGCACCTGTAGTTTTAACTAGTTTTAAATGACTTAACTAGCACCAGACAGGTGTGTTAGCTGAGCATTTAAACTTTGTCAGGTGATCAGGTACACCCTTCCGGTCTACACACCTTCAAAATACCAAACAGTGAAATTATATTAATCAATACAATAATCATAAATAACAGTCAACATATATATATAAAGAATATATTTAAATAGGTGGGCTACACAATCCCCCACTAAATACAAAAACAAGTTTCCCAAATATATTTTTATACATTTTCTACCAATTTGCAATGAGATAAAATAGCAATAAACACTGTCTTAGCAGTACCAGGTAAGTATCACGGTAAGTATTACATTTATTCACACAGGTTTAACAACAACAATCCAATGTCTTTCTGGCAAGATGAACTCCTATGGTCATGATGCATGACTCTGCAGTCAGTCCATCTGCATCAGTGGGTACCAAGTCCTTGGAAGCATCCTCACAATCTTCATCTGTTTGACCTAACACAATGTAATCACATGAATATACCATTAGGATTACTTTAGACTCGATAAGGTACTTTGCCACTTTAAATATAGTACCAATAACTGTGTGTTCATTTTATAGCTCACCCAGCTGGTTGTAGATGTAGAGATGACGTGGATGTCTCAATGGTGCAACTGCAACATCCCTCTTCTCTTCTCCAGATTCAGTGGCAGAGGACTGGGCCTCTCCCAGGTCTGCAAGCTCCCCCCCAGGACTCTCGGGTGTGACTGAGAGGGACATTGATCTTTTCCCAGGTGTCCCCAGTGGCCTGGGCTCTCCAAAGGCTGCTCTGGTAAATGGATGCACTGGCGCTACCCAGACACCAAACTCCTCTTTAATGGAGCTCTCAGTGTCAACTGGCTGTAGCTTTTGTATGGCACTCTGGCTCCTCCTTCTGCTCAGCTGAGCTCTGAGTTGACTTGTGCTGGACTGGGGAGCATTGACTGTAAAACTTTTCTTCTCCCAGCACCTTGTTGTTGCTCAACCATGTAGACAAGATTGTCAGGACCCCGTCTCTCTTTCACCACATATGTGTTCTTTTCCCAATTGCTCTGCAGCTTCCCTGGCCCACCTCTGGGGGAAAGATTTCTCACCAGCACATGGTCATCATGCTGAAGGGTTGAACTCCATATGCGTTGGTTGTAGCACTGCTGCTCTTCTGGATGATGTCCACATATTCTCCATAGCTATTGCATACGCTTGCTGCATCACCTCTCTCCATCTCTCTGCATAGCCTACTGGAGACTGGTGTTCTTTCTGCTTGATCTTGTGAGTAATCAGCAGGTCAATAGGCAGAGTGTGTTCACGGCAAGGAACCTGTGTGGCCCTAGGTGAGATTATTTGGGCCCCAATAGATATACAGAGACCCAGTGGAAGAGACCAATTTAACTTTTACAAAACACAATGTAATTTTTCTTTACTTTTATTTTTTTTCTTGCTTTCTTACTATTAAACAAAAAAAGAAATAATAGAAATAAGCACACCCTTTGAGGCACGCACAGTGCGTACAGCCGTAGGCCTACAGCTGCACGCGCCACTGCAGATAATGATTTATTTGTGCTGTTACCTTCACAACTCAACCTTCATTTCACAAACCAGGTTTTGGGACAGGCTTTTTATATGCGTTTCATTTTACTGAATAAACAATACAACAGCAGCTCTTTATCAAAGTGCACCAAACAAATATAAATCATATTAGTGAGAAATGGTGCTTCTCTGGGTCTATGGAAACCCAGAGAAGCACCAGAGGGGGAGGCTTGTGAAACCCAGATAAACTGTGGGCTACATAAAGTTAGTTACAGGCTACAAACAGCAGAATATATTGTGCCAAGTTCCCTACCAGTTCTGTTCTGTGCCAGTCTGCTCGTGCATGTCTCTGTGAGTATGCACTCCGCTGCAGTTGCCCTTAGAGTTATATAGGGCTTGCACTGGTAGGGCGATGTGTGGGAGTGTTGGAAACCAGCGAAGTTCTCAAGCTTGCGAAAAAAAATATTTTCACTGGATTCTTGAGGGGAAACCAAAACACAGAATAAAGTCATCAAAGTGCTTTCTGGCCACTGTCTTTCCAGACTTATTTTTGTGGCATATGCCTGGGCATACTTAGTGAAGTGGTCCACCAACACAAGTATGTGCTCTTCTCCTCCACTACTCGTCTCCAGGTGCAGGAAGTCAAAAGAGACCATCTCGAATGAGGCCAATGTTTCAATCTTTGAAGTGGAGTTCTGATGACTCTTGGCTTCTTAATCTTGAGACAGCAGAAAACAGGTAACATAGTGTTTCATTTTTGCCTCCCTTGGTCCAGAGGAAAAGGGCAACAACTCTATCGGCTCCCAAGCGTCCCAGAGCTTCATGCAGGTGCTTGAAGATGAGGGCTTTCATGGACTTGTTCTTTTTTCATGTTTTTTCAGAGCACTCCGTCTTCATCTGCCTGCATGCAGAGCCACTCTTGGAGGAGTTTTTTCAGACTGGGTGCACTCTCTGCCACTTTGTCTTTCAGGTGAATATACTTTTTTTCAGGAACAGGACTCTGGTGATGACTGGGTTTTCATCCTGTTCTGTAATCAAATTCACTTCTCCTTTGCTCTCTCCTTTCATTGCATTACAAATGCTTTCAATGTCCTCTTGGTGGCACTCTTCTGTGCACTCTTAGATGATTGTGTGAATGGGCTCATGTTTTGACAGGAAATCAGCAGTTCTATTAGCTGTCCCCGGCCTGTACCTGATGGTGAAACAATAGTCAGCCAACTCAGCGACCCACCGGTGTCCTGTAGCATTGAGCTTGGCAGATTTAGTGACATACGTGAGTGGATTGTTGTCACTGTACTATGGCGTCAAAATAACGACAAAAATCGAGAGGTGCAATAAATACAACCACAATCAGTTAATTTTAATTCACACGTGTAAATATTAACTTACTTTGAAAACTAAGCGCAAGAAAATAACACGGTTTGTGCAATTATTCATTGTAATTATTTTAATAATAATAATGAAGTATTATCATACTAATAAACTCTAAACAAGAACTGAACCTCTCATTACTGGAGAAAATATAGTTTTAAGGTAGGGCTGGGCGAAATATCGATATAAAACGAGATATGGAATTAGACCATATCGCTTATATTGATATAGACAAATTTGCGCTGCTCCCTGCACCACCACCCCTCCTCTTTTCGGAGGGGGCAGGCACAGAGCCACTCTTCAACAAACACGCGGAGCGCGCGGATGAATTGGTTAGTAAAAGAAAAAGCAGTGGCTCAGTAATTTGGAGATGGTTCGGATTCAAAGTGTCAGATGAGCAACAATATCACGTTATTTGTAGGGAGTGCAATAAACAAGTTACAGCCAGGGGTGGAAGCACTACAAATATTTTTCACCACCTAAAACAGTGGCACAAACTGCAGTACGAATAGTCTTTGAAACTGCGCGCTGCAGAAGCCACAGCCGCAAGCCATCGACAACCCGAAAAAGCTCCAGCCCCGAAACAGAGCTCACTGCAAACTTAATTTTCCCGCAATGTGCCTTATGAAAAGAAAAGTGTCAAGTGGTGTACTATAACTAAAGCCGTGTCCTATCACATTGCTAAAGATATGGTCCCCGTTGCAACTGTGGAACAAGTTGGATTCCAAAAGCTACTGAAAACTATGGACCCGAGATATGAGTTTTCCAGTCGCAACTACTTTGCACGAGAAGCACTGCCACAAATGTACACTGAAATCAGACAGAGCCTTGCTGACCCGGCTCGCTATTGTGACCCATTTTGCGTTGACCAGCGATATGTGGTCGAGCAGGACGAGTGAGCCTTACATGAGCGTGACATTTCACTTCATTCAAGACTGGGAGATGAAAACAGCGTGTCTTCAAACAAGTTATTTCCCCTAACATCACACCGGTGAGCACATAGTTGAGGCCCTGCAGGACGCAATTGCAAATAGGAAACTCCGAGAAAAGTATCTGGTTGGTATAACAACTGACAACAGGAGCAACAGTGGCTCAGTGGTAGAGCGGCCGTCCTTCAACCGGAAGGTAGTAGGTTCGATTCCCGCTCTCCCCACAGTTCATACTGTCGTTGTGTCCTTGGGCAAGACACTTAACCCACCTTGCTTCCAGTGTCTGTAGCACTGGTGTATGAATGTGTGTGACTGTGGAGGTGTGTTTGGTGGTGGTAGGAGAAGGTTGAGCGCCGTTTGTGTGGCAGCCCCCCTCTCTGTCTGCCCCAGGAGTGGATTTGTGTGAATGGGGTGAGTGGAAGCACGATGTAAAGCGCTTTGGGTACCCGAGAAGGGCACAGGAAAGCTCTATATAAATGCAGGCCATTTACCATTTACCAACATAGTCAAAGCGGTTGAGCTGGACGAGTGGCTGAGGATGGGGTGCTTCGGTCACAGACTGCACTTGGCTATTGGTGAGTGCAGTGTTGTAAGGAGTATTCAGATATTTTACTTTAATCAAAAACATATTAAAAGGTTTTTCCTTATTTTCCTTTGTGTGTTTGTCTGAAACTTTGTGTTTTATGCTGCTGTCTTGGCCAGGTGTCCGTTGAAATGCAGTATGTATTGTTAAATATAGGTTAAATAGATTAATAAAACACAAAACTTAAAGGGCTAAATGTAAAATCATTTACAATACAGAATGGTAGATATTTATTAGGTTTCCGTTTTTGGATAAGAATTAGTGATGCATTGATGTATTTACTACTTTAATGTTACAGTTGGTAAAGGTGAGGTAATTGTTTTAAGACTTTTAAATGCTGGTTAGCCTGTTATCATTTGACGTCATATTTGGCTTTGACTTTGACTGAACATTTGCTCAAATATTGGGATATATATTGTATATCGATATTTAGCCTAAATATATCGGGATATGACTTTTTGTCCATATCGCCCAGCCCTATTTTAAGGGGACCCAGCTGCACTCAAATAAATGAAGTTTTGTCTGAATAGAGTTTTTTTGGAAAGAGGCCGAGGTTGTGGATGGACTGGGCTGATGAGGGTAACAGAGGCAGATGGAAGAAGCTGTTCAGACGGAACAGCTGTTCAAACGGATGACCAACAAGGAGCTGGAGACAGATTACTGCAGTGGAGCTTTGTAAAAACCAGTGAGAGAAAGGGTCTTTTGGTTAACACCATTTACTTTTGCACAGGAGAGATAACTGAGAAGAAATACAGTCAGGTCCATAAATATTGGGACATTGACACAATTCTAATATTTTTGGCTCTATACACCACCACAATGGATTTGAAATGAGACAAACAAGTGCTTTAACTGCAAACGTCAGCTTTAATGTGAGGGTATTTACATCTAAATCAGGTGAACAGTGTAGGAAAAGCATATGTGTAAATGTGCCTCCCACTTTTTAAGGGACCAAAAGTAATTGGACAGACAAACCTAAAAATACAAATACTGTGTAGGGTTGGTTTGCCATTTTGAAAAAAAGAAAGCAAAATAACAATTGATTTAATAAAAACAATGAGTGAGTTAAGGGTAGTATCTGAAACCTTAACAATTGCATTTGAAATGTACATGAATACAACTTACACTGTGAAAGTTTACGTTTATATTTACCACCGTCCACTGTGTGACTGTAGGTGGGAGCAGATGATTCTCAGCAATGGTTGGGTGCCGTAGAGATTACCGTTTGTTTGGTTTGCTCCGCCACTGACGGCTTGTGGATGGGCTTCAGCTGCTGGAGCTGGTATAGGATGGTCTCTGACTGTATGGGTCCAGTCTGGGTGCTGAAGCTCCATATAAGGCCATATCTAAATGTTTTCAGTTCCAGTGGCTACAGTGCAATGTATTATTAAAAAATACAAGACGTTCCACATTGTAGAAAAGCTCAAAGTATGTGGTCAGAAGCCAAAAGTGACACCTGTGCTGGCCAGGAGGATAGTGAGAGGTGAAAAAGAATCTGGCCTCTACTGGTGGAAACGTCTCAAGGCAGACAATCCAACGATTACTGCACACTGCTGGGTTCCACGGATGAAGACCAAGAAGGACATCTCCAGATAAGGCACAGAAAGGCCCGCCTGACCTTGTCAAATGCTTATCTGGGCAAAGACGAAGACTTCTGGTCTTTTGTTTTATGGTTACTTAAAAATTTAATTGTCTGGCCACATTGCTGTATCATTTGGCAAAAAAAGGAGAAGCCTTCAACCCAAAGAACACCCTCCCCTCTGTCAAACGTGGTGGGAACCTAATGCTTTGGGGTTTTTTTTTGCAGCCAATGGACCAGGGAACCTAATCACAGTAAACAGCACAATGAAAAAAGAACAATACATCAAGATTCTCAACAACATTAAGCAGTCTGCTTAAAATCCCAGTGGAGACATAAAAAAAGCATATAATGCTTTTAATTTATATCCAATAAAGGCTTTTCCATCGATTATTAAGAAGGGTATGAATAATTTTCTACATGCCACTTTTTATTCAAATTTAAATAAAAGCTGAGAATTTTATTATTTTTTTGCCTAACATCATCTTATTAACTTCTGGAATATATATTTACACACATTCCTGCTCATAAGTTTACATACCCTGGCAGAATTTTTGATTTTCCTTGGCCATTTTTTAGAGAATATTGAATGATAACACAAAAATCTTTCAACATGATAACACAAAAGCCATTAAACAACTGAAAAAAAGGTTTGAGTAAAAGCATCTGGACTTCGTTTTCAAGGTGAAGAAGTTTCGTCTCTATTCCAAGAGACTTTGTCAATTCTGAGTTCAACTGGTGAATATAGAGATATTATAGAGACGAAATGTCTTCACCTTGAAAACGAAGTCCAGATGCTTTTACTCAAACCTTTTTTTCAAGATGCCCTGGATGACTGAGAACCTCCATTTATCCATCCATCTTCTACCGCTTATCCGGGGCCGGGTCGCGGGGGCAGTAGTCTAAGCAGAGAAGCCCAGACATCCCTCTCCCCAGACACTTCCTCCAGCTCTTCTGGGGGGATACCGAGGCGTTCCCAGGCCAGCCGAGAGACATAGTCCCTCCAGCGTGTCCTAGGTCTTCCCCGAGGTCTCCTCCCGGTGGGACATGCCCGGAACACCTCCCTAGGGAGGCGTCCAGGAGGCATCCGAAACAGATGCCTCCTCAGACTTGGAGGTGCTGATCCTCATCCCAGCCGTTGCACACTCGGCTGCAAACCGTCCCAGTGCACACTGGAGGTCCTGGCTTGATGGAGCCAACAGGACAACATCATCTGCAAAAAGCAGAGACGAAATCCTGTGGTCCCCAAACCAGACTCCATCCGGCTCCTGGCTGCGCTTAGAAATCCTGTCCATAAAGATAATGAACAGGACCGGTTACAAAGGGCAGCCCTGCCGGAGTCCAACATGCATCGGGAACAGGTCTGACTTACTGCCGGCAATACGAACCAAGCTCCTGCTCCGGTCGTACAGGGACCGGACAGCCCTTAGCAATGGGCCCCGAACCCCATACTCCCAGAGCACCCCCCACAGGGCACCACGAGGGACACAGTCGAATGCCTTCTCCAGATCCACAAAGCACATGTGGACTGGGTGGGCAAACTCCCATAAACCCTCCAGCACCTTGGAGAGGGTATAGAGCTGGTCCAGTGTTCCACGACCGGGACGAAAACCGCATTGTTCCTCCTGGATCTGAGGTTCGACTATCGGCCGCATTCTCCTCTCCAGTACCCTGGCATAGACTTTCCCGGGGAGGCTGAGGAGTGTGATCCCTCTGTAGTTGGAACACACCCTCCGGTCCCCCTTCTTGAAAAGAGGGACCACCACCCCGGTCTGCCAGTCCAGAGGTACTGTCCCCAAATGCCACGCAGAGGCGTGTCAGCCAAGACAGCCCCACAACATCCAGAGACTTGAGGTACTCAGGGCGTATCTCATCCACCCCCAGTGCCTTGCCACCGAGGAGCTTCCCAACTACCTCAGTGACTTCAGCCTGGGTGACGGACGAGTCCACCTCTGAGCCCTCGGCCTCTGCTTCCTCAGTGGAAGACGTGTCGGTGGGGTTGAGGAGATCCTCGAAGTATTACTTCCACCGTCCAACAATATCCCCAGTTGAGGTCAGCAGATTCCCACCTCCACTGTAAACAGTGTTGGCAGGGCACTGCTTCCCCCTCCTGAGGCGCCGGACGGTTTGCCAGAATTTCTTCGAGGTCGACCGATAGTCTTTTTCCATGGCCTCACCGAACTCCTCCCAGACCCAAGTTTTTGCCTCCACAACCACCTGGGCTGCAGCCCGCTTGGCCTGCCGGTACCCATCAGCTGCCTCAGGAGTCCCACAAGCCAACCAGGCTCGATAGGTCTCCTTCTTCAGCTTGACGGCATCCCTTACTTCCGGTGTCCAACACCGGGTTCGGGGATTGCCGCCACGACAGGCACCGGAGACTTTGCGGCCACAGCTTCGAGTGGCTGCGTCGACAATGGAGGTGGAGAACATGGTCCACTCGGACTCAATGTCTCCAGTCGGAATCTGGTCGAAGCTCTGCCGGAGGTGGGAGTTGAAGATCTCTCTGACAGGGGACTCGGCCAAACGTTCCCAACAGACCCTCACAGTACGTTTGGGTCTGCCAAGTCTGTCCCGCTTTCTCCCCCGCCATCAGATCCAACTCACCAACAGGTGGTGATCAGTTGACAGCTCCGCCCCTCTCTTCACCCGAGTGTCCAAGACATATGGTCGGAGGTCAGATGAAACAACTACAAAGTCGATCATCGACCTCCGGCCTAGGGTGTCCTGGTGCCACGTGCACTGATGGACACCCTTATGCTTGAACATGGTGTTCGTTATGGACAAACTGTTGCTAGCACAGAAGTCCAATAACAGAACACCACTCGGGTTCAGATCAGGGGGGCCGTTCCTCCCAATCACGCCCCTCCAGGTGTCACTGTCACTGCCCACGTGTGCGTTGAAGTCCCCCAGTAGAACGACGGAGTCCCCGGTCTAAACACTTTCCAGCACCCCTCCCAGAGACTCCAAGAAGGCCGGGTACTCTGCACTGCCATTTGGCCGTAAACACAAACAACAGTGAGAGACCTATCCCCAACCCGAAGGCGCAGGGAAGCGACCCTCTCGTTTACCGGGGTGAACTCCAACACATGGCGGCTGAGCCGGGGGGCAATGAGCAAACCCACACCAGTCCGCCGCCTCTCACTGCAGGCAACTCCAGAGTAGTGGAGAGTCCAGCCTCTCTCGAGGAGGTGCGTGGAGGTGAGCCCAACTATCTCTAGTTGGTATCCCTCAACCTCCCGCACAAGCTCAGGCTCCTTACCCGCCAGCGAGGTGACATTCTATGTCCCTAGAGCCAGATTCTGTGTCCGGGGATTGGTCGTCGAGGCTCCCGCCTTCGACTGCCACCCAATCCACATTGCACCGGCCCCTTACGGTTCCTCCTGCAGGTGGTGGGCCCACAGACACATTAAACAACTGTTTACTTATTTTTTTAATCATAAAGACAACAGAAACTAGCCTATTGACCCTGATAAAAAATATACCCTGGTGATTTTGGCCTGATAACATGCACACAAGTGACACTAACAGGTTTGAATGGCTACTAAATGTAACTATCCTCACATGTGATCTGTTTTTATTTGAAATCAATGTGTTTATAAAAGGTCAGTGAGATTCTGGGCTCCTGACAGACCCTTGCATCGCTCATCTAGTGCTGCACTGACGTGTCTGTATTTTGAGTCATGGGGAAAGCCAAATAATTATAAAAAGGGATATAAAAAGATATCCAAGGAATTGAGAATGCCAATCAGCAGTGTTCAAGATCAGTGATTTTGTTGAAACTAAACCAGGTAGCCCAAAAAGTCAGTCACAACTGCCAGTAAAATTGTTCAGGATGCAAAGAAAAATGCACAAATAACTTCAGCTGAAATACAGGACTGGTGCTGATTCAAGATGTACAATAAGGAGGCACTTATAAAATGAGCTGCAAGGTCAAGAAATCCATTACTACACAAATGCCAAAAAACATCCCGCTTACAATTCGCCAAACTTTTGATAATTTGGGTAGTTTCTGTTGTCATTAGGATTTAAAAAGAGTAAACAGTTGTTTGACAACGAGTGAAAGAAAGATTTTTGTGTTATCATTCATATTTTTTGAAAAATTGCCCAAAATAATCCATATCTTGCTTTATCTCTCTCCAGACAGGTGCGTTAGCTGAGCATTTAAACTGTGATCACCTGATAGGTGATCAGGTACACTCACTTCTGGTCCACATACCTTCTATTTACCATACAGTGAAATACTATTAATCTACCATAAATAACAGTGAAAACATTTAAAAAAACAATAGATTTAAATAGGTGGTCTACATAAACAAGAGCAAGATAAAGGACAGAAGACTTATCAAAGCTGCGTAGAAACAAGTGCAGATCTGTTCATTTAATGACAATCTCAGCGTTCACACAAGCGGTTGTGGATAAATCCAGTGGCTGGAAACAAAACCCCTCAAGCCCATAGTGTTACTGATGGACCTCACTAGAGAACAGACTAAAAGACCATCAGTGTGTGTGCTGTTTGCAGGTTTGCTGCTGAGACACGTGGTTGGCAGTGTGGCTTTAGCAGCTCTCATAATGTGTGTTGGTGCAGTTCTCATCTGGACCAGGACTAAAGGTAGGACTGGTCCCAGAGTCACATGAAACAAAGCGAGTGGACTGTGGAGCTAAAGACTGTGTGGTTTGTTTCAGGGTCCAGAGCTCAGAGGAAGCAGTGCACTGTGAGTAAAAACACACTTCATCACTAATCTACAAACACAATTATCACAAAGAACAATAACTCATTCTACAGTCTGGTTTAAAGTTTGTGAAAGCCCAGGTGTGTTTGTGTCACAGGTGGACTCTGAAGGTTTCACAGTGGAGTATGAAAACGTTGGAGAGACTTCTGTTTCTTTAAGATTTCACAGATCCACATCTGCTCAGCCTCCAGCCTCTCACTGAGCTCGTTCTCTGAGACTCACCTCAGACTCTTTTGTTCTAAACCCCATCAGTGAGTTTGGTCTGAGCAGCTCAAGAACACAAATGAGTCCCTGGACATCAGCTTACCGTCTGTTCACTGAGGCTTAAGCATCTTTACAGGACATTCTTTAAGAAAGTTAAAAAAAAAATCTACTTTGTTTTGTTTTATTTATTTTATTTAAACAGCCAAATAGTGATGTGACGATTAACCGTGAGCCGGTTGAAAATATATTAACATATGTGATGTTACCAGTCGTTTGAAATATTAATTAAATTGTGATTCATGTTTCATACACCAGAACAACATTCACACATTCATACACCAGAGCAACATTCACACACATTCATACACCAGAGCAACATTCACACATTCATACACCAGAGCAACATTTACACACATTCATACACCAGAGCAACATTCACACATTCATACACCTGAGCAACATTCACACACATTCATACACCAGAGCAACATTCACACATTCATACACCAGAGCAACATTTACACATTCATACACCAGAGCAACATTCACACATTCATACACCAGAGCAACATTCACACACATTCATACACCAGAGCAACATTTACACACATTCATACACCAGAGCAACATTCACACATTCATACACCAGAGCGACATTCACACACATTCATACACCAGTGCAACATTCACACATTCATACACCAGAGCAACATTTACACACATTCATACACCAGAGCAACATTTACACACATTCATACACCAGAGCAACATTCACACATTCATACACCAGAGCGACATTCACACACATTCATACACCAGTGCAACATTCACACATTCATACACCAGAACAACATTTACACACATTCATACACCAGTGCAACATTCACACATTCATACACCAGAGCGACATTCACACACATTCATACACCAGTGCAACATTCACACATTCATACACCAGAGCAACATTGACACACATTCATACACCAGAGCAACATTCACACACATTCATACACCAGAGCAACATTCACACACGTTCATACACTAGAGCAACATTCACACATTCATACACCAGAGCAACAGTGACACATTCATACACCAGTGCAACATTTTCACACATTCATACACCAGAGCAACATTCACACATTCATACACCAGAGCAACATTCACACATTCATACACCAGAGCAACATTCACACATTCATACACCAGAGCAACATTCACACATTCATACACCAGAGCAACATTCACACACATTCATACACCAGAGCGACATTCACACACATTCATACACCAGAGCGACATTCACACACATTCATACACCAGTGCAACATTCACACATTCATACACCAGAGCAACATTTACACACATTCATACACCAGAGCAACATTTACACACATTCATACACCAGAGCGACATTCACACACATTCATACACCAGTGCAACATTCACACATTCATACACCAGAGCAACATTTACACACATTCATACACCAGAGTAACATTCACACACATTCATACACCAGAAAAACATTCACACACATTCATACACTAGAGCAACATTCACACACATTCATACACCAGAGCAACATTCACACATTCATACACCAGAGCAACATTTACACACATTCATACACCAGAGCAACATTCACACATTCATACACCAGAGTAACATTCACAAACATTCATACACCAGAGCAACATTCACACACATTCATACACCAGAGCAACATTCACACATTCATACACCAGAGTAACATTCACAAACATTCATACACCAGAGCAACATTCAGATTCAGAAGATTTCACAGATCCACATCTGCTCAGCCTCCAGCCTCTCACTGAGCTCGTTCTCTGAGACTCACCTCAGACTTTGTTCTAAACCCCATCAGTGAGTTTGGTCTGAGCAGCTCAAGAACACAAATGAGTCCCTGGACATCAGCTTACCATCTGTTCACTGAGGCTTAAGCATCTTTACAGGACATTCTCTAAGGAAGTTAAAAAAAAAATCTTCTTTGTTTTGTTTTATTTATTTTATTTAAACAGCCAAATAGTGATGTGACGATTAACCGTGAGCCGGTTGAAAATATATTAACATATGTGATGTTACCAGTTGTTTGAAATATTAATTAAATTGTGATTCATGTTTCATACACCAGAACAAAATTCACACATTCATACACCAGAGCAACATTCACACACATTCATACACCAGAGCAACATTCACACATTCATACACCAGAGCAACATTTACACACATTCATACACCAGAGCAACATTCACACATTCATACACCTGAGCAACATTCACACACATTCATACACCAGAGCAACATTCACACACATTCATACACCAGAGCAACATTTACACATTCATACACCAGAGCAACATTCACACATTCATACACCAGAGCAACATTCACACATTCATACACCAGAGCAACATTTACACATTCATACACCAGAGCAACATTCACACATTCATACACCAGAGCGACATTCACACACATTCATACACCAGTGCAACATTCACACATTCATACACCAGAGCAACATTTACACACATTCATACACCAGTGCAACATTCACACATTCATACACCAGAGCGACATTCACACACATTCATACACCAGTGCAACATTCACACATTCATACACCAGAGCAACATTTACACACATTCATACACGAGAGCAACATTCACACACATTCATACACCAGAGCAACATTCACACACATTCATACACTAGAGCAACATTCACACACATTCATACACCAGAGCAACCTTCACACATTCATACACCAGAGCAACATTTACACACATTCATACACCAGAGCAACACTCACACATTCATACACCAGAGCAACATTCACACACATTCATACACTAGAGCAACATTCACACACATTCATACACCAGAGCAACATTCACACATTCATACACCAGAGCGACATTCACACACATTCATACACCAGAGCGACATTCACACACATTCATACACCAGAGCAACATTCACACATTCATACACCAGTGCAACATTCACACATTCATACACCAGAGCAACATTGACACACATTCATACACCAGAGCAACATTCACACATTCATACACCAGAGCAACATTCACACACGTTCATACACTAGAGCAACATTCACACACATTCATACACCAGAGCAACATTCACACATTCATACACCAGAGCAACATTCACACACATTCATACACCAGAGTAACATTCACAAACATTCATACACCAGAGCAACATTCACACACATTCATACACCAGAGCAACATTCACACATTCATACACCAGAGTAACATTCACAAACATTCATACACCAGAGCAACATTCACACACATTCATACACCAGAGCAACATTCACACATTCATACACCAGAGCAACACTCACACACATTCATACACTAGAGCAACATTCACACATTCATACACCAGAGCGACACTCACACACATTCATACACCAGAGCGACACTCACACACATTCATACACTAGAGCAACATTCACACACATTCATACACTAGAGCAACATTCACACATTCATACACCAGAGCAACACTCACACACATTCATACACCAGAGCGACATTCACAGATTCATACACCAGAGCAACATTCACACATTCATAAACCAGAGCAAGACTCACACACATTCATACACTAGAGCAACATTCACACATTCATACACCAGAGCGACATTCACACATTCAAACACCAGAGCGACATTCACACACATTCATACACCAGAGAAACATTCACATTCATACACCAGAGAAACATTCACACATTCATACAACAGAGCAACACTCACACACATTCATACACCAGAGCAACACTCACACACATTCATACACCAGAGCAACATTTACACATTCATACACCAGAGCAACATTCACACATTCATACACCAGAGCAACATTCACACACATTCATACACCAGAGCAACATTTACACACATTCATACACCAGAGCAACATTCACACATTCATACACCAGAGCGACATTCACACACATTCATACACCAGTGCAACATTCACACATTCATACACCAGAGCAACATTTACACACATTCATACACCAGTGCAACATTCACACATTCATACACCAGAGCGACATTCACACACATTCATACACCAGTGCAACATTCACACATTCATACACCAGAGCAACATTTACACACATTCATACACGAGAGCAACATTCACACACATTCATACACCAGAGCAACATTCACACACATTCATACACTAGAGCAACATTCACACACATTCATACACCAGAGCAACATTCACACATTCATACACCAGAGCGACATTCACACACATTCATACACCAGAGCGACATTCACACACATTCATACACCAGAGCGACATTCACACACATTCATACACCAGTGCAACATTCACACATTCATACACCAGAGCAACATTTACACACATTCATACACCAGAGCAACATTCACACACATTCATACACCAGAGCAACATTCACACACATTCATACACTAGAGCAACATTCACACACATTCATACACCAGAGCAACATTCACACATTCATACACCAGAGCAACATTCACACACATTCATACACCAGAGCAACATTTACACACATTCATACACCAGAGCAACATTCACACATTCATACACCAGAGCGACATTCACACACATTCATACACCAGTGCAACATTCACACATTCATACACCAGAGCAACATTTACACACATTCATACACCAGTGCAACATTCACACATTCATACACCAGAGCGACATTCACACACATTCATACACCAGTGCAACATTCACACATTCATACACCAGAGCAACATTTACACACATTCATACACGAGCAACATTCACACACATTCATACACCAGAGCAACATTCACACACATTCATACACTAGAGCAACATTCACACACATTCATACACCAGAGCAACCTTCACACATTCATACACCAGAGCAACATTTACACACATTCATACACCAGAGCAACACTCACACATTCATACACCAGAGCAACATTCACACACATTCATACACCAGAGCAACATTCACACATTCATACACCAGAGCAACATTCACACATTCATACACCAGAGCGACATTCACACACATTCATACACCAGAGCGACATTCACACACATTCATACACCAGAGCGACATTCACACACATTCATACACCAGTGCAACATTCACACATTCATACACCAGAGCAACATTTACACACATTCATACACCAGAGCAACATTCACACACATTCATACACCAGAGCAACATTCACACACATTCATACACTAGAGCAACATTCACACACATTCATACACCAGAGCAACATTCACACATTCATACACCAGAGCAACATTTACACACATTCATACACCAGAGCAACATTCACACATTCATACACCAGAGTAACATTCACAAACATTCATACACCAGAGCAACATTCACACACATTCATACACCAGAGCAACATTCACACATTCATACACCAGAGTAACATTCACAAACATTCATACACCAGAGCAACATTCACACACATTCATACACCAGAGCAACATTCGCACATTCATACACCAGAGCAACACTCACACACATTCATACACTAGAGCAACATTCACACATTCATACACCAGAGCGACACTCACACACATTCATACACCAGAGCGACACTCACACACATTCATACACTAGAGCAACATTCACACACATTCATACACTAGAGCAACATTCACACATTCATACACCAGAGCAACACTCACACACATTCATACACCAGAGCGACATTCACAGATTCATACACCAGAGCAACATTCACACATTCATAAACCAGAGCAAGACTCACACACATTCATACACTAGAGCAACATTCACACATTCATACACCAGAGCGACATTCACACACATTCATACACCAGAGAAACATTCACATTCATACACCAGAGAAACATTCACACATTCATACAACAGAGCAACACTCACACACATTCATACACCAGAGCAACACTCACACACATTCATACACCAGAGCAACATTCACACATTCAAACACCAGAGCAACATTCACATTCATACACCAGAGCGACATTCACACATTCATACACCAGAGCAACATTCACATTCATACACCAGAGCAACATTCACATTCATACACCAGAGCGACATTCACACATTCATACACCAGAGCAACATTCACACATTCATACACCAGAGCAACATTCACACATTCATACACCAGAGCGACATTCACACACATTCATACACCAGTGCAACATTCACACATTCATACACCAGAGCAACATTTACACACATTCATACACCAGAGTAACATTCACACACATTCATACACCAGAGCAACATTCACACACATTCATACACTAGAGCAACATTCACACACATTCATACACCAGAGCAACATTCACACATTCATACACCAGAGCAACATTTACACACATTCATACACCAGAGCAACACTCACACATTCATACACCAGAGCAACATTCACACACATTCATACACCAGAGCAACATTCACACATTCATACACCAGAGCAACACTCACACACATTCATACACTAGAGCAACATTCACACATTCATACACCAGAGCGACACTCACACACATTCATACACCAGAGCGACACTCACACACATTCATACACTAGAGCAACATTCACACACATTCATACACTAGAGCAACATTCACACATTCATACACCAGAGCAACACTCACACACATTCATACACCAGAGCGACATTCACAGATTCATACACCAGAGCAACATTCACACATTCATACACCAGAGCAACACTCACACACATTCATACACCAGAGCGACATTCACAGATTCATACACCAGAGCAACACTATCACACATTCATACACCAGAGCGACACTCACACACATTCATACACCAGAGCGACACTCACACACATTCATACACTAGAGCAACATTCACACACATTCATACACTAGAGCAACATTCACACATTCATACACCAGAGCAACACTCACACACATTCATACACCAGAGCAACACTCACACACATTCATACACCAGAGCAACACTCACACATTCATACACCAGAGCAACATTCACACACATTCATACACCAGAGCAACATTCACACATTCATACACCAGAGCAACATTCACACACATTCATACACTAGAGCAACATTCACACATTCATACACCAGAGCGACATTCACACATTCAAACACCAGAGCGACATTCACACACATTCATACACCAGAGAAACATTCACATTCATACACCAGAGAAACATTCACACATTCATACAACAGAGCAACACTCACACACATTCATACACCAGAGCGACATTCACACACATTCATACACTAGAGCAACATTCACACATTCATACACCAGAGCGACATTCACACATTCAAACACCAGAGCGACATTCACACACATTCATACACCAGAGAAACATTCACATTCATACACCAGAGAAACATTCACACATTCATACAACAGAGCAACACTCACACACATTCATACACCAGAGCGACATTCACACACATTCATACACCAGAGCAACATTCACACATTCATACACCAGAGCAACATTCACATTCATACACCAGAGCGACATTCACACATTCATACACCAGAACAACATTCACACATTCATACACCAGAGCAACATTCACATTCATACACCAGAGCAACATTCACATTCATACACCAGAGCGACATTCACACATTCATACACCAGAGCAACATTCACACACGTTCATGAGGCGGCAGTAGCTCAGTGGGTAGAGCGGCCGTCCTACGACGGTTCGATCTACGCTCGAAACATCACAAAACATCCCACTCTCTTTCACATACTGTCGTTGTGTCCTTGGTCAAGACACTTAATCCTCTTTGCCTCCAGTGGTGTTCTAGCTGTAAAACTGGTGATTGAAGCTTAATGTAAGTTGCTTTGGATAAAAGCAACAGCTAAATGAATAAAAGTAAATACACCAGAGTGACATTCTTGCACATTTACAGTTCACCTGGAGTGGGAATCGAACCTCCAACTTTCCGGCTGTAGGACGAGCAGTCTACCACCTGAGCCACTATTTGCTATGTGTTAGTTCATGACCATTATCATAACTCATTCAATATAAAAACTTTGTTGTGTAATATTGATTTCTGTTTTTAAATAAATCTAATGTTTTTACAATACAATGTATTAATATTCAAAGGTAATGAATAGACCAGCATTTTGATCATAACGTTTGTTATTTAAAGATCCTTCTGAAAGGATCTTTAGTGTTAAGCTCTGCTCAAGACTAAAGCACATATTACAGAGGCCTACTCAAATAGCTTCTTATTTAGTAAAATTGACATCGTTAAAGTTAGGTTTATTCCTTTTATGTCCGACTCTAAAGGACAGTTTAGGCACTGAATCTACTTTACTGTCAAAATACTGAAAACTATGTTCTTAGAATCTTGAACAAAATATAACATTTAAAATATACATTTATGTAAGTAAATCTAGTAAATGTTTAACAATACATTGAAAAGCCTATGACAGAATGGTCAGCCGCCCCTGCCACGACCTGGTGTCCAGAACAGGTAAGAGGACTCAAGGCAGAACCCCACAAAGGCATATGGTCTCAGAAGGTTTTATTTGTACCCTTTAACCACAAAGTCCGTATTCACAAGACGAGGTTGACATCATGCCAGGGTCCAAGCACACTTTAATCCAAGGCACAAAACACACGGAAAACACTAGGAATATAATACTAGGAACATACACTTAGAATACACTTAGAAATACTAGACTCATAAACACCGGGAAACTCACACCAGGAGTGAAGACAATCACACTGAACAGGGGAAACACACGGGTTATAAAGGCACACAACGAGGGACAGGTGAAACACATTAGGGCAGGCAATCACAAAGGAGGGAAAGACACAAGGGCAGGAAGTCAATCTGAAGTAACACACAGGGGCATGACCATACACAAGACAAAGGAAGTTCAGTACCAGCATACACAAACAGACACAAGGATGGATCATGACAGCCCCTCCTTGGGACATTTGTTTTCCCCAAAATTAACGTCTTGAAATAACCAATAAAACAAAAGTATTTCTATTGTATTCCCTTTTCTTTTATTGCCCTTTATATTTATTTTTCACAATTAAAACAGAAACACACACATAGTTCTACTAAGTTCAGTTAAAGATAAAGAAGGACCTGTTTAAATATTTAACAATACTCTGTGAATCTCTGCCGTTCATTTTAACTGACTAGTTTTTGGTGCACTTATGCTTTTTGTTACCTTGTGTTGATAAAATTGCTTCCATTGTTTTACTCACCTGTAAGTCGCTTTGGATAAAAGCGTCTGCTAAATGACTAATAATATAATAATATATTATAACCTGCTTAGTTACATTTATTCATTTAGCTGATGCTTTTATCCAAAGCGACTTACATTGAGCTACAAATTACCAGTGTTACAGTCACTGGAGGCAAGGACAGTTAAGTGTCTTGTCCAAAGACACGACAGTATGAACTGTGTGGAGAGTGGGAATCGAACCACCTACCTTCCGGTTGAAGGGTGACCACTGAGCCACTGTTTTATGTTTGCTCTGAACTGTCCATCTTCTGTGTCTGTGCTATCTTCTCAATTATGTGCGTTTGAACACCTTTGTAACATCATGGCCAGGGCTCAACATATAGCCATTTGGATAACTCAAGTTTAATTAGTTGTTTTATGACATTGCATTGTCCCCTTTCTAATAAACTAATCTAATCTAATGTGAGCCGATTCTTTGGAATAATAAGCCCTATTTAAATTATGTTTTTTTATTATTGTCATGGTCGAGATCCCATTGACTGAGACCAAGTCATGTCCAAGATCAGATTGATTCAAAGTCTTAGACCAAGACCAGACTCATGCCAGACTCATGCAGCATTGCAAAAAGAAAGATACAAAATGGAACAATAAATAAGAATATACAATGATAAAAGTTCCCATCTTATTTTATAATCGTTACTTACTGTTTTGCTAAAGTAATCAAAAGTATTTTAATGTTGTTTGTCTAAGTAGGGTGTCCATAGCGAGTCACGCATGCGCAGAACACTTTCTTGAGACAAATCAGGCCGCTTGACGATTGGTTTATTTTCACCATATTTAAAATATTCCCTGGGTCTCATGAGCCGTAGCTTAATTTTTCTACATAATAAATAACATTATAAATAAATTTTATTAATAAAATACTTATATGAGCCCTCAAATGGATGATGTCCCGGATCTATTTTTGAGAAAAGAAACTTTAAAAAGACACGCGAGCTTTAGAAACGCGAAGAGAAAGAGGAGCAGTCACTGCAGGAGGACTTTATCAGAGCGACTCTGAGACGGTAAGTCACAGAAAACCACTGTAATAACACCAATAAAGGTTCCTACAGCGCAACCACCCGAGAAATATTGAGATTATGTTAAAAATACATTGCACACGAGGAATAGTAGCTGCAGGAATCGTGAATGCTGTTTGTGAGTTTATACATGTTGGTAATTTGACATAACACTGTATTAGTAGCATAGGGCTGCTGTCTGTTTGTATTGTCTTTGTCCATACTGAGTAATAATGGATAATCTTTTATGAGCTTGCAAAAGCATGAAAATGTAATGCTTTTGCCTGTTTTTGGAGACACCACCAGAGGGCAGCAGAGGTCCGTGGAAGAACAGTGATTTGTTTCTTGTTTTGTTTGGGCTAGATGGGGTTTGTAATAATGTCTTGTTGGCTTTTGATTTACAGTATTCAGCCTGAAAAACCCTTAGTTAGCCAAAATGACACATTCGGAATTGTTTAACATACAGGTAACTTTAAGGGATAGTTCAGTATTTTGGAAAAATTGTGGTCCGTAGAGGATGTTTCCACAACATCGGTTCCTGAGATATTCTGTTCTGGGACTTTTATAAACTGCACACTTGTCAGGCAAATTAGTATTGTCTATGTTTGGCAATAAATGGTCTTAAACTCAAGGTATGCAATGAATATTTTTTTTCTTTTGGAGGAAACTGTTTAATTACCTCATAGCATAATGTAATAGGAATGATTAAAAAAACAAGAGCTTATGACATCATCCAGTCTTTATTGATTTTATTAGATGAGAACGTTCATATAAGTGCTAAACTTTGGTATTTAGCTGTGGCAGATTGGTACAGGGTTCCCTTTTTATAAAATAAAAGCAGGAAAAGTCGCTATGCGGCTGTTGGGGGTGGAGTTGGGAATGTTGCGGAAGAAAATTTTAGGGAATGCCGTTTTAATTTCTTGAGAAAGGTTGTCACTGATGGTTTCATGTTTACAATCGTATTGTATCAGAAGTATTGATCCATTCTGTAAGGTTGAGCTGGTGAGGTACATTATCTTCTCTCTCATGTTGATGGTTCTTAGACAGTAGGGCTGCAGAATCAAACCTACTATCAAAGAAGATCTGACACTATCTCAGCTGGACAGGAACCTCCTGTAACTGTCCTGTCCCGTGACGAGGACTTATCTCCAGGGATGAGTGAGCAGGTCTCTACCACACTGTTTCAGAGACAAGTTCTTTCTGATTAAATTGCCCTCTTAAAGGTCTCTACTGGTAAATACAGATGCTGCTACTGACCCTCTATTGGCTAAAATTAACATGAAAAACATTCAGCAAAGTTAATAGTCCTCTCTCAGAACTCAAGTCTGAAAATTGCTTTGTTGAATATTTGTTGATGGATGTAGAAGCCATATGTGACTCATTAGACATTTCTTTAGACGTACTGATTGTTCCACAACAAAAATGACTTCCGTTTTGCGGGAACTATCCTCCTAGTCTTGATGTTTTTTTCCGTTTTTCCAAAGGAAACTCGCAGTTAATCTGAATCCAGACAGATTTCTTAAACTCTGTGATTAATGTTTTTAGTTTGTCCCCTCTGTTCAAGCTTGGATTATATCAATTATCTGAAGTCCCATAAAAGGCGGACCATAATCAGCCTGTTTTGAGATTTTATACTCTAGGGAGCGTTTATGCTGGAGTCTTTTGAACATATTTCCATTTCCAGTGCCAAGTCCAGTCTCTGCTCGGTGCCCGCTCGCTCTGAGGACAAACAGGGGAAAAACATCGCCCCATATCTGACCTCTGTAACAAGGTTTATGGAAAAATGTGTTGAGTGAGAGAAAATGAAGGTTGGCATAAAGTTTTGGAACAGTTCTTTTGTTGTTGAGGCCAAACATGTGCAGAATGCAAACAGCAGCATGCTAACTTTGTCCATGTAAAGCAATATCTGCAGTATCACAGAGAAAGGGCCGAACTTTATGTTTGAAGATTGAAAAGGTTGCGTTTGGTTTCTTTCATCAATTCTGCATAACACGTGTGTAATAGTACTAAGGTAATTTACTGGACCTAAAAACACTGGGAAAAATAATGCTTTTAATGCATCTTAATATATGCCCAATGGATTTTGATGTCCAAGGCGATTTCTTTTATATAATGATGAACACAGACCTTCAGAGACATGTTCCTCTGTTCCAAAGTGTTTACTCCTCTATCTCTCTGACCTAACAACAACAACAACACATTTATCAGGTAGGTTTTTGGTTGTGAGACAGTGTTGTATCCTCAGTGTTCGAGTCCAAGGCACTTAAGATTAGTCCGAGTGGAGTCATCATCATGTGAAATACAAGTCCAACTCCCCAAAAGAATTTCAAGTCGAGCCAAAGTCCAGTCATCTTCAGCTGAACATCCAGTCCAAGTCACAAAGGCAGGGTCTGAGGCTGATGTATTTTTAGTGCATTAACTAGAAGTGCCTTTAGAATAACCAGTAACATTATGTACAGTAGTGGTCAGCATGAGGTCACAGAGACTCAGACTGTATTATTTCTTGTATTCATTAATAAAAGCAGACGGTTTTCTTTGTGACTGTGTCTGGACTGATTGTACAAAACCTGACTGTAGGATGATTGGGTAAAGACACACTTCCAAACCTGCTCACAGTAGATAAATCTGTAAAGAGTTTTTTGACGTCTATACATAAATGTACATTGATATTTAGGCAGGACATGTTCTTCTCACTCCCCCAACACATTTTTTGTACTATGGACATAGTTTACAGATAAATTTACACAATTAATATACAGTGAGCTATATAAAGTGCAATGTATTCACTGAGTTTACGTTAGATCTGCTTTATCAGAACTACTCTGGCTGCTGAATACTGAATACTATTAACAAAGCAAGCACTTGACTTGTCTTCTTTAACCTCAGAAATCTTTCGCAGATGTTTTTATTTTCTGGCTCTTCCTGAAATGCTTCGTTACGGATCACATTAGACTCGAACACTGTAATATACTTGAATACATGAACAAAATTGTCAAACAGTGCATAACATAAAATATAGGTTTTCAAAAGTGTTAGCTGTGCACCTAAATGACTAAACAGGCTGATCCATCAGAAGTTTCAGTTTAATTAAACAAAGGCAGGGCGCAGTGAGATGTTAAAGCTGTGACTCATTAAACACGCTCGAGTCCTTTTGTCCCTCAGAGGTGACAGTAACAAATGTGGACTGGTATCAATCACACTGCAGCTGCACACACAGGGAGCTTTTAAAGGATGAGCTTTTGGTTTATAAATCATTGTAAGTAAGTCATTAATTAGTTATTGTTGGGAAGTTATAAACTGGTAAACTGGTAAACCAGGACTAAACCAGACAATGATTTTGTAAATTCTCACTTTGACCTCTCTGCACCAGACACTTGTTTAGATTCAGAGGTTGTTCACAGTTTAATGTTTAGTCAGTCACCGACTTCTGTCTCTTCATTGACCCTCAGTCTTTTGTCTTACATCAGACCAGAGCAGGCAGTCTGTGGGAAACTGACTAAGACATTAAACACCATCCTCATCTTCATTTCCTTCACTCCTGGCTGTGGGTGGCTCAGATGTTTCCCGGTCTAATGCTTTTCATTTTTTTAGAGACATGCCTTTCCCCCGAATGCCTGCAGGCAGTGCTCTTTCTGGTGAAAACGTCTGGTTTACTGTCAGCCCGTTCCCAACAACACACCGTCATCAGAGCATCCTGTACTGATCGTATTTCTCTGCATCACGATGTGAACATGAGATGTAAACACATACTTGAGTTTTGAGTCTAATAAAGAAGTGAACTAGGATGGGGAACACAGAGTTAAAATGGTGAAATGACAAAGAGTTGAAGAAATGAATAATGAATTCTGTCAAAACAAGGAAGTTAATTGGGATTTGAAGTTATTTCAAGCAATGCAGCACATTTTGGTCCCATACAAATTGTGTCTCTGTAAGAGATTTTTCATATTTGACACAAACTTATAAAATGTATTGGCATTAACTGTAATTAAAAGGTGAGAAAATCCAATTTTAATCAAAACATGTTACTTTAGATTCAATAAACTGCCTCAATCAATTTTCTACATTTTATTTATGGCCTAAATGTTTTATTTACACTCGTTAAACCATTAAAAGCCCTTTTCACACATTCAAATTATCTGCACCATACACCAGTTGTATCCACGTGACCTGAACATGAATAAAATCCTTCCTATTTTCACACCTGGAGCTGGTCCTTCAAGGCCTAGGCTGGATCTCATTTCTCTAAATGTGCACACCTCAACTCCTCCACTCCCTTCCTCTCCTCGAGTCTTAGTCCTGCCCAGAAGGACCCACAGAGAGGAGAGGAGAGATGAGTTTAGCACAATGAGACATCTCTCTCCTCAAGAGCGTCGCCTGCAGCGACGTCCATTTTTGACATTTACAACTGGATCTCCAGCAAGATCTCAAATGAACGTCATGATTTAAATTTAGTGTGAGCTAAATGTTTGCATCTGCAATCTGTTAAATTATAAATAATCATACATTGAAGGATGAGGTTCTTTCACTTTAGTTATTCAAATATAAGGTTCACAAACATCAGGATTTATAACATTCACAGATGAACCATTGCATCTGTGAATGGTTCATCTCTGCTGAAGTTCTTCATGAACAAAACATGAGAGACGTTTGTTAAGTGTCTCGTCCAATTGCGTGTGAAGTAGACGGGGTTTTCATCTCCGCCCTGAGTTTGACTTTTGCGTAGGAAGCTCCAGTGTATCCTCTCCTCTGAGCAGTGTTAAGAGCTTTGGGACAGCACCAAAGATGGCTCACGACACGGAGATACAATTCTGGTATGAACAAGAAGTTGAGGCATATCTAGAGAAATGAAATCCAGCCTTAGTTATAAGTCCGGGTGCTCTATTGAGAGAACATTTTTCAGTGTATGCTCCGTGGTGAGCTGTAGACATGAACAAAAACTGGGTCAGGACGGTTTAGGACAGTTTAGGCTCAAGCTGACCCAATGTTGATGCCATATTGGAGGAGCATGGTGGACAAAGTTTTGCTAATATATGCTTGGCGTGTGGTTTTCTTAAGTAAACTTAAGTAAACTTGAGCATAGACAAAAGTCATAAATAGCTGCACTCATTCACTGAGGAGGCCTGTACAGTAAACCTCCCTTAAGTCTCTCATTCAGATCTGTTTACAGCATGAGGTCATAATTAAACAATACAGCAGCTCTCGCACTTCACGTACGTTTGGATTTCCTGTTAAGCTTCTCAAGTCTCACTTTTGCGGATTACATTTCTTAACTCTGTGTGACCCATTGTTTTATCTTGCAAAAAATTTGAATCCTCTCGGAGAAAAGCCTTCTGAACAAAAGGCAAGTTAATTTAGACCTGTCTGAGCCCTTATGGCCCATTGACCTGTGACCCTGAACACCCACAGAGTTTTCTCCCTTCAGCTACTGTCGTTAACCTCGACACATTCGGCCTTCACTCTGTTTTTGTCCAAGACACCTTACAGTAATGTGTCCACGTGAGCAGCATGGGTGGTCCCTGCTACAGGAAGTCTGCTGCTGCTTCAGGACTGGAGTTTAGTTCAGGGAAATCAGAGCTGTTTCAAATGCTATACTTTTTGCTGGAACTAAAGACCTCCATATGCACAAGAAAACCTTAGCGTAAGTTTATTTTTCCAAGAAATAAAAATGGATTGTCTGGTAGTCAATACCAGTAGTTGACTGTGGATATTAGAGCCTCTTTCACTTGTTTGACCTTTTCTGATGTTGTCAAACAAGTATTTTATTCACTGCAGTGTGTTTTCTCCTTTTCTTTCCACTGCAAATTGTAAATGATGCCGAGTTATATTTTATAGATGAAACGTTTTTTTTCTCGTTGGGAAAAATGGTTTAAACCCCAAAATGTTAGTCGTAAAAGCGCTCCCATTGGCTTGTGATGTAAGGTTCCAGAAAGTGTAAAAGCTTCAGATAAAGTGTATTTTTAGCACTGAGAATGTCTTTTAACACAGAAACGGCTCAAAAAAGGAGAACATCTACTGTTACTGTTAATTCAATCACGGAATGTTTAACGAGGAGGAGATATTTGCGTTCTGACGCTAAAATTGCAGCTAAGCAAATAAATAAATAAAGTGCTAAATTTTAGTTTGGTGTAATGTATTAACATTTTTTTTGGAAGACAAATCTTTGCAGTTTATGATTTTATTTAATTTTTTATAAAAGAGAAGCAGGAGAAGTCCATAGGCTGCTTTTGGGGAAAGTGGAGTCTGAGACAGGGATGACAACAAAAAATCAGGGATGGGAGCTTTAAAGTCAAGAAGCACAAAACAAGTCACTGGTAATACATCTGAAACTTCAATATAGCTGGAAAATCAATATTTCAAATTTTATTATCCCATTGTTATCTCCTTGGGGAATCCCTAGTCGGCTGGATATTAAATTAAAGTAAATCACATTTTTAATAAGTAAGAAATATAATCCTCTAAAGGATTTCCATCTGTGGTCCTAACACACCACACAAGCATCAGTGAAGCTCAGAAGAGAAGAATCACAGCTGACATCTTGCCAATTATCGTTTAGTGCGTGGCCTTCTTAAGTAAACTTAATCCGGGAGTGTACACTAAGTCATAAATAGCTTCTCTGATTCACCAAGGAAGGCTGTACAGTAAACCTCCTAAAGTCTCTGGCTTACTCTCAGATGTGTTTACAGCCTGATGTCCTAATTAAACAGTACAACAGCTCTCATACTTCACACACTTCATGCCATTTCCTGCTAAGATTCTTTTGAGTCACTCTTACAGATAATATTTCGTAACCCTACAAACCCACCCACTAACATCAAAATTATCTGTATTGGAAAGTATGTACAGCATATCATAGTGAAAGTGTTTAGCACTCTCTCCTCACACCAAAAGGTTCAACTCCCACTTTTCTGTGTGAAGTTTGTATGTTCTCCCCAAGCGTCTCTCATTGAACCTCCTAAATGGTTGTCGTGTAAGGGCACTTCCATACAGCGAACTACAGCAATATACCACCGTCCACCAGAGGGCAGGCTCCAAAAGCACAAATATAAGGAGAAACCAAATGGCGACTTTACGGGTGTAAAAAACATGTTTACAGCCTGGTACAAAAGATGGCTCTGGTCTCTAGAGCTAGAACTCTATTTACGCTATCAAAAATCTACTGTTTCACTATGAAGTAAAAGCTGAAAAGCCCGGATGTAATGGCTATTTTATTGCCGAATCGTAACGACTATATCAGTGAATAGGGGACCAATGGACGGATTATATCCACTATATAAACAATCAATGCTCTCCCTGTGCTTTTCCCAGGATACTCTAGTTTACCTCATCAACATCAAAACATGCTATAGTCTCCGGTTAGTGACATAACCTGGGCGGCCTCTGGTGGTGGCAGCCAATAATAAATTTCCTCACGGGAATAATAATAAAAAAATTAAAATAAAAATGTAAATTTTAGTATGAGGAGCACTCTTTACAACGTATCACAAATAATATTTTATTTTTTATTTTATCACATATTAAATAAAAAATAACAAAATGTAACAAGATGCTCTCTGAGCATCTCTTCATTAAAAATGGCCCATTGTCAGTATATTTAAATATGTTTGTATTAGGGGTCTTTGATGCACCTCTTGGCAGTTTGTAACAATAAAAACACACTTGGCTTAATGCAGCGGGAGGTATGTGTCTCCTAATTAGGCCCAAGCCGGTGATAACCGAGAGGGCTTATTGTTTTTGCTCGAGTTATTTTTATTTTTTATTTTTTCTGCAAAATGATCCTAAGTTTGACCCTGTAAACATGCGCAGAAAAGTAATTTTTATTGGGGCCAAAATTCAAGGTCGGCGAAAAATGTATGTATTTGAAGTCCCCGAAAAAAAAATATGAAAAATGACTCAGTGGCGACCCCTAGAAAAGTCAAAATACATTGGGCCTATGGAAAGTGAAAGTACATTTTTTCCAATGTAGAAATACAAAACTTGGTACATCCATAGGACACCTCAGGGCAAACAGAAAAGTCTATGACAGCCACAGCCTAAACTCAACAGGAAGTCTGCCATGTGGGGTGAAAGGCGCGACCACCTAAATCGCACCCCTTACGCCAAAAGATTTAACTCATTGTGTTTAAATCTAAATGACCCCAAATTTGGTGAGTATCATCTAGACACTAGTGCCAACAAAAGTTTGTCATTTTGTTTTTAATATCTTATTAGGTGTGGGTGTGGCAAGCCTGTAACGAGGCGGCCATTTTTGTGAAAATAAAATATCCGTTAACTCTCAAACGCCTTCTCGGATCAAGTTGGACGCAAAAAGGCGTTTGTGCACATTCATGACCTGAACACAAAGATATGTAAATAAAAGGGTTAGCTTTAGAAATGGCCCTCTTGCGCCACCTACAAACTTATAATGGGACCCAAGAATTTAGTTTGTCATAGAGACATGGAATTTGGTACATCTCTTATGTCATGACGAACATAAAAGCCAATGACAACCCCCCCTATTTGAAAAAATAATGAAAAGAAATGACTCAGTGGCGACCCCTGGAAAATGAAAATACATTCGGCCTATGGAAAGTGAAAGTAATTTTTTCCAAAGTAGAAGAATTTAACTTGGTACATCCATAGGACACCTCAGGGCAAACAGAAAAGTGTATGACAGTCACACCCTAAACTCAACAGGAAGTCCGCCATGTGGGGTGAAAGCCGTGGCCACCTAAATCACACCCCTCGCGTCAAAAGATTAAACCCAATGTGTTTTCTTCTAAAAGGCCCCAAATTTGGTGAGTATTATCTAGACACGAGTGCCAATAAAAGTCATCAGTTTGTTTTTTGATACATTTGTGGCTGTGGTTGTAATGAGCCTGGAAAGAGGCAGCCATTTCTTTGGGAAATAAATGCCATTTCCCAATTGCCAGAATGCTTCCTTTGGAGGACGCTCCTCCAGAACCAAGACTAGAGTTTTGGAAAACTCCTCAGAATCTTTTGGAACTTGTAAACTTGTTATTTTAGACAAATAATATTTACATTTTTACTTTTTAACAGGGGGGTGCAGCGCTTTCTGAGTCATTGCAAATCTCCAGCCAGTACTTTGTTTTTCTCGCCTTAGCCCAAGCATAAACTCTTCTTTTCAAAAGTTCAGACAGATCACAGGAAAACCAGGGAATGTGGAGACCTTTAACTCTAAATACAAGGTGGTGTAGCAGGCCCCAGCAGTAGCACAGGTCCGGTTATTTGACATTACCGTGAAGTTTACGCTTTAAAGTCTGATTCTGGTCTGATAATTGGCACGGGACAATAAGAGATTCAGACAATATAACCGTGTGAAAAAATATTATCTTTGTATAATATGGATACAACTTAAAATGGTTTTAATTTCTTTGTGAATGGACTTAGTCAAATCTTTGGGTTGTTATAATAGTTCAATAATCCCATGCCTATCTAAAACCAGAAGGAGGTCCATTTGATGAAAAATTGTATGTAATGAGTTCATGCTGTATATGCAGCCGTCAGGATTAAAGTCCAAAGGATGTGTGAAAAGGCCTCATGTCTTTACTTACCACAATTGTTACATCACTCTTTTCCAGCCCACTCCTCTTTACAGTCAGTTAAAATAAAGCATACTTATTTTGGTTCTGTAAGTGTGACACCTGCTGTAGCAGGAGTCCGCAGCAGAAATGACTGGAATGAGGCAGTGGCACTTGTCGAACACAAGGGAACAATGTTCTCGAGCAGCCCTGCATTCCCGACATGCTCCTGACTCTGGAGCCTCCATCTAAGGCCTCACAACTCTGTTTTGTAATGGGTCAATATTTATGATGACATGAAACTCCATTTATTTTAGCAGCAAGAGATTTTTACTCACTGTCTTTGTGTTGAGCATTAACCACTGCACTGTGACATGACCTTTTAAACAAACTTAACATGAGCTTCAAATGGTTTTCTTTTATTTGCTCATTCTTCATTGAATTGTTTGTGGCGAGTTTATTTATTATCTGACAAATGTGTGCTAAAAGAAGAGTTTTCTGTTTACATATCTAGTACATGGATCAGACTGCGGAGAAGTACAGATTAGAGTTCAGAAATATTCAGAAAAAATACTTTGAAATCCACGGCAGTGTGTTTATTATTATTATTATTATTATTATTATTATTATTATTATTATTATTTATTTATTTATTTTTCGCATTATAAGGGCTTGCTCTCATTGCTAGCTCGTAGATGCTCATGTGCAGCAGCAACCTTGTATAAAGCTAGCATGTTATTAGCTTAGTAAGCTTTTATCAATATTGAAAAGAAATGTTTTTAAACCAGATTTATTTGAAGTGGCCCATTGTCTGCAATCTGTTGACCCTTAGCAATTGCTCATGATACATATTAGAGTCGTAAAATATGAGGAAAGCATGAGATATGCATTAACCAATAGCCAACTTATTCTTTGTTTAATGTAATTATTAATCAAGTCATTAAATGACCTTGCAAAAGGGCTAGGTGGTATGGCTAAAAGGTTTTTTCAGACAGTTTATGATTTTTTTTTCGTTCTTTCACATGTATTTAAATTTTTTTGGGACAGTCTTGAACTCTTTAAATTATTTTGCAATATTGCTGTAATACATTGTGCAGCCCTTTTGTATAAAGTGTTGTAGTCAGAAACTTATTGACTGAGACGAAGACCTGAGTGGATTGAGACCAAGACAAGACCAAGTAAAAATGCATTTGAGTGCAAGACCTTTAAACGTGGTCTTTAGAGTGGTCTCAAGTACTGCGTTATTAATAAAGAGCATTGCTTGTCCTTAAAGGGATAACTATCTAATCTTATAAACCAATAGTGCTTGCACCAATAGAACATGACCACAGTATAGTCTCTCCAGTGCTTTTATAATATGTTTCCCACTGACTAACACTTCCTTGGCCTTGTACGTCAGTCGTCCACACATCTTCTCATGCAGCCCGTGTCAGTGTGAAATAGTGCTGTAATAAAATCCAATTCACTGAACGCGCAGCTGCTTTGATGAGGTCTGCTCGCCGTGGTCATTCATTCACAGCTCGACGGCTTGTGTAAGTGTCCTCTCTGTGGCCTGGGCCTGTGTAACACTTCAGACTGTTTTGTATTATTCAGCTCAGCATTAGTCATTACTGTAGTGCTGCTATGATGAGTTTTGTGCGACGTTTGTGGAATGAGATAATTGTTTTTCTCACAGATAAAAGACTTAACAATTACAGGCAGCTAGAACGTAATGGCACCTGAAAGTGGTTAGCTTACATAAAGCTGAATCTTTTTTTTTTTTCTTACAAGAGAGCTATAAGAATGACCTGTGCAAAAAGCAGGTGTGGATATGAAAAGTAAACCATAAAGTCTGCTTATTTTTATATGTTGATATAAAATGAACAAAAGACAACTCTAAATCAATATTTGGTGTGACTTTGCCTCAAAACTGCAACCGTTTTTGTTCCACTGGATCTGGGCTGGTTCTGTTTAAACATTTGGACTAAACCAGACCATTATTGAAGTTGTACGTCTGCTCACTCACTTTTAATTTTGTAATAGTCTTACTTTATTATTGTCCCGTGCCTATTACCTGCCTTAAACATTTGCATACGTAAATATACAAGTATTAAAGTGTTATGAACCATTGAGCTCAGCTGTACAGACACATGACACTGCCAACAGACAACAGAGAGAGGACTGCCAGAGAAACACATAAATCAAATTAGATTAGAATTTACACAAATATTTGTACAGTTAATCAAAACAACAAATGGAATAAAGTGTTCTTTGTCTTAGTGCTGACATCCTCTGTGAGAATCTTGACATTTAAAATACTGTAATTTGTTTAGAAATAGATTTGTGGTCTGTTCCTAAATACTTGTTTCCCTTGACACTTTTGACATCTCTGAACGTTTTACTCTACTTCTCTGAGCCTGGACACACAAGAGAATCTGCTACAATAAGTACACACCACAAGTACAAAATCAATTTAAACTAACAACACTGCAGTGCACAAGTGTATTTGACATAATTTGTATATTAATTGGTTATTGTGACATTGTCAAATGTTATTCCTACTCATATTTGCTCATGATAAAAGTCAGCCCTTTTGGTTGCTCATACACTATATCCACCACATAATCCACACTTTTAAGACTTGTAAGTGTTTTATTTGTCATGAGCAATAGTTGGCTTGTGACACCATTTATGATGCCTCAAAAATGACAAGCGGCTCCTTTTTTTTTTTTTGGTCAGTCTAATCAAATTGTGAATCTCTAAAGAACAAGAGCCAGGTTTATACTCCTCCCTCCCGCTGTGGCAGGGGAAAGGGGTTCTGTCACAGCTGAGGTCCTTCTGTCACTCAGTCCTGACTGGGGTTGGTCTGAGGCGACACCATGCTGAGGCTGTGGTAGGTAACAGGACACAGACAGAGGAACATGTTTTAACAGGAGTTAGCACATGTCTTAAAAGTGTCAGAGATTAAAGGCACAATGTTGAAAATGGGAATAATTGTTTGCCATTCTTTATAGGTTTGTTCGTTTCATCTGAGTTTGAAAGTGTCTTGTGTGTTACAGGTCACTGCGAAGAGGGAGCTCCTTCACCTTCCTCACTTCAGCTCCACAATGGGACCTGGGTTTGGTAAGTACAGGCATCTTTTTTACACTTGCGCATGACACGCAACATTTCCCAAGCTTCATGTTCAATCACAAATGAAAGTGACAGAAGGGTGGGGAGTGCAAACTGGTACAGATATATTGAAAAAGAGCAGGCCACTGAGGGCGAGGTGGGTAAATTGCCTAAAGACACGACAGTATGTGGGGGAGAGCGGGATGTTATGATGTTTTGGGATGTTTCGAGCGTGGATCGAACCGCCCCGCTCACCGGTCGAAGGACAGCCGCTCTACCCACTGAGCTACTGCCGCCCTGATGACACAGATTATGTTCCTGCTCTCGCTCTGTCCTTTTTCCCTCTTTTGAAAGTGACAGATTGTCAAGAAGTCACGGTATTGAGAAGCCGTGTAGCGCTTCTTTTGTTTTGTTTCCTTCCATTCTGGGCTACGCCATATGGTTGTAACTACCATAATAAGCCATAGATCAGTGGAAATTCTCAGGTTCTTAATGCAGTTTCAAGTCCAAATTTTCTGATTGGAAAAACTATGACAGAGTTTTGGTAACTTAAGTCCACTATCAAGGCACACTTTTCAGCGATGCGTCGTTTGTGCTGCATAGGCTTCAGGAAGACTTAATTCTTTTCTTGGGAGTGAGTGGTTCTTCCCTGCTTGTAGACGCTGCCATGTTGTTATGTTGGGGAGGGCTGAGCTTACATTGAACTATGGGGGCCCAAAGGAAAACGTATGTGGTAGAAAACATTATAAAAAATAATAAAATAAAAGATTTTTAAAAAATAAATAAAAAACACATCGTCCAGAATTTTAAAAAAACTAAAATATAGATTTATTAAATTTAATTTATTTTCCCCAGCCCTAAACTGAACTAACATTAAAAATAATAATAATTATAAATCTTTTTTTTTTTTCTAATAATCATCAATTTTTAATGTGACCAGTAATGTATTGAAAAAAAATCTTGAGTGTTCCATCTGTGCCTCTGTGGATTGTGTCAGGTTAAGTGGTTCAGTTTTCTTCTTCATTACTCATTTTGTCTCGTTGGTGACTCCTGGTGTTCTCTGCAGAAGTTGGACTAGATTCAAAGGGTTCTTCCCGTTAAAGTGTTTTGTTTGAACTGGCCTCAAAGAATTCATCTGTCTCGGAAACAGTGGCTCTGTGCACTGTCAATGCATTAAAGTCTCCTCCTTTTGGATGACTGCCTCATCCTCACTACATAAATATTAGATTCAAACTTCTACATTTATTTGGTTAAATATTTAGGGCTCGCTCAAAACACATTGGAAGTTTAAAACAACAGCAAAATATTTTTTTCCTTTTTTCACAACATTTTAAGACTAAGTTGTTAACGAGTGACTTTCTGGTGAATAGACCCATTATTGTTCAGGAGACAAAAGTTATATTTATTTAAATGGCTGTAAAGTGATAATCCCTTACAAAGTACTATCTGGGGGCTTCCACAGAAAGTGTTAAAGTTTGCATCACCTGTCGTCAGTGACCACCTGTCATTAGGTCATTTTATACAGAGCAAAACTAAGTTGTTAACATTAGTAACAGAAAAATGGTTCCTATGTCTTCAAACCTTTAACTTAATTTGTCTAAACTAGTCGCTAAAAGGTCACACAGCTTTGAGAGAAACAAGATTGGTTTCTGTGGATTTTATGAACTCACTAATGTCTACTGGCTACTGTGTAGGAAAAAAATAGTACAACCTCAAAAATCATATGACCACCTGGATCACATCTCGGCACGGTAATGGTAAAGGGTGTGCATTTATATAGCGCTTTTTTGTACCTGGCTGTACCATTGTGACGGAGAGGGGGACTTCCATACACAAGGGCGCTCACATCATTCTCCACAATCGCATTCATACACCAGAGCTGTGGCACTGGAGGCAAGGTGTCTTGCCCAAGGACACAATCACAGTATGAATGAGAATCTAACCACCAACCTTCTGGTTATAATTTGTTATAAAATCAGCTCTACCACTGAGCCACTGCGCCCATAAAAGTAAAAGGTCTTGCTTTATGAACTGCATAAGGTGTTTATTTAAACAGCCACCATCACAGATTCATCTTCCAGCTCTTAAAATACGTCCATCGTTAATGATTTGCCATAGAATGTATGTTTCAGTGATTGAGCCTGATATAAACAAATTGTTGTAGTAAACTTAACACCATGTTTTTAACCTTACATACAAAACATTTTATTTTAAGTAAAAATGTCACATATGTAGCACATTTAAAATGAAATGCTGAATAAAACTAAAATATGTTTGGACTCATTGCCTGCTGCCATTTTTTCAATAATATACAGTCAATGGTTGGCACTGATACTTTGATATGACTGTTCCAAGAGAAACATTAGTCTGAAAGCTATTGCTACAGACCCAAAACCTTACAAAAGTTTCAGATGCAAAGGCCTGTTCCTCCTTGGTCCAGTATCAGTGAAGTCAGTTTAATAAAATCTCCTCCACAATCCAAACCTTTTCATGACAGATTCCAGCATTGAGCATTTATCTCGAATACTTCTGTCAATGGCTCATAGTTGGACCATTTAAACCAGGCTTGTGAAACAATAGAAACAAAAAAGATTGGAGAGAAAATTCAGCCTGCTCCGATTTCTTATAATAGCTCACAAACCTACACAGCATCTTATAGACCGTCCAGCTTCACTGAGACAGGGCTGATTAGAAACAGAAAAGAGGGCAGCCAATACTGAGCAGACATGCCGAAGTTTACAGCTGTGTGAAACTTGATCCATCGCTCAAAATCAAAGCAGCGTTTTAGAGAAAGACAAGTGGACGGCTCTTAATCTCGTGCCAGCCATAAACGAGGGAGGCTGAGCTCATCCATCAAATACATACGGAGCTAATTAAGTTGCCATTTTAGTTGATTCACTTCTCTCTTATCTGACATTTATAAATCCACTTGAGGCAAGAAAAAAATGGATGTGTCCTCACAGGCCTCATCTGAACTCTGCCAGTTTGTGTTTGAAGGTCTTTTGGAATAGTTTTGATGAAAGGTTTGTTTTGGGCCTTGAATTGGGTCGGGTCATGTTTACAGATAGAGATAGATTTGGAGAAGACGGAGCGAGCATTTTCTGAGTGCCTAAAGTGTTCAGACTCCACTAGGCATGAGGCCTTGAGGTGCTGGCATAGCTTCAGCAGAGTCTGGTGGTTAAGACTGCCAAGGCCCCCTGTTCTTCTTTAGGGCCGTTTTATTCAGAACCACTGCTCCAAGCCCTGTTTACAGAATGGGACAATTTAATATATTATGACATGGTTCTGAACATGGTACACAGGGCTTCTTTTCCTTGCATGCAATGAAGCTCAGTGGAATTGGAGGCATCGGAAACTTATTGCAATTTATGCATATGAGCCACGCAGCTTGAGTTTTGTTTCTTACAAATGTAAAAAATGTGCAAAAGCGCTGTTTTACTGCAGCGAACATCAACAGTAAAAGTCAGGTATGAGACACTGTGGCTCTAGAGCATCTTTTATAAACTGTGGCTTATGCTGATATTTATAGAAAAGCAAAATGTTTGATGCAGAGTCACTTCAAACTCATTACAAACTCATCGCATGGAGATTGGTGTTGGATGTTTTCGGAAAAGCTTCTAGGCTGTGTCTGAAACAACTCATTAATCACTATATAGTGCACTATATAGTGAATATACCATTATATAGTGGTGTCTAAATGTCTTTTTTTTATAATTTTTTATTGAAAAAGTTAAGCAGGTACATAAATAAAAATAAATTTAAAAAGTAAAAACTTTTGTGCTGGTGCACCTAAGAAAAAAGTGAAGCGTACCAGTGCAACCAGTGCAAAAAGTTAGTCTAGAGCCCTGCTTAGAGTAACACATCAGGATAATGTGATTCATAATTGAGCTTTTGCTGCAGGTTTATGCTTGTTGGACAGTGGAATAAACTAACAGCAATGCATCATTAGTCAGTATGAGGTGGACTTAATAGTTCAATTTTCTCAAAGATAGAAGTTCAGTTAGACATCTTAATCAGGGTATAAGCCTAGTCTGACTAAGCACTGGATGTAAAGGTCATGAGTGACACAGCAAGGTGAACCCCCTTTTTAGTTTTACACCAAATGTAGTGTAATGGAAAATGTAGATTTCCCATAATGCTGACCTTTTTTCCCGGCTGGGTTATTTGTTTAGTTTTCCCTTACTCTGATGGAGGGTCTATTGGGCTATACAAAAATAATGTCCCATTTATGCCTGAGCAATCTCAGCTCTGTGAGACCGTTGTTACTACCTCTTGTTAGATTTAGCTACTTTTCTGCTCACTTCTATTGCAGGGTATACCTGATTTTATTTTACATAGTCCTTAACGTTAACAGAAGAATATTGCAGGGCCCATTTAGCTGTGTTGCTCATTCCATAAATGAACAATCCTTTCAAGTTGTATCTGTTTGTAACGGTGACAAATTAGGCTTTCTCAAAAATATTAAATACAGCACCAATTGGTTTTAGTAAAAGGGAAAAATGAATAACAGAAATATATAGCGCATTAATAACGCGTTAGCGCAAATTACTTTTAATGCCACTATTTTTTTACACTATTTTTGTGTGTTACAATTTTTTTTATTTTTGCCCACCATGCCCTCTGTAGATTAAGAAATCAGAACAGCAGTAAGTTGGCATACATTCATGAAGCAGACATGGACAGCAAAAAGGCAAGTCTGTTTTCAAAGCCATGTCAGATGGCTGTCTCGACAAAACCAAAGTGATTTGCATTTATTGTTGACGTGAATTGAACAACCGTGCTACCACCGGAGCACGTCCAGTCTGAAAGATCACCTGCTGGCAAAACACACGCTAATATAGAGCCCTGCCAGTGGGAAGAGCCATTACAAAAAACAACTCTGGGGACGCTGTTCTGTGGCTTGTGTGACACAGACCGTGTCACTTGTGGTTATTATAACAATATTATACATACAATATACATGTATATAGATGCCACAAAACACTAGGACCACAAATAGCATGGCACAGACCTTAAATGATTGCAAGAGATCACAGATCACACTGGTGCCGCACAGGCCACTGGTCCGTGTCACACAGGCCATAGAACAGCACCCCAAGAGTTGGGCTCTCCCTGGCAAAACCTCTGGCTACAACCGCTGATCTGGACAGCTCAACCAGAAACTTTCATCAGCTATAGCGAAATGGATAGCTACTGCACACAGGTCAGTGTTTTTCAGCTATTTATTTTATCTTTTCATTTTGAAGGTTTGGACACTAGTGTTAGTTGTAATGTCACTTTCAATTCATCCATCCATCCATCCATCTTCTACCGCTTATTCGGGGCCGGGCCGCGGTGGCAGCAGTTTAAGCAGAGACGCCCAGACTTCCCCCTCCCCAGACACTTCCCCAGGGCCGGCCCTGGGCATAGGCGGAATAGGCAAATGCTAAGGGCTCCGCCCACCCTAGGGGCGCCCGTGCGCCCAAATTATTATTAATTATTAATTATTATTATTATTATTTTATAGAATCCCGATCAACTCGTCCGACTGAGTGACGCATCAATCTCCCCCACCCCCACCCTGCTGAAAAAAAAACCAAACATCCGTTACGTTATCCGTTGGCCGAATTCAATGACACTGATAAGTTGTCATTATGTAATAAAGACCGAAGCCATCTGTTGCCCAGGGAAGAAAAAAAAAGAAGAGGAGAGGAAGAAAAACGCGAAAAAGACAGAGGTAGGTAATGATAGTAGTTCAACGATGCCTGTAACGTTCGCTAATTTGAATTAGCTTATGACATAGTGTCATGAACTGCACGGTAGAGACAGACAGTGGTGATCCAAACGCAGGCTTTAATGAAGGATGATCAGGAAAACTCAACGAGTACACAGGCAGAGGGACATATAAATCTTTATTTAAAATGAGTTCTGCATAAAATGTTTACGGTGGCCGAGACAGCTCAACACGCTGCAAATGAAGAAAGCACCAGCAAATAAAGAAAACATCTTCATCAGTTTCACGCGCGCTGCAAAAGTTCACAACACATACAAATACAAAAACGCGCTGCAAATCCTCACAACACATACAAATACAAAAACGCGTTGCAAATTCAAAAACGCGCTGCAAATAACACAGACCACAACGGAAATGTTTTAAGGGGACTCCTTTGAGTGACAAACCCCTAATGGGACCTGCTTATTGTTTGCTCGCCTGTCGCGATGTTGTCAGTGTTGTTGCCACTGACCTGAAAGGTGAGTTTTTTTTTTTTACTTTTAGATGATGATCGTATAATTGCTTAGTCGTTTGGATATTGTTGGCCTCAATATATTGTTCGTCACTCAAAGGAGTCCCCTTAAAACATTTCCGTTGTGGTCTGTGTTATTTGCAGCGCGTTTTTGTATTTGTATGTGTTGTGAGGATTTGCAGCGCGTTTTTGTATTTGTATGTGTTGTGAACTTTTGCAATGCGCGTGTTGTCAAACTGATGAAGATGTTTTCTTTATTTGCTGGTGCTTTCTTCATTTGCAGCGTGTTCAGCTGTCTCTGCCACCGTAAATGTTGCTATATAAACGTAAATCTTTATTTAAAATGACTGAGTCCTACATAAAATGTTTTTATATATATATGTATTATATATATGGATTTAGCAACTTTAAAATTCAATTTAAATAAAGATTTACGTTTCTCCTCTGTTTCATGGTTATAACATCATAAAGTGTAGTTAGTAGGACATTGCTGCCATGCCAGATATACTGGAAAACAAACGCTTTAAAAATTAATTTTGAAAATATAACTACTGTATGCTAGAGAAGTGCTCAATGAATAGAATAGAGTTTTGTGCATGAATACCAGATGTAATTATTCTTGCTTTTTGTGTGTTTAAGCTATAATGTGGTTTAGGTGCTGCCATATTTTTATAGTTTCACTATCATCAGCTTTTTAATAATAAAATGTAACACCCAATGGTCACATATAATCCTCCTCTTCTCTCTTCAGATGCACTTTTGAAATATCTGAACCCCGTCCCTGCAAATCCTGGGCCACCTGTTGCAGACATCTCCATCTCAGCACCGCCCAGTGATTCCGCATCAAGCACACCTCTTCCCTCCACTTCAGCAAGTTTAGGAGAAGTGTGTAAGTTTATGAACAAAATTCCAGGGGCACCAGGTGAAATCTTGCCTAGGGCAGCAAATTGGCCAGGGCCGGCCCTGCACTTCCCCCAGCTCTTCCGGGGGGATTCCGAGGCGTTCCCAGGCCAGCCGAGAGACATAGTCCCTCCTGCGTGTCTTGGGTCTCCTCCCGGTGGGACATTCCCGGAACACCTCAGCTGGCTTCTCTTGATGTGGTGGAGCAGCAGATCTACTTTTGAGCTCCTCCCGAGTGACCAAGCTCCTCACCCTATAACTAAGGGAGCGCGCCGCCACTCTGCGAAGAAAGCTCATTTCAGATGCCTGTATCCGGAATCTTGTTCTTTTTGGTCATGACCAATAGGGATGTAACAATATCAAAATCTCACAGTACGATACAATTTCGATATTGACCTCACGGTACGATATTTATTGCGATATTGTGGAAAAGCTGTTAAATAGCTCATAATAGTGTTTGTGATGATAATAGTGAAAAAATGCTGACATTTATTCTACTTTTGCCAGTCAACAGGCAATTTATTGTTGTATTCATGGATCCATGGCAACATAAAACGCTGATCACATAGTGCTTTTAAAGTGCAAGTTGTAGTCAGGAACATCAATATTCTGTATAGCAATATTTGGTTGCATAACTGATTCTTCTGTGCAATGTTCAAGTTAAGAAGCAACTAGAACAATTACAACAAAAAACAATTTATTTGCAACAAATAAACAATAGGGAATTCCTTTTAAGTGCAAACAAAGATCAAGTTAAGTCAGGTTTAAATGTGCAAGGCAAATAAAAGAAGCCTTTTAAAACTGGTATTTAGGAACATAACATTTTTAAAAAGCTTTTTGACTATCATTTAGCTTATGTTCACGTTTTTCATCAGAAAGATCAAAATATCTACATTGCAAGGGAGAAGAACAAAAAACAGTAAAAAAAAAATCCTTAAACAGTCTGGAAAAAAGCCTTTGGTTGTCAGATGACTTTGCATGTTGCTTGTGTCTGTGGAGGTTCTCAGTCATCCAGGGCATCTTGAAAAAAAGGTTTGAGTTTTCTGTGTTGTATCTCAGTTTACTGTGGCAGTGCTTGCACATAGTCCATTGTCTGTCCACCACCTCCTCTCCTTTTGCGTTTTTTGACACGGCGAAACCAAAATGCTTCCAGACATCTGATTTAAAAGCTGCAGGGACTGGCACAATCTCAACTTCGGTTTTGTTGTTTTCATCCTTGCATGTATCGCTGTCGGCCATGCTGGCTTGCTGTGAGCTTGTGTGGACAGCGTGCAGCGTGCAATCCTATTGGCTCAACAACGGTTGTTGTGACGACACAGCGCAAAGGATCATGGTCTATGTAGTTAACAATGATTTGTTCTGTGGGACTTTGTTTATTCCTCTTGCTTTTTGACGGACACCTGTCCTTTTAATATTGTAACCCAACCACAACGTTATCGAGACACGTTTACCACTGCGATAGCGCGATATTGTCAATAACAGGACAACATCATCTGCAAAAGATCCTGTGGTCCCCAAACCAGACTCCCTCCGGCCCCTGGCTGCGCATAGAAATCCTGTCCATAAAGATAATGAACAGGACCGGTGACAAAGGGCAGCCCTGCCGGAGTCCAACATGCACTGGGAACAGGTCTGACTTACTCCCGGCAATGCGAACCAAGCTCCTGCTCCGGTCGTACAGGGACCGGATAGCCCTTAGCAAAGGGCCCCGGACCCCATACTCCCAGACCACCCCCCACAGGGCACCACGAGGGACACAGTCAAATGCCTTCTCCAGATCCACAAAGCACATGTGGACTGGTTGGGCAAACTCCCATAAACCCTCCAGCACCCTGGAGAGGGTATAGAGCTGGTCCAGTGTTCCACGACCGGGACGAAAACCGCAATGTTCCTCCTGAATCCGAGGTTCAACTATCGGCCGCATTCTCCTCTCCAGTACCCTGGCATAGACTTTCCCGGGGAGGCTGAGTGTGATCCGTCTGTAGTTAGAACACACCCTCCGGTCCCCCTTCTTAAAAAGAGGGACCACCGTCAAAAACTGTTACAAAATTACAAATTTCTGACCTTGTGTCTAATAAAGTAAAAATTGCAAAATATGCATTTAAAATAACATTATGCAATTAATTGCTATTAAATATTTTAATAGTTTGACAGCCCTTAAAAATTCCAAACTTTTTTTGATTGAGTTTTAGGTTGATGCGGCTCTCGCATAAATCAGCAATACAGAAAACTGACAATGCATCTGGTGAGTAGCAACAGTACATTGACTTACGTACAGTACAATATGTCACACTAGAAGCTGGTGGAACTTGCATAAGAGGAGACAGTGGCTTGTTTGCACCTTTTAGGACGAGGTTAGATGTATGAAAGGCTATCCAAGAATATCCTACATCAATCGTAGGCATAGAGGGGGCTAATGACGTCTAGTCTAGTCAATACACTTTTACTATGCTGTAGCCCTTGTTGCATGTCTGAGTCAGTGTAGCCTCATACAAGCATCTATCACTGTATTATCCAATAACTTCAGAGACAAGGCACTCTGATCTCTGACAGTCAAAGAAACAAGTTGAGGCCTCCACACACTTCAAACTTCAGAGCGGCCTGTTTTGATAAGAGCATTCCACAGCTTTAGTCAGATGAGGTGATTTAATGAGCCACTCACGTTAGCATTTTATACTCGGTCATTTTTGTGGGAAAGCCTTGCCCAAATCTACACTCATCTCTATTCCAAACCATCTGGCCTCTGGTTCTTTGATTCCTCACAAATTAGGATTTATTTACCTCTGGTGCTGTTCACGGTTGGCTCCATCATTCCTCTTAACCAATGCTGCTTTTGAAGTCTTTCTGCAGTTCACTCTTCCAAGTGGGGCCTCTTAATAAAATAGCTAAGATAACAAATTACATTTTTGTCTTTTATGAGCTCTCTGTGATGTTTTACAGGCAGAGGCAGGACGTTATAAATGCAAGCTGAAATGGTGTAATGCTGCCATGTATAATCCAGATAAAATAAAAAATCAGCCTGCAGAGTGCGGATGTGAATATAATGTCAATAAAAAAGTTGTTTTTTTTTTTTTTTTTTTCAATGTTACTAGCACATGTTAGATTAATGTATTGTACAGATTACTGCTGCTATCTGCTCATAAACAGAGCTCACAAAAAAAAAAAAAAAAAAATGAAAGACGAGGCTTCAGCTGGTAGACTAGGTAATAGACCCTTTTCTGCTTCCCTTTTTTCCCGTGTTATTCCTGTGAGCCACAGTGTTAAGGGAAATCAATTACTTATCTTATCTTATGTGCTTTTGTGGTTTAATTTTCACATTGTACTTTTTCTAAGTTGCATTGCAACTTTACTTTCAATCTAAAAAAATGCTTCATATTCCAGACCTGATATAATGTCTAGATCTAATAATTTACAGTCTGTGAAGTCAAAATGGATCTCTCTTCAGCGGTCTGGTATCTACACAAGACATAAATGTGGCTCATTGTCTGGGTCTGAAAATGCTGATACTGCTTTGATAGCTCTTCTTTTATGTAACTACAAATCTGTCAGTGCTGTGTGGGATGAGTAGGAACAGGGCTTGGTTTTTGTAGCCTCAGTGCATGTTTAAAGACGGAGGTCTGTTTGTTGAGTCAGGGCACTCACTCTGAACCGGACCCACCCCCTGAACAAGTCTGTGCACGGCTGTGTTGTTTTTGTGAGTCGCTGACAGAGGGTTTTTTCGAGGTGGCAGAAACAGGGGGTGTATTTTCTCCTCTCTTTCCTAAGCCTGTGTTTTTGCACAGATTAGGCTCGTGTCACTTTTCTCTTGTGTTAGATCTGGGCTTAAGGCAATATTTGAGTTGGAGCAGGGATTCACACTTAGCACGCACACTGCACAGCCTGGAGCTTCTGACAACTGTAACAAGCAAATCTGTGCATTTAACACTGGATCGGTGTTACAATTACAGTATATTATTATTAGTATATTTTATACATTTTGAATTAATGGTATAACATTTTATCATTATATGATAAAATAGTCAATTTACTACTATTTTATGGATGGTAGAGCGGTTTGATCCTACTCTACCCACAGTTCATACTGTCATTGTGTCGCACAAAACACTTAACCCCTCTTGCCTCCAGTGGTGTTCCAGCTGTTACACTGCTGAATGGAAGCTTCATTTAAGTTGCTTTGGATAAAAGCGTCTGAGAAATGACTAACTGTAAAATGTAAATGTATTCATTTAAAGTTCCTGCCCTTTTGCGAAGGGTTCTAATGGGAGCCCTCCCAGGAACCATCTGGGAAGGCTCCCATAGTGCAAAAGACTATGTTGTGTGGAGAAGTTAGGTCTGTTGTCTGAAAGTGGCTATGTTACAGCTTTTAAGGGTGCAGTTACACTCAGCTGTTCCCTGCAACATGATTCCAATAATTTATTTTAAAGAGCTGTTTATATATTTGGTACGTTTGTGAACGTCATGACATCCTCCTCTAAACGCAGTAAAGTTTGTTATTACTTTGAACAAAAGCACGTTGTGTGCAAAGTTTGGCAGGTGAAACTAAGCAAACACTGTTTCATTTGCTAATTTCCATTTAAACAATCGTATATTTTGCAAGGGCAGTTGTAAGACAACTCAAGATATGCACTTCTCGTAATTAAAGGCTGCATCAGGTTTACAAAAGTGTCTATTGTCATTTAACCTGAAGATGTAACGGGCCCTAGGTCGGTGGTGACCAGAGAGCCCTCACTTTTACTTTTTGTGCCCTGGCAAGAACGGTTCAGATGGCCCTAGACGAGTGATTATTGCTCACCATCTGCTTCTCTCCGCTGTTGCACAGATTGGTACCGGACCAAGTCGGCTCTGCACGGACTTAACAAGCGGGGCTTAATAAGTGCGCAACAAAAAGTCTGTGTCTGAGGCTGAGCTTTACTCCAAACTTATTCCAAAACAGACAAAAATAAGCCTACCGTAAATGTCTGTTACTGTAAATGTCCGTTACTGCTGAATGGAAAAATGCTAAAATAATACCAATTCATAAAATTAAAACTTTTTCTTGTTTTCTTTTTCAAACAGCCACTCCATCAGTTTTGTACCAGAATAAAAAAGATTATTTCTAACCAAATTAAGCACTATTTTCTGATAAATGGATGGCTGACTGATTTTCAGCATACATATTTACAGGGCCACTGTACATCCAAAGCTCTGAAACACAAATAACAGATGATTGTATTAAGCAAATAGATCATAATAATATAGTAGGAGCATTAGTATATTGTCTAATATACGCTATCATCATGTCTTCTCATATCATTATTGTAATACTGTGATTATGGGATATATTATTGTATGAACACACAGTATACATTATCATGGATGTATATGTATAAATGTTTTGAATATACTGAAAAGGTCCCCAGGAGGAATACTGGCAGCTTGCTGCAGCTAATGGGGTTCCTAATGATAAATAAAAAATAGAAGCTGTTGCCCTGAGTGTGAACCATGTCTGAGAACCATGTAAAGAAGAGTACATACTTAAAATATAAATAAATAACATTTTTACCTTTCCTGATTTCCACCTTTCCACTGGGGAGCAACAGAAAATGTGGCAGTAACTCATCCAGTTCTTAAATTCTATTAAAATCCCTTCTGTAAAATAGTGTTGATGACATTACCAATTTTTTTTATAAATAACAGGTAGGGCTGGTGTTCTTGTCTATCAATAATTATAAGCCATTTCAATGTTTGATACGGCTTTGACAACATAATTTTAAAACAAACCCATCTGGTTTGATGTGACAGGTCGGATTAGATTGAGGACTTACTCCAGGCTGAAGAAAAACACTGAGTCAGAGTCTTGTGAAGGAAGATAAATGTTTGTTGTACGAGGGACGAGGTGGGAGACAGATAAAGACGAGCCAACTTTACTCCGAGGCTTGGGCGGCTTGTCACGTTAGTGTTTAGCAGAAACAGTGTAATTGAAGACCTCTTTGCAAGCTTTGCACCAAACTGTTCATTAAGACAGAGCCATAAAGCTGTTTACCATCAGAACACTAATTGCTGTTTGAAAGATACTATTTATTTTATTTGATAATGTTGGTTATAAATCTGCTTTGATGAAAACACAAAGCCACACACAAACTCAAGGAGGTCCAATAAAGCCTGTTTTGGCAGCTTGAGCTCACATTAGCACTTCATATTGGGCTTTTTTAAATTGTTTTCTCACGGAATTTAAAAAGACCTATAGCAAAACTGGCATTACACTTAATCAAACCCTCATGAAATTCACTCAACTCAAATGCACTTTAAAATCTTTCAGAATTTATATACGTTTAAGTACGCTCAACAAGTTAGCTTTTTTTTTCTTTGACACAGATCTATTCTACAACAGGATGTCAGTTTTAAGCACATTGAGCCTGTGCTGGTTGCATAAAGTGTGCTATATAAATAAAACTTGTTGCTTTCAATAGCAGCAAAAAGACACTTCTACACTGTTAAAATAAATCCTGTTAATTTACAATAAACAGTTGGCAGCTATATTTTCCGGCTTTGAGCTGTAATTTTACAGTGCATGTACTGTAATATGGAATGACAGTTTATTACTGTAAAATATATTAACAGTACTGAACTGTAAAAAAAAATATTATGTACAGTGTAATGCTGTAATTTATTGGTTAGTATTATACAGTTTTTTATGTATTAGATTATATTAAGAATGTTTGTTATTTATGATTTCAAATTTGTATTCTAAAAAGAAAATTTCTTAAACACAAAAGATGGCCTTAAAACTTTACATACATACATTAACATTGTTTCAACTTAACAAATATGTGGACATTCAAATAATGGACAAAATACAATTCTCTGAACATATACTGTAAAACAGCAATACTTTTTTCTGCAATGTACATGCACACTGAAGAGAAGCATACTGAAATCCTGTGAATTTAAATGTTTTTGCAAAAAGTGCTGTCACTTCAGATTTCACATAAGAATTCAACAGCAGAACACTGCACTGACTTCAACTGAACACTCAAATGCAGAACAATGTACTGACTAACACTCAACTGCAGAGCACAGCAGCGACTTCAGCTCTGAAACAGGATGTTGAACATCAGCTGTACTGGCTTAGTATTACTGCACAAAACCCCACTCAAAGTCCAAAAGATTTTTTATCAGGTTGGCTACGTGGACATTCACAGTTGCAGTCTTTTTATGGACAAGTTTCCCCGTCTTTTTGGAGATCACCTTCACCTGGCTGGCCTTTGTCCCTCTCTCTGGATTCAAACCAATGAAGCGCCTAAAAAGCAACGTAGAAATAACATATATTAGGCTTGGTAAGTCATGATGAATGTTATATTAGACTATTCAAAGAGGTTTACTCATAATAATAACCTCTATATGACTGACAGACAAGAACGGTTGGACCTAAAAACATCAAAATTGAAACTACTGCGGAAACAAAGACACCTACATCTTGGATGCCCTTGGGGTAAAACACATCAACATTTAATTTCAAAGTGAACTAGCCATTTAAATGACAAGCTCTTAACAGATCTGGGAAATAAGGCACAATACCAAAACAATATTTACCTTTGTACAAACTCCAGGGTCCTTGAAGCTTCTTCTTGGTACTGTAGATTAAAGATGTAGTAAGTAGAGAAAACTGCAGCTAGCCCTGTGATGAAGCTTTGGTCGACACCTTCACAGATTACATGATTTTCGATGGTGATCATCCATCCTCCAATTGTGGCTTCATCACCGGCAACTGATTAAGGCAACAAATTGCAGCTAAAACAGTATCTAATATGGTCATCAGTACTTTATTCATTGTAAATTAAATACATTTTCTGCAGATCAGAAGTTGTCATGACCTGGGATGGCTAAAACAATGTTGATGAGGTAGACTGATGCGAGAACCTTGCTTATCTGACACTTACACAGCAGTATCAGTCGTGGAGAGGCGGGGATGGTCAGGGTGCTCTCAACATCTGCTGCCGTGGCAGATATCTGCAGAACACAGACAATTGTATAAAAATTATAAATGACAGAATAACAAACCCAGTAGTATTGTGTAAATGTAAACAAACATACATCAGCACGGAGTATTAGTCCCTCTATCCCTTCATCGAAGTAGGCCATCAGCAGCTGTATTAGAGTCAACTCTCCATCTTCATCCTGGGTGACAATAGACTGCACATCTTTGTTCTTTGATTTGGTCTGCAGGTACTTCCTGATTCCCTGTCCACATTCCTTAATGGATAGGTCCAAGACACGTAACACCTTAATGTCAGTTAGTAACTCGAAGTGAATGAAGATACCTCTTTGTGTAAAAAGGTAAGGCCACTGGATTCACATATCTTCGATGGACAGTGATGGAGCCTGATTTATGTGTCTACGCTGAAGACAGAATGTTGTTTTCATAAGGTTAATCACTTCCCCCTTCTCACCACTGCGAATACCTTCTTGTCTATAAATGGTCTCCAACTGTTGCCTCTTCTGCTCCAGTGTTTGTTTGTTGCATATCACAACTTGTATTATTACCATCACTAGTACTGGCAGGATTTGCAACTGAGTCAAGTAGACTTTCATTAGAACAATGTTTATGCTTTCTTGAGACATGTGATGTGAATGTAGACTTGACAGTAAATTTTTGGTTACATTTTCTGAATGGGCATGTAACAGTCTTACCTTCAGTAATGTGGTTTTTCAGGTGTAAGATTAGACCCCGAATATCCTCACGCTTTGAGCTACAAAAGTCAACGTGACACGTTAAATCATCAGTTTTATGCAGTTTAGTCTTATTCTTTCCAAATTTATGACCATATGTGTGACACTTAAAGGCTGAAAATTAAAAAAAAAACTCTTGTGCACTGAGGGAAACCGCACTTAAACGTTGCATTAGGCAAAAAACTATGCATCCGCATGTGCCTGACATGCGTAAAGGAATTGCTGCAGGTTTTATTGCAGATATTGCAGATTAACATTTTATAATGCAGTCAGCAAATATCAACAAAATAACCATGCTAGTTTAACACAAGCCCTCTTTGAGCTAAAATAAACTAAACTTACGTCGAATGCAAACGTAGCTAATATGTTGCTAATTCAGTACATAATACTCAGAAAAATCGATTTGTTATTAGCAAATAATATAATAAAGGTTAGTACAGTGTAACATTGAAAATGATAAAATTGCATTTACCTCAAGCAAGGAGGAAAACCCCGTGCAGGAATACCGTTTATCTCGACCAGTTCTGCTTCAGCCGTTCAGTTCATAGTCGACTCGGGACAAACCTCAAAATTGTGGTGTTCTAAAACTCTTTATCCTTCGTTCTGCAATATTTACGTACACCAGGTGAAAAGATGAGGCTAGATTGATGATCTTGCTCAGATTAGACCTGCAGGTTTCTCTTTGGAGGAGTTGTGAGCATTCGAAACAGCTTCGGACACGTGACTAGACTTAAAAAATACTGTTCTGTACCATTGAATTAACCAGCAGTTTGCGATTAAAAGTTTTTTTTCCAAAAATGGTTTGCATTCACAGTATTCAACTGTATTTTTGAACAACAGTGCTTTACTGTTGGAAAATCACTGTTTTGTTTTTACAGTTTTTTGTTACAGTGTACATAGTGCGTAATATGTCATTTGTTGCACAAGTTCTTTACACAGGAGTAAAGAACATAACAAGCATTCTAGCCTCTTGCATTGTTCCATGTCTTATTGGTCACTGTGGTGGGTTTGACTCAAAAACAATGGCCAAGTTGCAAAAAAATTGTTTAAGTGGAGTTTTTTTTCCCAAACACTGAACAATATACCAAGAAACTTGTGCTATTCACACAGTGAAAAAAAAATCTGTTTTTACAAACATGCTCCAGCCACTAGTTTTCAACAGTACCTGTTAGTTGTTGCCCAAAGTGCAACCAAACACAGAATGACTACTGGGCCAAAATGGCTCCCTTTTAAACCAATAGCCTCTCCCATTGGGCATTGCACAATTATATAAAATACACCTTTTTTACAAACAGACATTTTTACTACAACATGATTACTATGTCAGAGTTTTTCCCTCTTTGAACAGGTTTGTTAATGTAAACTCTTTAAAGATGATAAATGATAATTCCTGGTCACATGGTCATTTGCACCATGTGGAACTGCTCTATTTCAGAAGAGGTGTACCTCTGTTTGCCCAGTCACCTGCAGTCACACATGCATTTAATCCGGAGGGAGCCATCTTTCTTTATGCTGATCACCACTGGGCTGCACCACTCCGAATTGGATGGCTCTATCACCCCAAGATGCAGCATCTCCTCCACCTTCTCCCGTAGCTTCTCCACAAAGTGTTGAGAAAGTCTGTAGGATTGTTGCCCGATTGGTTGCCCCTTCTTCAACCGGATCACATGTTCCACCAGGATGATCTTTCCCGGCTTGGCCTCAAACAAAGAGGGGACATTTACGAACGCCTGAAGTAGTTGTGCCACCTGATCCTTTTGAGAGATGGGCTATCACAGGGTTAACTGGTTTGGTAAGGCCCTCTGGTCCAGCGTAGTCTTCCTCCTCTTCTACAGATACCTCCTTCACCATCAGGTACAAAACAAGTTTGGTAATCACAATCTGAATTTTTGTCTCAAAATGTTGCCAAAAACCACACCCCAATTTTAAGTTTTATGTTCTTATCCAGAATTTTGGGCTCATTCATTTGGGCTGTTTCAATATTAGCGTTAAAGTAGCAAAGTACAAACGTATGACTAGCTCATGCTACTAAAACTCAGGGACTGCTAGGACGGCAGTAATTAGGTACTTGAATGTATTTATTTTGTACTAGGAAGGTAGACCTTCAATATATGTGTCATACTACTTCTAAATAACTAAATATTTACTGGAGTTGGATACTGCTCTGGATGTCAGACATGTGTTAGGCTTGTTTTACCCACACACTTTACCCTACATCAATTTTATCACAGTAAAAGTTTTGACCATTATTGTTGCCTTACTTTTTTTCTCCATCAATTTATTACCTTTGGACTTAATAACCAAAACTTTTCTGTTAATCAGAACAAACTGATATTGCAGCATAAACATGAGGTGTTTTTTAATCACACATTGGTAACATTCAAAGACAAACGAATGCACTGACAGGACACACATTAAAACCATTTGCAGCTTGACTAAAGATAACACTATCTCTGCGCTTCTTTAGAGATGCACCACCTTTGACCCTTCTCTAATCTCAGCCTAGAAATCAGTTTGCGGCTCCTAAAACACTCAAGGCCAAATCTTTTTAGTGACCAAACCGCTGCTACTCTTTAAGTGATGTGAGAAACCCGACAGGTCCGAGAGGAAACACTCCTCCCCCGACATGTTTTAACACAAACAAAACACTCTGGTAATACAACGTAGGCCACCTTTAAAACATTAGGAGTCCATTTTGTCCCTTCTCACCTCGGCCAACAGCTCAGACCACACTTCTGATCTCAATCAAACAGAGGTGTTGAAGAGCCCCGCTTCCTAATAGAGCTTTTCCTGATTGTGGGAAGACCTCCAGCGAGGTCTATTGTGGTGGGACAATAGCTCTTCAGGCCTCGGCGCAAACCTGAGGCCGGTGAGGGGCTGCAAACGTGGAATGGAGGGGTGTAAATGTCTCTGCATGTTTGTCCTGTCCTGGTTTTTAGTCAAAGATGTTTACTGTGGCACAAAGAAGAGACAATATGCACTTATCTTTAACAGACAGAGGAATTTAGTGGTGGGTTTTTATTCAATAATAACCTTTGGCTTTTTTTGTCCAAACAGTAAGAGTAGAACTATTGTCTTGTGTTTTTTTCTTTTTTTTCTTTTACTAATTACCATTAAAGATCAACAGTTAAACCTTTAAATGTCACAGTGTTCTCTTTTTTTCTCTCACTCCCTTTTGATGTAAACATACTGAGACATAACAGACCCATGTAAGCAAGCAGCAGTGACATTTTTAAAGAATACTTAAGGAGTAGTGTGGCATTAAATCCAGGACAAGCTGCTTCTACAAGTGGTGAAAAAAGCAATACACAATATCAGCTTCAAAGAAGGTCCTTCGTTGTTTGTAGGACTTGTTACCCCGTTCACACCTCCACACAGATCAATCACGACTGTCTGAGAACATCAAACCTTTATCTTCACTATCAGAGCGTGTGCTAATGCCACTGTTTGTATCTGTTCACAGAAGAGGAAGCGACGAGAGAAGAACGACAGTGATGCGGTCAGCCTCTGCAGCTTTGACTTTAAGGTGAGACGTGGCTGTCGACGATGTGATTGACCAATAATAAGCTAAACATAAGGCCAATCAGTGGGTTTTAAGTAATTGTAAAGAGCCATTAAACACCGACAAAAACAAGCCTAATAAACATTCAACTACACTCGATATCAGTCAGGTGATGGAAAATCTAAAAACACGCATTTGAATTCTGAATGCTAACCCATAATTCTAAAGTTATACTATAATTACTAAAAGCATTCACACACTTGAGTGCCAAAAAAATCAGAATGGTTGTTTATGGAGAGTTTCGTAGTAACAAGAACATCATATTGCTAAAGTTAAAAGGGTGTGTGACATATGACTCCACGAGAAGCCTTGCCTTTTTCCTCATCGACGAGAGTTCTCAGTGGGAGGTAATGGCCACTGTATACTTTGAGAGGCTCTGACAGGACAAACAGGCCCGGTTGGAAAATATCCCTCAGTTTGTCAAAAAAGGGTGGGTGATTATTTACACAACCACTCAGGCACAGACAAATCTCTGTTCGCTCTGTCTGTGATGCGATGATGTCATACCGCAACACCCTTCAGCCTCGGGCACAGTAATACAGCTACAGTTTATTTCAGGAAGGTTACGTGCATTTGTTTGTGTTTACAAGCAGTTTAATTAGCAGAATTTTAATTGGTCATTGTTTATTGATGCTAAATTAACTTTTATATATTTATAGTCCTTGTTTACTAAAGGGTTAGGGGTAATAAAAAATTGCAAAGACCTTGGCATTTTCTTTAATACACCTATATACTATTAAATAATGTTGGCTTCTGTTCTGGGGTTAGTGATGTTAGCTCAATATTCAGGGTTAGCTTTAATCACATCTATGGGTAATAATGTAATGCGAGCAATGTGTATGGAGTTATTAATTTTAAGGGTTTTAGCTGTGTGTCTAGTGTTGGACATGATGGCATTCATTTCTGGGGTTATTATATGTTGGCTTCATGTTCTGGGCTGGCAATGTTAGCTTTGTCAGTGTTAACAGTTCAAGTAGTACTTTTTTAAATCATATATTTGGGAAATATATTCTACAGAGCCTGTAGTAGTCATGTAGGCTCTGACTTTATTAATAGTCACATGGTAAAGATTTACTGTTATGAGTGAAGAAAACCTAAAACTGGCAATTTATAAAACTAGCAATGAAATCAACTATTATACATTTTTTTTTTTAGCTTCTTGAATTGCAGTCCTGAAGCTAAAAGTACAAAGGTCCTAACCTATGAGAAATGTTCAACATTGCTAACCCAACTGACATAGCTAAAATTGCTATTGTCAAGATAAAGCATATAGTGCTAACTCAGACAATGTAGCCAGTGTTAATAACCCCAGAGTTGAAGCTAAAATTACTTACACCAACAGTGCTAATCCCAGAGATGTGGTTAAGACGGCTGATGCCATAGAACTAGTTCATTTTGCTAAACCAAGAGACATAACTAATATTGATATAACGGTTGACTCCTTGGACATGGCTAACATCTCAAATGATATGTAGTTAAAGTTTTGTCAGCCTGACCCCAGCATCTATGTTCCAACACTTTCACTTTGTTCAGGCCTTGACTTTTGTCCATGGCCCATTACAGCCTACAACAAACTGCAATGTTGTATCAATAAGCTTTTTACAGTAACTGCTGCTCCTTTTGTTTGCAGCCATGTCACTGAGCTGTAACCTCAGCCCAGATTTGTTTTAAAATCACATAACCTCTGTAAACATCTCCATTTATCACTACAGGTCACACTCCAGCGGTCATAGTTTTTGTGAGTAACTTACAGTATTATTTTATCTTATTTACATTTAATACACAAATTATCCCCATTATAATATAAAGGCAGAGAATTGTTGTAGTTCTTTTATAGACTGCAGCACAAGACAAATTGCAATATTTGTGAAACTGAAGAAGGAAAAAAAAAAAAACTTAAAATGGCAAAAAGCTGAACAGATCACAAGTGTAATATTTTAATAAAAAAGAGACTTACAAATACAAGATAGAAGATTTTCAAGAAAACAGTTGCTAATTTTTGCAATCTATTCGCTGCTAAAGTAAGTTGGCATGATGTGGCAAATGTCCAGTCAGACTTTAGTATCTGGTTTATGCCATGCTAGCCTCATCAGGACATATCGTATCAGATGCAACTGTTGAAGATGTTTGCCTCGGGGATTAGCCATGTTAGATATTTCTCAATAACTTCTTGATAAAAATGTCAATGTCATTATGGCCTTTCTGTCTCCTTCTTGTTTTCTGGAAACATTCATTTGTATTTGAAGGTTAAAAGATGCGTCCACAGTGAGACATGTTTATAAACTACACTTTTATAATCTTCTTGTGCATCTCAATAGAAATCTAAAACAAACAAAACAAACATTTACCTTTTGGTATGTGTGCTCAAAGAGCTGTTTCATCTCCGTTACATTTTAAAGTGAATGGTGAGTAAACCGATGCAGTTGGTGATGTAGACATTGATTTGCATATTCAGAGCTGGAGCTGAGGTGTGTTCACAGTAGAACCAACTGAAGTAATGATAAAAGTAACATGGGTGTTTGACCGAACTGAGTAATAGGTTTACCATTAATAACCTTTTATTTAAGTTTTTTTTATGCCACCATTACCATGTCTCAAGTTTGTCGACTCTAAAGATAACATTTTAAATCAAAAAAGCTGTCGTTTTTTATGAAGAAAGCAAAATAATCTCTCTGAACGTCACAAACTAAATGAGTCACCAAGGACACACATGTTTCTGCTTGCAAGAAAGGAATTTGTTTTCAGAATAATTTGTCAGTTTACTCCATTTTACTCACTTTTGTGTCTATATATCTTTAACAGAAAAATTAACATTATCTGTCTTTATTAATCCCTGAAGTTGTGGACGTGTGGATCGTGATGTGATCAGGGTGAGACTTGTACGCCACAAATAATTAAGCAATTGTTATATATAGTTTTTTCCCAAGCTCTACTAAAACCGCAGTTTTTAATCTCCAATAAAATAGGTGACTTGTGTTGTTTGTGTTTGGGTGAGAACCAGCAGATGTTCAGATCAGTTTATCTGTTGACTCAAGATAGTGTTGGTTACAGTACAGATCTGTTTTGTAGCAACCAGCTCAGTGTGGGTGTGAGCGTTGACGAAAACGCAAGTAAAGAAAAAAAAGTCTGTGATGAAGTCTGGTTTTATATAGACTGCTATGTTGTCTCATCGTTTAGTGTTGCCTCAGAGCAGTGGGAGTATTTATAGCCCACTCCCTTAAAACAGAAATCCTCCAGATTAATTGTGAGCTAAGATTAGAATAAACAGGGACTGAATTGGAAACTTATTAAAAGCCTTAGTTTGTATTTTCTGTTGATGTGGGCTGTGGGCTAAGCACAATGTGACTGCTTCTATGTTTTGCTTAATGTGTAATGGAATGTTTTTAAAGTTCTGCTGAAAAGTGTACTTGCAATTTCATAATATTTTAAAGGCAATAAACAATACAAGGGTCTTATCAAAATCACAACTGGCCAAGAGTGCTACGTTATCAACATCTTTTGAGTTGTCTGTGAAGCTATTTAGTTCTCAGTGTTGACAAGTTTCCTCTTGAAGAAGCAGTGTCTGACAAAGAGCGCAAGAGTAGAACACAGGACATAACTGACACTGTACTAAATACAAGGCTGGTTTATCTTCAACACTGTGTATTGTCCCTGTTGAATAAGAAATGCTTTTAAGTAAATAAATGACTGCATCAATAATGTGTCATGATTTTGATAGATGTGTGTGCTTATGGTTGTGAATGCAGCCGTTAAACACCGTCTTATCTAACTGTACCAAACCCCAGGAAGTGTGTTTGCTTGAGCTTAATTGAGAGTCAAATAAGTGTTGATTTTTGTGTCAATCTTTACTTTGGCAGTAGTATGTATGAAAGTATAGCTCTCTAAACCCTTCCCTCTTCCTTGTCTCTTTTAATTTAGTAGAGTTGGTTCGCCAATCATCTTGGCCCTGCCATTGACATCAAGCTGACTTTTGATCTGTGCATGTACTTTTATCGGAAAATTCAAAATTTTACTGTTGACAGCACTTTTATGAAGATGTTTTCTTGAATCGGTTTTAACATTTAATTTTATAAATTGCTGGTATGGAGAACTTATAAATGACAAACAAAAGCTTTGTACACACTTGTGGGAAAATTGCAGGCGTACGTTTCAGTGACTTCTGCGCCATCTACAAGGCCCAGCAGATCTCCTCTGACTCAAGCCGCCCTCAGTGGGGAGTGTTAACTGGTTTCATCAGGCCAAAATGCAGGACTTACGGATATAACAATTCACTCATACCTGTTGCGATTTTGATTATTATTTGCAACAGTGTATTGTATTTGTTATATACTTTTTATTTATCGTGTTGTGTGAATGTGTTTCTGCTGCTTTGAAACGATTTGGCCCTCAGGGACAATAAAGACACCTTGAACCTTTTCATACACGCACTATCATCTGGACTTTATCCTGTCTTTATCTGCAGAGGTTGCATATATGAACTTAATCCACGCAGTTTTCTCATCTGAGTTATGAACTGCTGGCAAACTAGTCTAACTTCCAGGAGGGTGTCATGAGTAAAAGATTTCTGCAGATCATCGAGGAGTAGCAGAAGTGTGTTTTGTGTTGTTTGATGATGTTTATATTGAGTGACTGGGGCTGTAACCGGAGTACACATACAGCAGAAGTCCTTTACTCTCTACAGCTGTTTGTGCATCACTGTTTGGATTTGTTGCACATATGTTTGAATACAACGAGAATGGATATTAGTGCATTGACCACAGTCACTGCTGTTAGCTTAGTGTTGCAAACAGATTTTGGCTGAGGTAATTGCATGTCATCCATTCCACACGCTCTACCCATCAGTAAAACCACATGGACATGTATGCACAAATCCTACGAGCATTCTCCAGACTTGTACATAAGTGAACACACAGGTCAGAATTAAGTCTTGAGGCAGTTAACCAAGGACAAAACAGCACTAGCATTTTTACTTTTCAGGAAAACTGGAGGGACAGTTTTCAAATCTATATCTATATTCTTGCTGTAGTTGAAGCTTGACTTAGCTTTTCATGTACACAAAAGAGAACTGACTTCCATTCACAGTTTCTCAGTGTTTTCTCTTTCTCCGCTCATAGCTGTGCACTTTTTTTTGGCTAGATCTTAGCCATGTCTTGGCCTTGGATCACTTTACTTTTGTATATGACTTGGCCTCTGTTTGTGTGTCCTTGACTCTATCTCTATTTTGTTCCCACTGCAGCATTTACAGCCCAATGACTTCATGTTACTCAACTCCAGTCACAGGTCACTTGTACATTTATGCTCCAGGCTGCTTGTAATGCTGCTATGTTGAACCAGCAGGGGGCATTGCTTAGCTGTGCCCAATCTCTGTCCAGCTGTTTTTAGCTCGGTCTCTACTGAGGTAAGCTCTCCTCAGCCACGGACCTAGGGGGCTCAGTCGGCGCTTGGCACGACATGGGTTATCCAGCGGTGAGAGCATTAGTCAGTGGTCCCTCCTCTGTGGCGTTGGGCGGCGCATGTTTCGTAGAGCAACCCGGGCCTCTCTGCAGCTGGAACTCATTCAGACTGAGCGCAGACAGGCCCGGCCATGTTGTGTGCAGTTTTTATGGGGCTGTTCCAGACGTGCAGCTGATTCAACCCCAGGTCCCTCCATGCGCTGAGTAACACGCAGACTACACACGTTCACTTTTATTGGTGACTCCTCATCACTGTCTTAACTCTCGCACGATAGTCTTGTCCCTCTTCTCTTCTGGGGGTGATTCACCGTCGTCACTGTTTTTGTTCATGTAAGGAACAGTGGAATCGCATAAGCAGCTAATTCAAAAGGATTTGACTTTTTTAAATGTCCAAGTAACATGAGTAAGAGGGACTCTGCCAGCTGCCAAAAAATGTAGCTATTGGCACAGTACCATCGACTGTCATGTCTATGTATACGCACATCTAAATTAATCTACAATGATAGCTTGGCATGCTTTTGTTGTACAATTGTCCGTATAGTCTCCTAAAATATTTAGATTTTTTTTCTCCATTTTTACTTCTTTGTCACACTACAGAACAGCTAACAAAAAAAAGCTAGCAGCTATATAGTCTAAGCGTTTGAGGGTCCAGATTGAGTACTGACATCTCCATTGTCATTTAGTTTGTCCCACTGAGCTATGCATACATTTAGCAGTGGCTTGACATTATTTTGATGTGTTAGCTCAACTTAAAAATATATAAAAAGTTTGTATTTGAGTTCATCAAAAGGTACTAGAGGTATAGTTGTTATAACACTAGTTTTATTTCTCTTTAGCTTACAGGGCTAAATAATAATCCTCCACTAGATCGCTTTGTTGGACTGAAGCTGGACTATGCTTCTCTCCACGCTATTAGAAATAAAAGAAAAGATTAAGATGAGCAAGACCCACTAGTTTTAGACCAAAAAAAATACAAAGCGTCACGCCAACATTACACTTGCTAATTTGTTTAACGTTGTTTTGATTTTTTTATGTAAAATAACCAAACAAATAAGTTATACCGATCAAAGTGAAACCTATGAGTATATTCTTTTAGACTAGATCAATTGATTGTCTAGGATATTATACTATATACTACAATATTGACCGCCAACAGCACTTTTGACCACTCTAATATAAAACCCACCCACAACAAGCTGTCCCCTCCATTAGCGTCTTGTATTTTACTATCTCACCTCTTTGTTTACCCAAGAACATACCCACAGTGACACCTTGATGTTGCGGAATATTATCCTTACACCTTTGTCACTTAGGTGCATTTGTGAAGCAGCTGTAGACTGTAAAACCTTAGCTTCAAGTGTGACCTGCCTCTGACTATAAAACCCTGTTAAATCTCCATTACTCCTTTGGTTGAATGCAATTACTTTTAAAAAACTGGCAGAAAGTTATCCAGTGAGTTGCTTCTCCTTATCCCTCATTTCCATCTTCATAATGACCCTTACTTTGGTTTCTTTGCTCTTTTGTCTCAAATGAAACTCCCCGCTGCCTCTTTTCTTATTAGAGCAATCCACAAATGGGTGAGGGTCCTAGGTGACCCCCAGCGGTGCTCAATACACAGGTTTCAGTCTTTACATCTGGCCAAGTGTGTCGCTGGACCGCTCTATTGATATTCAAATGAACCCCAAGTCATCCCCCGATTCTTTTGATAAGAGCTAGCTATAACAGCAGCAGAGACTGTTTGTAATAATGAGGTTTAGATTTAAAACGAGTAGTAACTACGAAACTAGCTCAACTTCAAATGCTGAGAAACTGACTTGAAATACACCTTAAATTTACATGGTTTGTTTTATTTCCATTAAGAACTAGTTTTGCCTCCAATACAACCTACTTTACTGGATAAATGTTATATAACATGAAACACAATGCACTGTGGTGATTTCTAACATTACTTCCCTGGCTAAATATTAATGATAACTTACTATTGGCCAAATTAGTTTTTGGTCAATGACACCATTATATTATAAATCAGTAACGTTCCTTCATTAATCAAACAGAAACTTTTGTTTCCATCTAAATCTGTTCCTCAATAATGTGTAAGTTTTTCCCAATTATCTAGTCTTTTTGGCAGGTTACTGTATTTTTTTTTTATTAGTAGACATTTATTTATTTATTTATTTTTTATGTAAGTTACAGTTAATTTTGAATGTGCTTTGGACATCTAATAATATTGTGGCTTTTCCCACATAGTGACCTTAAATCTGAAAATACTATGTTTTTATATTTTACATTCTTTCTTTTTTTTTTTTTTTTTTACATTGAACACATTGTTGTCTTAGTACATAATTGATCATGTTATGTTATCTATCTATGGAGAATACTGGCAGAATCTGGTAGTATTTATTTTTCACAATTTTGCAAATGACCAATGTTTGTATGCTCCATATCAAATAAACATAACTTTGTGTTAGTTAGGTTAGAGTCAATTCAGTTAGTATCTTAGGGTGAAAGACCAATTCTAATTCAACCCATTCCATCCAAACCTGTACTTATAGCACATTTTACTTATAACAACAGTTTGCTTCAACAGTTAACACTAACACATAAAGACAGCAGTTAAATAATAAAAGCCAATGGATGACATCAACATTTTCCCGTTATTTATGTAAACAGACTTTCATATAAACTTTATAGAAATAATGTCTCAGGGGATCTCAGCTCTCTGTGGGTTGCTTTGAGCCAGCCCTTGACTAGCCCCTCCCTCTGTCATTTTGGTCCTATATAAATCACCTCCTCCCTCCTCAGTGCACTTCAGAGTTTAGTTTCACAGAGAGTCACAGCAACCCAATCCTGACTGGGAACCACAAGACACGTAGTTAGGTTAGGGCAATTATTTATTTAACTCACAATTTATGTTCAGTTTTTGAATTTCTCTCGGCTGTGGATTATTTGGAGCACACTCAAAAGGATTTTACGGATATTGGACGTAAAGATATGGTGGCTTACGATGAACTGGGAAGTTTGGTGCCTATCAAGCGGACTCTGCAAGTGATAGACTGCCAGAACCAAGCCAGCAAAGAGTTAGAGGTGAGACAAAACTGGACCATACACTGCTATTTTTCATTTTCCAAGCTGCATTGTTTTAGTCAATTGTTAACCAAACCTGTTCAGTTGATGTCACGTTGTAGTTTCAATGAGTGAATCAGCACTGAGCCCTTGTTTTATCAGCTTGACCTTTGAGACTTGTGAACAGAATGCATGAGATAGTAGTAAACCTAAGATTGGATAACTTCAATTTCCTAAGTTAATCTCAAATTGGTGAAGCAACCCCCGGAGTTTTGCGTATTACCGGCTTCCTCCTTTTTAACTATGCGTCTCGTTGGTAGATCTGAACTTCTAGCACAAAGAGTGAAGCTGCAGGGAGTAAGAGCTGAGTCAACAAATCTGCATGTCTTTGTATTTGAGCTACGTTTTCTTTACGCTAATTCGGCCAACGCAGTTAAAAAACTAAAATGTGTTTCCTTCCCTTTTTTTGAGGTTTAAAGGGAAATGGTTTTTCGGGAAAGAAAAAAAGTATGTTTAGTGACAGTAAGTTTTTAGAAAACAGAAGTGCAAGCACAATAGAAGTTGATTCACTCTTATGTTGCAAATGACACAATCTTTTTTCCACAGATGACTCAAAGTTGACCTCAAGTGCTCATTCAAAGTGTGTTATCAGCTCAAATATTGCTGCAATCGCAAGACAAATCTTTACCATTTGCTTTAGCTACTTCAAAGAAAGGACAATCACTAGGTTGTGATGTGGAGTTTCAAAGTTGAGCGGCTGTCCTCGTGAGCCGCCGTTTGTTGTCCGCAGCAGAGGCACAAACCCCGCATCTGTCTGGTTTCCTGAATAGAGCCAGACTCTTTCCAATGCTCTGAAGCCAGGAATAGCAACTTTCTCTATCTGACCTTTTTATTATGCCAGCCTTTCAATTCCACAGGAAGGTCAGGAACGGCCAACCAGCCATGCCAATATTGACTTTGGAAACCCACCTTCATAAAACTTTAGGTTTTATTGTCTCTGCCTTGTTTGGTGGAATGTCTGTGCGTGTTGTTGCCAGTAGAGGGCTCAGTCTTGTCTGATTGCAGCAGACCGTAATCCGACCACAGCTAGATCTGTTGCACAGCTGTGTCCGCAGGGCCTCAAAGACTCACTCTGTTTCCCACATTTTGCTGAGCCAAAGCAGAATCCTATTTGGTCTGAGTCAGGGGAAATGTAGGATTATAGGAGTCCAGGGTTGATTTTTACTGAGTAAGACCATGAAATGTTAATTGTAGGCTTGCAGGCCGCCTTTAAAAGTAGATATTCAAACCCTTCTTCTAAACTATCTTTGTTTGTTCCAAAGCAAGGAGCCACTTTTTGTGCATCTTGACACTTTTGCAAAGTTAGCACACATTTGGCCTTTCCTTGTTATAGTAAGATCCTGCCAAACCGTTCACTTAGTTGTATTTAGATTCCTTATTGGCATTAAAATGGAAAAGGATGTGCATATTTATTCCGAATGACACATATACTTGCACATTTACCTCACTATCACTTGAACTGCTTTGACAAAACACTTCTAAAACAACTTCAAAAGTAAATATCTTTATCTTCTTCAAAAAACCCTCCTGTGAACTGAAATCATTACCTCTGCATGCTTTGATTCTTACTGCTAGTTGTTCTTGGCCAAAAGCCAGGCACCTCTCTCATTTCTCAAAGCCTTTAGTCTAAGGCAGGAGACCAGGGAGGTGGGGGTTTACCTAGCCCAGGTGTAGTCCGCTCTCACGCAAGACCTGCTCAAGAGCCTGTCCCAACTCGTCCAGTAAACTCCTATCCAGCCCCTGCACTGCACTAGGTAAACAAAGAGGGGGATAAACGGTGGACTAATGGTAAACAGTGCTTAAAACTGTCCCATTACAGGTTTACAACAAGAGGGACACTTTGAAATATGGGCTACACAAAATAACACAGAATTTACAAGTGCAATATCACAATGCCTCGAGTCTTGTCTTTTTCTCCACAGTTCAACAATATTAATCAAGACTAAGTGTAAACACATTACGGGTTATATTACAAAATCTGCACAATTTATCAGAATTCAATCAAGGACAATGTAACAGACTGCTTAGATAGCAACATTGTTAGTCCAAAGCACTATAATTGCTTGTGTAAATGAATACAACTCAAAAACCTTATTATGATCAAGTGGAATATCAAAGTTATATTGTAATATATGAACAATATATCACAAAACACACACTACAATATCACCAAAACTGCTCAAACTGCAACCTTGTTAGTCTAATGCTTTGTTTTACATTTTACCATTACTAAGTGGAAATAAATTGTATATTATGAGTCATACCACAATATTAAACATGTATACTTGTTTTCTTGTAGTGTCAATGTAGGCCTTTTCTAGCTTATTCTGAGCTGATTTGAGAATGTAGTAAAAAGCCTCTGACAAATTGGCTCTTGAGCAGAGTAGCTGTTGCCATGCCTGTTCGGCCAGTAGCTGAGTGTTAGGGGAGGGGTGTCAAACAGCTGAGAGCAAAGTCCCGTGCATTCTTGGCATTCCTCCAACCCTCCCCTGCCCCATGCAAAAAAGATCGTCCAGAAGCGGGTCTTTGTGCACATGATGGGCCCAACAGCTGCTCCGGCTATGTCTCTGTCCTCTAGTCCGACAGTCTGTCTGCTCAGAGCTCTAGATACTCACATTACCCTCAACCTCAAAGCGCCACTGGAGCCAATTATGACGATGTGTGCCGGCTGACACGTTTTATCACAAGGAAATCACAAGAGAGTGTCTGGAGTCTGCTCGGGGGTCTCCAACTCCCATTCGTTCTGTGTGAAGAGTATAACATGAGCTGTCTGACTAATCGTTCTCTTCCGATCTGCTCTTGTGTCCACAGGAACCCAGCAACAAGCGTGTCCGTCAACTCGGCAGGGTGACGTCGCTAGCCAACCTAATTTCTCCGGTAAAGAATGGGGCCGTCCGGCGTTTCGGCCAAACCATCCAGGTACAAACTGGGACTTTAGCAATAGACTCTTATGTTCGACTTCAGCATTTATGACCAATGGGAATAAACTGGCAATATTGTGTTCCCTTCTCTAATCTTAACTAATCTCATTGTTTAGGCCTCACTACGGGGCGATGGAAAGTCGCCGGCCGTGCCCCAGAAGCCGTGCATCAAAGCAACGGCCCCCACTCCGCCCAAAAGGAGGAACAGCACACTGTGGTCAGAAACGCTAGACATCCACCAAAAGGGAACGCTCTCCACCAAAGAAATCAAGAGACAAGAGGTGAGAGGATTATCTGTTCGTAGTCAAGACCCCACTAAACCAGACCAGAGTGTAGTGAGACTTGAGGAAGCGAGACTTTTTCCACTCTTCTAACCTCACATGTACTCGACAAACCTCCTTCTGTGCACTGCATAAGTCAGAGCTCTTAGCCAACTGTCAAAACCCATAAACCTCATCCCCTTTAAACACATGAAGCTTACATAAAACCATGTGTGGACCTCAGTTGTTTGGCACTGAGCAAGTTTTAAATGGGCTTTCTGGGGCATTTTGATTCATGTGTTTTACTAAAAATGTCTCCTCCCTTTCTCCAGGCCATATTTGAGCTGTCTCGCGGAGAACACGACCTGATTGAGGACCTCCAGCTTGCACGCAAGGTTTGTGCTTTTAAAAAACCTCTAAGGCAGGGGAGTGCAAATAAAGCAGATTAAATCAAACCTTGGCAGCGTGTCCACTCTGCTCGAGCCAGCAACTATAAAAAGACATGTTCTGTCTCTTGTTCTTCCCTTTTAGCTCTCAGATATTTCAGCTATTCTTAGTATCCTTCATGCTATAAATAACCAGAGCTTGTTTATAAAGTTGATTCTTCTTTTATCCGTAGGCGTACCATGACCCAATGCTGAAGCTGTCCATAATGTCCGAAGAGGAGCTGACGCATATTTTTGGAAACCTAGACACGTATATTCCTCTACATGAAGACCTGTTGGCAGAGCTTTCCAAAGTCACAGCACAAGACGGGACAGTGGGTCAGATCGGACAAATTGTAGTAAGCTGGGTAGGTACCTCTTTGTGTACTGATGCAAAAATCTGTTGCAAAGAAACTAAAACCTGTTCCAATCCAAATGTACATTAATACTAGCTACAACATGACAAAATCCACCTAAAACCTGTTTATCTTACTAAGAGCGAGTTAAAATCCAACAAAAGCATAACACCCCCTATAAATCCACTTAATATGTTAAACTTGTGTCTTTGCCCCACAGCTGCCGAGACTAAACGCCTACAGAGACTACTGCAGTAACCAGCTCGCAGCCAAAGCACTGTTGGATCAGAAAAAGCAGGATCCTCGGGTTCAGGACTTCCTTCAGCGCTGCCTGGAGTCTCCCTTCAGCCGCAAGCTTGACCTGTGGAGCTTCCTGGACATCCCTCGCTCACGGCTCGTCAAATACCCGCTGCTGCTCAAAGAAATCCTCAAACACACGCCGCCAGAGCATCCCGACCTGTCCAGTTTGGAGCAAGCAGTAAGTCCATCACAAGTTCAACACACTTCAATTAAGATAGATCACCACAAAGACAAAAGAAACTAATCTTTTTTCTTGTTTTTTTTTTTTTCTTTCCAGATAAGTGTCATCCAAGACGTGCTGTCAGACATCAACATGAAGAAGGGCGAGTCCGATTGTCAGTACTACATTGATAAACTGGAGTATCTGGACGAGAGGCAGAAAGACCCCAGAATTGAGCAGTGCAAAAGTCTGCTGTGTCACGGGGAGCTGCGGAACAAGAGCGGAACGGTGAGTAAACACAATAAATCAAAGTAAAGCCTGTTCAGTTCTCCAACCTATTCCAATTTATCTAAAACTTGTTGAAATCCAATTAAAAGATCCATTTAAACCTGATTAAATCCAGCTCCTCAAGCTTTCCGTTCACCTCTTGCTGTTCTGTATTGACCTGGTTGTAAAAGTTTCTATCTTTTTGTTTTCCAGAAGCTGCATGTGTTCCTGTTCACGGAGATGCTGATCCTGACTCGTCCCGTCACCAGAAATGAGCGTCATTGCTTCCAAGTTTACAGACAGCCCATCCCAGTCCAAGACCTGGTTCTGGAGGATCTTCAGGACGGAGACGTGAAGATGGGCGGCTCATTTCGAGGAGCCTTCAGTCACGCAGACAAAGGTAAGATATTTCAATGTGCCATTGTCCACAATAAAGAAGAGCAGTTAGAGCTGCAGTAAAACTGGTTAAAATCCAAATAAAAACCCCTTCAAATTTGACTAAAACATTTTCAAAGACTGTTTTCAAATCTTTCTTGGAGTTGTTGAAAGCTATCTTATAGCGGTTTCATTTTAACCAAATCCCGGTTCAAACCCAACTTAAACCTGTTTATAGCATTTTAGCTTTTAGGTCCAACAATTCACTATTGATGATTCTGAACCAGTTCCAATAGCTCTCAAACCAGATTATATCCAACTAACACCTGTTCAGATACAAAGAACCACATTATTTCAGCGCAATAATAATTCCTTTTTTTTTCTCCACAGCTAAGAACATCTTCCGCGTCCGTTCCCAGGACCCCTCTCAAGCTCAGTCACACACTCTCCAGGTCAATGATGTCTTCCACAAACAGCAGTGGCTCAACTGCCTGCGCAGCGCCATCTCCGTCCACCGCCCGCTCCCTGACCCCACCCTTTCCCCCGCTCACCCTGCGCTCGGATTGGACCCTCGCTCCAGACGCCGCCCTTCCTCATTCTCCACTATCGTCCACATGGAAGAGTCGGATGAGAACTGTCCCCAGCCCCCAACATCTTCCCAGTCCGCTCCCAGTTCCCCCTGCTCCGCGTCCACCCTGTGTGCAACTCCGACTCCTTCCCGACGCTCTCTCCCGTCCTGTTCCTCCACGGCGTCGCTTTTGTCACACAAAAGCAAAAAGGACAAGAAGTCACTTTGCTCTTTAGGCAAACGGAAGGAGACTATGGTTTAAAACAAAAGAAAGAAAACGGACTTCTTCATTTTGTGTAAATACATGTCTGAGGACTTATTTATGTGTGTCTGCGTGTGTGTATTATTACCACAGTGTTTCATGTTACTGTCTATTTCGGCAGCTATTTACCCGAACCCTCCTTTTCTGAATGCACGCCACAAAGACTCTTGGAGAAAAAAAAAAGGGATCATCCAAATAAAAAAGTGGAGCATTCAATTCTGTTTATTCTTACCATGATATTTAAGCATTAATGTAGTTGTGGGAATAATGTTTTACAATTTTATATTTCATAAAAGTTGTATTTTCGTAAAAAGCAGCAGCACTGTTTAGCATTTAGATAGGAAGCAACAGGAAAAAAAACAACAAAGCTAGGTCTTATTTTTATACATTCCTTTATGACTAACGTAATTACGCAAACCCCAGACAGAAATTGTCGGGATTATATCATCCAAGTTTTGTTTTAAAACTAAATTACAATCTGAGCCATGTTGGTTTTTTAACAATTCCAAAAAAAAAAAAAAAAAATTGGATTCTATCAGTGTAGCATCTTGCATTGGGATTTGGTTTATTGTTAGAAGCAGAAATGGTCTGTCCAATTTTTATACAGGACGGTTAATTACGAAAAATGAAGATTTGTTTGGTAGAAGAAGCATGTTGTTTGAAGGATTAAGAGAGAAATTGAAAAGAATTGGAAATGAAATGTTAACTTTTCAAAGTTGAAATGAAGTTGTAAAAATGGTTGAAGGAAATGTGTAAGTAGGGGATGGGAGAAGAAGAAGAAAAGGCTTTTTGAAAATGTAAGATATACTTTTGTTGGCTTTGGATTAAGAAGAATAAGAAGAATATATAAAAGGTGGAAGTGTATGTAACTAAAGAGCAATAAAGATCTGTAAGATTTGCATCTGAAGTTCTGGTCTGATCTCATCCTTTTCTCTTTTATTTTGATGGTAAATAAAAGCTAAAGAGCGCCAGACAACACTTCAACGAGGAGTGCTTGGAATGAGACGCCGCAGACAGAGTTGATATTGATTTACAGTTATGAGATGGGTTTAATGTGGAAGTGAAAATGCCAAGAGAAACATTTGGGAATCAACAGCGATGTCTCCAGCCCATCTATGTTTGTTATTTTAGTTTTAATCAAAGAAAAGGTCTCCCTCAGTACTTTAGAAGAATGATGTATTGTCTAAGTAAGTGAAAAAACACTTATGTCTGACAAAAAGTTCTCTGTTGTATTTCTAAAATAGGCAGCAGACGTTAATCTCTGTCAAGCATGAGACTGTCTGTCATCTTGGACAGCTACAAACTGCAACAACCACATAGACAAACTCAAGATTTGTCAGTCTTTATATTCCACATCATAATAGTCCATCGGTCTGAGCTTCCCATTTATGAGCCATATCCAGTTTATGACCATAATTGGAGTGTAATGTTTACATGAGGACAGAGAAACCTGGTTATTCTTTTCAAAGACAGTGTGTACATGCACTTGAGCTTCTTTGTATTGTAAACTTCAGATCCAGAGGAGCTAACGGACAACTGAGCCAACTCCATATTGTGAGTATTGAAACTCCGGTTATTCAAACATATGCAGAGAGGAGCATCTACTGACAGCGTTCGCACATCAGCGACCCGGAGACGTCACTAGGCCCTGGAGAATCGACTACGGGTGAAAATGGAAGGGGGGTTTTGTCCACACATTCAGGTCATGCGGATAAGGCCGGGTCCAGTCTGGATCTCAGTGGATGTGTGGAAAAGGCTTTAGAGTCTGAATTCTAGCTTGCATTAGTGTGAACATAGAAGTCGTGGTTAAACCGGTTTCATACAGAACAACAGCAGTCAGTCAACACCAGCTTAATGAAGTCAGAAGGTGATTCAACTGAGCCTCAAAAGAGAAACTATGGTCTCCAACATCTCTTTAAATCTGGAAGTAAACAAAGGCCAAAGGAAAACTGAGGCAGAAACACACCTTTAAGGTCACGCTGCCACTGGCTGTTATAAACCTTTAAAAAGACAAAGCTGGTCCACCGTAGTATATGATGTGCTTTCAGACGAAGCAGTTGCCAAAGAAGGAACACTTTTTTCAGATGTTTTTGTCTCGTAAAGTCAGATGCATTCATAAATGTTGATATTTATGAATGCATCAATAAGTAAATTAGATTTTGGAATCTCATTTTGTCTCAGAAACAGTAACTAGTAGAATAAAGGTGCTATCTGGGACGATGGCATTTATTAAAACATTTGATAATTGTTAATCATGTCGATTTAAGGTTTGTTTTTTTCCCAAATAATGTTCAAAAAGACCCATGTCAATGGTGTTCTCCATTCATGAGAGCAACATGCTAAATGTTTTATGAACTTATGCTGAAGCTGTGCTAGACATGTTTTTGGTGCATGTGAAAACAACTTCTGTGCTTTTGTTTTTCTATGTTATAGTTTCACATTTGAATTCAGTAAATACCCAAAACAGCATGAGGCCTCTGGAATGTCAGAGAGTAAAGCTGTAAACACTAGAGGAGACACAATAACAGACTCATCGATAGATTCCAGATACAAGTGTCTGAAATCAATCTGAGCACAGAAAAAAATAGGTTTGGTATGCACTGCTTATGCAATAAGTGAACTTGAATGAGTTTTAATTTTCAAACAGCATATTTGTAGATCATAATAAGTATTAAATGATTGAGATCCACTTTCCAGTTTTAGAAATTATGACATAACCTTTGGCTAAAGTTATTGGATTGATTTCCTCTGACAACCAATCAGAGAAGACAAGAAGGCAGCAAAATCTCCATGTGCCCATTAGTGTTTTAAACGTGTGCGTCCACACTATGTTGCAGTGCTGGTGTTTAATAACTGCTATCCCTCTCCATTTTAGCTTTAGAGCCTAAAACACAGTGTGGATGCTTCATAAAAACTCATTACATCAGTCTGGATGGGGTTATAATGAAGATGGCATCCATGCTCCACCAGCTCAGTTACATAAGTGTTCTTTTTTTTAGTTTTATATAACACATTCGTTCCTTTCACCAGCTTCAGTCTTAAACCTGTAAACAACAGAAGGTGAGTCTGTGCCAGGGGCCTCTGTCATCACGTCCTGGCTCTGCATCTGACAGACACCAGCCAACATCTGCCAGGGCCAAACTCATCCATCAGCACCAACTTTTTCTGGCCCTCACTTCGATCCAAAAGACTGTAACACCAGCTGTGCGCCTCACCGTCCACATCAGGCAGGTCGAATAAAACTGGAACTCAACTTTTACAACAACGTGGAGGTGAAACTGGCTTTGTGAGAGACTGGGTTAACTCTGAATACTGGATGAAGAATCAGCCCAATAACCATTCACTCTCACACTGACGGGACATTTAGATAGATGCATGTGTCTGGACGGTAACAGCACGTCAGAGAGAACTCCACACAGAAAGGTTGTTACCATTAAGGTTGTACTGGGATCTAACAACTCTGAATGCCAACAGTGTGATATCTTGAGGGCAGTTTACTAAAGTGTGAGTGTAAATGTAGGATGCTTTAGCAATGGGTCCCAAATGCGTGATTGACTTTGACTTTCCAAAAGATGGAGTGTTGGAAAATACTGAGCTGCCCTTAAATCTGAGAGGAGACACATTTAAAGAACATAGACTGGAAACACTCTAATCTCAGGCTATAAGTGAGGGAACGTGCACTTAAGTTGGAAGTACACTGTGTACACAGTTATTAGTAATTATTTTGACCATATAATCATTTTATCCATAATTTCCAACTCCAAGCTGTATAAACTTGAATCCTTATTGGATTTAATGCATTTCAGGTGATGTGTATTTGTGTATCGAGGGAGGGTGTGGCCTAAGGAGAGCAACACTCTGTATCAAGGTGTGCATAATTATTAGGCAGATTCTTCTCATCAGGAAATATGGGCCAAGAAAGAGATTTAACTGACTCTGAAAAGTAAAAAAATTTAAAAAGTCTTTCACAGGGATGCAGCACTCTTGAAATATCTAAGATACTGGGCTGTGATCACACTAACATCAGCTGTACATGTTTCCTAATGCAACGGTATTCTTCTGGTGGGACATGTGCTTAGAAATCCTTAAGGTTTAGTTGATGTAAATTTACTCTTAAGGTCAGAATCCCACTGAAACTCAATCAGTGCCATTTGCATGTGAGTCCACACTTTTGTTGAAGGGTTGGGAAAACAGCTCCATGTCACTTGCACTTTCCCTAAAGTCCTCAAAGTGTGAGTCAAGCATATTCTGATCAAGCAGGTTTACCCCTCAGACTGGGGAAGTATGCCAAGTTTGTAGAGTCTATACGCTCTTTCTTCATTTCCTGTCCACTTATGTAACTCTCACTGTTGAACGAAAGCTTTACAATCCACAAACAAATATCTTTTTGAGAAGTACGAGCTTCAAACACTTTTCTCGTTGCACTTTTATTTGTCAGATAGAAACGTACCTCTCCTCAACTGTTCAAAAATAAAACTGAACCGACCTGATTGTGTTTTTGTTGCAAACTGACGAACTCTTCCATCTTTCAAACAGGTTTAGTCAGGTTTTATTGTTCGGGCTTCTCCTCTAAAGCCACCTGTCATTTTCTAAAACCAGAGGAAATCCCTGAGAGGACGACATGTCAGAGAGGAGCAGTGCCTGAGTGACACATCCGGGGTTCGGTGTTTGGACGTAAACACAGCTCCGGCAGGTGATGGATGTGTGCCGTGAACCGGTTTGACCCTCGGTGTTCAGTGCAGCCCTGCAGCGGTCTTCTCTGGTCGGAGGGCTGCGGGGGTGGAGCTGGTAAAGTGAGCAGACCTGTGGGGAGTTTCCAGAGGCCTCCAGCTTTAGCCGTACATGCCTTATAAAAGGGATGAGGTTGTATTTAAGTTGAGTTACAGAGACTTTGTGTGAGGAGACGTTCCATCTGTCCCTGATTATGTGAGGGTTAAAACAAGGATATTCACAGCAATAGTTTTGTTTTTGCAGTGATGATTGCAATAACCGGCGGCACAGTGACAGAATGGTTAGCACTCCTGCCTCACCGCTGGGTCCTGGGTTCAATTCCCACCCAGGACAGGGCCTTTCTGTGTGGAGTTTGCATGTTCTCCCAGTGTCTGAGTAGGTTTCCTCCTGGTACTCCGGTTTCCCCTACCACTAAAGACATGTACAACAGTCCCCCATCACACATGAGGTCAGGACTCCCCTGCAAAAGAGATTTGTATTCTCAGTGGGACTTTCCTGCATAAAGAAATGCTAAATATATAAAATAAATCAGGGTGAAAGAGGGTAGAATGAAAGAAAATCAAACTTCAACATTTTGCTTAGTGGTATACATTTGTATTATTGGTCCCTATCTGATTTAGATCTTTAAAATATGTTGTCTGACAGATTGGAAATAAAATGAGTTGTGGTTTGAATACACATCTGATAATAATGATATTAGATCCCAATAATAGTCATTAACATCCATCTAGACCATGGCACATTATAAGCTGGAATATGTTCCTGCTGTGGGGCCTCTTCATGAAGTGTTCACCGCCCACTGACTGTTTCTCTGCAACAATCAGTTCTGTGTGAGCCTCATAAGGCCCACTCCATGTCTCTGTAACAGCTGAAATTTGTGTTCATCTCATGTTTTATTCTGTTGATAGGTAAAGACAGTGTGGTCTTGTGCAGCGTTAGCTTTCTGAAACGACAACGGCTGACTTCATTACATTATAGTCGTATATATTATAGTGGATAGTGTTTTACTCTTTTACTTATACAATAAAGGTATTGTAGTTGTAGTCTCTGAGAGAAGTAATGAGAACACATTCACCAACAGTGGCTGAAGTTAAGTGCAGTGGACAGCTAAAGTACTTAAGACCGACCAAGACCAGTCCTACCCAAACAGATGCTTATCAAGCACCCTCCACTAACTGAGACTTATTGAGTTATAGTTCTACTTTGCCCTTTGTCTAGTTGTCCTCCTCAATCACAAAACCACATACTCACTGACTGATCGGGAGAAGTCCAAAGAGTGTCTGTCTGCCTTCTGTGTGAAACCTCCTCGGTTCATTGCTTTGTCGAAACCTGTCGCTGCATTGTTTACTGTTCCACCTCAGACTCTTCCCAAACCTTCTCTGACCAACAGGAAACCTGAGCGTCTCAGATTATCTCTGAGCGTCTGTGAGCCTTGGTTTCTCTTTGGAGCTGGCCATAAATGGTGCTGCAGTTTTCATGTCTGCTTCAGGGTCATTGCACTATTGGGAATAAATGCAGCAGCTATGTTCCAAGGCAGAGGTGGCAAAAGTATTCCCACTGTGTACTCAAGTAAAAGTACTGGTACCTGTGTTAAAAACGTCTCTGTTAAAAGTACACGTACTGGTAACTGTTTACTCAAAAAAAGTAAAAAAGTACAGTCTCTGAAATGTACTTAAGTAAAAAGTATGTGTGCTGTCAATGATAGACAGTTGTGATAACTGAAAATTTGGATACATTTTGACAGTTTTTATGACTGTCATTGACAGTAAAAAATTGGACAACCAAGACTGGAAGGGGAGAAAACTGGGACATTTGAGTGTTTTTGCAGATATCCCCGGGTACAGGGGGCTTAAAGATGGGACTGTCCTATCTATCCTATCACCCTATCTTTGTGTGAAGTTTATAGATAAATAACTAATACTTTAATACAATAGAGGTCACTAGCACTAGGGCAGGAGTGCTCAATACGTCGATCACAATCTACCAGTCGATCGCCATAGTAGTATTGGTAGATTGCAAGAAAAAATAAACATTAGCCAATGATCCATCCAGTCACTTGACTGACATACAGGGCCGCCAGACAGATGACATCTGAATTTTTCTGTTGTGTTGTGCAATATTGGCTCATACGGTTATGCACAGTACATCAACATACATTGTACATATAAAGAATCCTCATTTGTAAATAAATATATGTTTTGCATTTTTGTAGTGGGTAGATCATTTTGACTTGGTCATTTACGTCTTTTACGTTGTGTTGGCAAAGTAACAAGGCTGTTTTGAGAAAGTAAGGAGTAGAAAGTATAATATATGTGTTCAAAAGTAGAGAGTTGCCAGATAAATAAATACTCAAGTAAACTACAGATACATAAAAAATCAACTTAAGTACAAATACTTTGTTACTTCTCACCTCTGTTGCCAGGTGACAGCTTTGGTCATAAAACATCCCAAATGACCCCAACTAATAGAAAAAGCCAAACAAACCCACAAAAGTCATTAAAATTTTATATTTATTATTTAATCCTTCCATACAGAAGTAAATAGAAACATGTAAATAGAAGTATGACACCCTTAATAATAAGTGTTGAGTAAATATGATCTTGACAGTGTTGGGCCTCAGAGATGAACGATGCTCTCTGCTCTGGACTGTTCTGTCAGGCTTCTGAAACAATCGAACAAACTTCTGAGAGTTAGAAACAAACAGCATAAACAGAAAACAAATATATACGAGATTGTTAGAAATAGAAAACGAGCACGTGAAAGCTCACAGCTGTTTGTATTTGACTCTGCGGTAGACACATGGAGGTTTGTTTTTGCTCGGTAGGTGAGGTTTGAGGTAAATGCTCTCCATTACCTGTTGTAACCATTCCTGCAAAAACTACCAGAGAGTCAGTACTTACAAAGTCACTTACGTTGCCTTTCATTAAAGACCTATAAAAACCTGCTTCTATTTGTGTTAAGAGATTTATCATCAGCTGGAGAAATGCATCCAAAAAAAGACATCATTGATAAGCTTAGTTTAGATCCAAACTGACATTAACCCCAGTCAGGACTGTCCTCTGCGATAAATACACCTCTGTTTTAAAGCCTGGTGTCAGCAGAGGGAAGACATTGTTCTCTCGGTGTAAACGTGACCCATATCTGAGCTGTTGTGTAACTGTGTCATGTGAACTCTCTGCAGCTGATGAGGATAATCACAAGTTTGAGTTTACAGCTCGAATGCGTTACACCTTTTATGGTTTAAGTTGTTACATAAGCGCCATGTGGGTTCACTTTGAGAAAAGTAGATCAAGACAAGAGGCCTCATAAAAGAGGGATTTGGGAAGTGCTTTATCTCTGTATGAGGTCTGTTTACATGTGTTAGAGCAGCGTTAAGTCAGAGCCGTTTTGGACTGAACTTATCTGATAAAGGCCCCTGTGTTTATGAAGTTTTACAGTGAGGCTTGATTCGATTGAGGATCATTGATGATATCATTGTCTCTGAGAGCGACTGTGTACTTCCTCGGTCCAAACATCACAGGGTTTGGGTCAAATTTAAATTGAAGGGCTTTAGCTGTAATATTCTCATAAAGCAGCCTCTATCTTACCTCATTACAATAGAGTTATTGAAAGAGTAGACCAAGAGGAACACGTTACATTTGCAAAGCATTGAGAAAGTCATTTTTTTCTGTGACCAAAACTTTTTATGACTCTTGCTTCTTGAATCAAAACATTGTATTTATCATCTGAATTAAACACAAGCAGAACCTGTTGGCTTGAAAAGAGTCTGTATCATCTCATCTCTGTTTCTACAGCAGACATCTCTCTCTGAACACAGCTGAGTGGAAACACAAGCCTCTTCAGGAGAGACTCAAACAAACTGAGCTGTACCATTGCAGAAGAACCCAGACGTGAAAGAGCCACTGAGGACAGTAAATGTCTCACACAAGACCTGAATGGGAAACAGCACCAAACAGGACGTTTTGGTCCTCAGCCGGGCGAACCACAAGAACCACCCTCCCCAGAGTCTGCAGGACCAGCAGGTTAAGGGTTAAGAAGATCCTCAACCAATCCACCCACCCTCGGAGTGCTTTTCACTGCTGTTGGCTGCAGGTATAACATACATGTATAACTGTGCATGTGACAAATATACCTTGTATTAAAATATTTTGGTGACTCCAACGCTGGGGACTCAAAGACTTGTGTGGCAGTCTTGGCACATACTATCTGATCACAGCTGAAGCAGTTCTCATGAGAGACAGGAAACAGTGTGGAAATGGAGAAAGTTGTACTTTAAGTAATGCCTGTGACACAACAGCTCATTCTGTCTCTATAATGTAAGCACTTAGGAAAACATTAAAACAGTTTACAGAGACTTGCTTTTACCCAATCAGAAGCTTTTTTCCAGGTCTGAACTGCTCCAGAGACATGACAGAACCTCGTGGCTTTTACACTGAACAGACAAAGACACACCAGCAGTGGACAGACTGTGCCTTTATAAACGACTCTTCCTCTGGACCACACAGATCCTCGTGTGGCTGCTGGACCCTCTGTGGTGGTAGCCCCCAGAGCACTTCCTGTGAGCTGTGTGGTCCCCAAACCCCAGTCACAAACCCAAACACGGAGCTATTACAATAATTAGAAGTTCAACAGTGGTCCCCCTCAGGCTGCAAGTTCATCACTCAGGTCACACCGGCTGGAGCTCATACTGTTTAAGTCTTCGGAGCATTTAACCATTTGGATATATCGCTTTCTTCTTTTAAATGGCAGAACACATAATTATTTGACTCCCACAGAGAACTGCAGCATGAGGAAAAGGCCTGTAAGAGGAGTTTGTAGATGGAAAATGGAAACAGAGTGGGGGTCCCGTCTTCTCAGCTGCAGCCCACTCCTGTGGTTGGACAGAACGGTTTCTTGTTTGATGATGCAAAACAGTTACGTGTGTGACACATGGACTCTGTGCAGCAGTCACTGTATGTGGCTCTAGTTTCCTCCCACTCTCTGTCTGCTGCTCTCATGTATTATTCCCTCTGCTTTACAACAAAGTAGAGGGACTGGGTGCTACTGTTGCTCATATAGTGCCACGGTTAAGAGGCTTATTTATTTACATAGAACTTATATTGAAACAAGGTTAAGAAAAAGGCTTGCATTGATGTAGAGACATCTGAGTTTTGAGGTCATGTGGCGTCAGGCCTGGGACTGTTGTGAGCATGTGACTGGACTTACACTTCAGAGTAAATACACAAACTGCTGTGTGCTTTCTCATGAGGTCACCACAAATACAGTTAACACACATCAGGCTGCTATTGCCAGCATGGTGTTAATAAGGTGTTATTTTAGCTCTTCTGGCATCTTCTTCCTATCAACCGCTAAAGATTCATAAAAGGTGGAGTCCTGACATCTGTGGATGGAAACAAGGACTGTGGCTGTGGGACTAGGTTACAAACTAATATTTTGTCTCAGAAAATCTACTTTATAATGATTATATTATTTAAAAAAATGGAGGCAAGGCCAGACAGTAAGAAAAGAAAAAGCAAAGACCTTTGATCTTTTTGCAGGAACCATGCTGAACTCAACTCAGATGACCACTGTTGCATTGGGCACTGTTGTCAATTCAGTGAAAACTTTTAAACTTATCAGGACTGCTTCAGACAAAGTTATTTCTTTTTGAGGGAACTCCGTCATTACCACTGAAGCAGGAACTAAGCAAAGTAATCAACAGATCTCCTTGTTTGTTGCTTTGTTTGCTTACATAAGAAAATGCCAAACACGTCATTTGTAACAATTGTTAAACCTGAGAATGTTATAAAGAACAAGTAAAAATTTAGGCTGAAAGTGAACTCCAATGTGATACTACCACATATCAATCCACATTCTGCGAATACTGTTTTCAGTTTTTTATGAGTCTTATGGTTATGTAAGCAGCTGTGGACTGTGGGAACTATGCTGAACATTTGGATTTAATTGAAAATACTACCTGTCAGATTTTTGTGGAGGCGTTTGGAGACGACTCCTGTCACTCGTAGGTTCACAGAGCCACTCCTCCTCAGTGTCATTTAACTCTTCACATTGTTCTCGTGGCATCGAGCCTCGGGGTTTGGCTTTGACTGGCACCGCTGCACTGTTTTTTCAAGGTGTGGACTGAAATACAGACAAACTGGAACCAATTTAATAATTTAATAGCTCTGTTTCATAACCTGGGTTTTATATAAGAGGAAACGATCAGCAGCAGCTCTGTTTGTCCTGTGTACTAAGGGCTAATGATTCATGGCCTGCTCTCATTTTGAACATGCCTGCTACAGTGCCTGCAATAGACTGTGCAGAGTGGACTTCAGCTGCAGTCACTGCTTCTCAAAGTTGTGTCTGTTTCGATGTGAGTGAGACTGAGGACGACAGTCCTGCTGTTGATGATTTGGGCTCACACGATGACGTCACGGCGCGGTCCGCAATCACATTGTGAACATGCAGTACATATGCCGGGACCAATAAGGGGCACGTTCTACTTCTGCTCCTCTTCTTTTGAAAAGACGCTGCTTGTTCATTCCTGCTGTGTCTATGACGTCATTGTGCTCAGTGGACACCAGCTCCATACTTTACACATGCAAAGAAAGAAAAACACCTCTCGTGGAGTGAGATGGCTGTCCTTGTGTTTGTTTGTTTGTTTATCTTATCATTTGATTTATCTCAGTTTGTCTACTTATTTCTTACTATTATTATTGTATTTTTAAATTGTATCTGAGGTTATTTTTTATTTTAACAACTGAAAAAGTTAATTAATATATATGGACACACAAAAAAGAGGCCTTTTTAAAAGAAGGCCATTCCACAACAGAATTACTGCAGTTTTCTGCAAAACTTATTGTCGTGTAAAGGTAGACAGACCCTACGAGAGCTTTGACTGCTGGATTCACAGTCCTGACGTCCCAGAACAGCTATTGGCTGAGGTTATATACAGCAAGTAGAACAACAATGGAGGGATACGGGGTTTTTGGGCTTCAAAAAAACTCATGTAATGATATCAGATTGTTCAAAATTCATGTTGAAAGCTGAAGTTTCTCCTCAGCTTGTGCCATAAAAGTGGAACAGCTTTATCCTAATATGTGAGAATGGTTCCTTTTAGAGGAAAAATCACAGAAATAACTCCAAAGACTCTGCAAACACTACAAAACTCAAACAATAGGTAAGACCTCACATTTTCCTTGTGACGCCGAGGGACTGGTGTGTTCATGTTTTCATGTTTGTAGTCTGTGGAGGTCTCTGTGCTGCATTTGGAGGCAAGGCCAGAGGTTACAGGGTCAACACCAGTTTTATTTGGTGACCAGGTTTTAAACTGCTAAGGCTGAGGGTTTACAGTTGTAGAAAATATTACGAGATTTTTCCAGCTGCTTAACTGAAAGTAACTCTTTTGAAACGCACCTAAAACAAGGGCAAAGGTTTGACCAGACGTGCTTTAGGCCAGTGGCACATATTTAACTTCATTATTAATAGGATTGGATATTTATATATTATCAACAAAGTTTCTGCACAGTAATATCTTCATAAAAAGAGTCACTACATTTACGAGCACCATTTAGAATTAGCGTAGCCGTCTTTCAAACTGATTTTCAACTGAGATCAAAAAAATTAATTGTTGTTTGAATATGCAAAAAATGTAATGACCTGTGATTTATTCAAAATTTTGGACGATTTTTGGTTATGTCCTTTGTTTTTTTATCACACAGATTATATTTAAATATATATGTATGTATAGATTAACCTGGAACCAAACCTGATGGACCAGGCTGTTCTGGTCTCACAGTCGTTGGCCATGAAAGGGACATGTGACTCCAAATGTGAGAGTCGTTAAGGCTCAGGAGAGTCGTTAGTGTCATAGTTCTAATCAGGTGTTATGTTGGTTGTTCTAAGGTGAGGCTCTTTTGTTTTAGGTTTAAGAACACTGTTGTAAATACTAGGCAACATGAATCTGAGGCCACCTCCTCTGTTCAACGAAGGCTTTTCCATTTTCACAAAAATGGCTTCCTTCAGCCCTCTCTCAAACCATCTGGCCTCTCTGCCCAAAATGTGGACATTGCTGTCCTCAAAGGAATGTTCTTTGTCTTTGAGGTCCTCCAGGATTGGCTCTTCTGTGCTGATACATCCTCTTGTGAAGCTGTTGTTTTGTTTCACCGACATAACTGTCACTGCACTCTTCACTGAACTGCATAAACTACATTACTCTGTTTGTGGGGATCTTGTCTTTAGGATGGACCAGTTTTAGACGCAGGGTGTTCCCTGGTTAAAGTTGACTGGAATGTGTTTGTAGAAAATCCTTTTAAGTTTTTCAGATAAACCAGACACATAAGGGATAACTACACCCTTCCCTTTTGTCCCTGGTTCCTGTCTGTTTGGTGTCTGTGTCCTCTTGGTTTTGTTTAAAGTCCATTTGGGGTATCCACAGTCTCTCAGGGCTTTACAGATGTGTTGTTCTTCTTTCCGTTTACCTTCTGAGGTTGTGGGCACCTCTTGTGCTCTGTGCTGAAGAGTCCTGATGACTCCAGCTTGTGCTGCAGAGGGTGGTGGGAATGAAACAGCAAATATTGATCCATGTGTGTAGGTGTTATAAACTTCTACTTGGAGAGTCCTGTCCTCACAAATAACCACTGCACAGTCTAAGAAAGCCAGGCGGTTGTCTATGGCATCTTCACGGGTGATCTTGATGTTCTTGTCCACTGCGTTGATGTGTTCTGTGAAGGCTTCTACTTCCTGGGTTCTGATCTTGACCCAAGTATCATCAACATATCTGAACCAGTGACTGGGCACTGCACCTGGGAAAGAGACCAGAGCTCTGTTCTCCACTCCCTCCATGTACAGGTTAGCAACAATCAGGGAGACAGGTGAATCCATGGCACAGTCATGTTTTTGTCTGTAGAAGTTGCCTCTGAACTGAAAATAAGTAGTGTTCAAACATATTTCCAGTAAACTGCAAATATGGTTCGGGATGAGGTTTGTCCTGTCCTGTAGAGATGTGTCCTGTAGTAGTCTCCTTATTACAACCACGAGTGCTTCATAGGTGGGTATGCAGGTAAGTCCAATAAGGAGACAGAGTTATTCCGGTCTTAGACCAGGTCCAGACTTATGGGGGTGTTTGTTTTGTTTTAAAGGCTGTGGTAGAGGCATAAAAACAAAGCAGACGTTCTCTAAGTATGCGTCTTTGGGCGGCGCCGAACCACATTTACTGGGCACTAGCCCTAGTATAAATCAGCTCTGTCCTAGTAAATGAACTCACTTTGTCTCTGGTTAGATCAGAAACAGAACATTTAAGCAAACAAAAAAAAGTGCATTATTGATTTATTAAAGTTGAGCTTTAATAAGTGAGTCAGATTTTATTTACAGTAATACAAACTAACAGTCATTAAAAGTATCTGCAGTGGTGAGGCTTGACCTACAGCAAACTAATCATGAAGAAGAAAACAAAGTTAAGACCTTAAGTGACCCTCCACCACCAGCAGCTATCTCTACACCACCGATGTGATCCCAGGACACTCCACCCCTGCCACATACTGAAGCTGCAATAAATATAAGACAACACCACAGCCTTAAGTTTTTTTACTCCTCCTTAGTAGATTATGGATATAAGAAAATTCTGTCCAAAACCAAGAAGAGAGAAGCAGATAGGAGAGATGAGTTTGAGCGAGCCGGTAAATAATAATACCTCTGTGGTATTAAATCTGTAAGATAAAGCTAAGCTTACGGTTAGCTTACGGATTTTATACCAAGGAGGTATTCCAGAAATGTAGCTATGTGTGATCAGAGTGACAACAGGCACAGGTAGTGTGACTCACCGATTGAAGTGTCACATCTATAATCTGGAAGACCTCTTTTAAACCAAACTCAACTGAGTAAATCCACGCGGGCTCCTAATAAATAATAAATTACAATAGAATTAATAAATAAAAGGTTAAATCAAAGGCATCTGGACTTAGTTCTCAAGGTGTTGACTTAATTTTTAAATTCAGAGATCAACTGGTAGGAGAGATGAGCTTAAATACTGCTCATAAGTTTATATACGGTCAAAGACTCTGTCTCAGAATGATAACACAAAAACTTTTTTTCATTCATAGTTAGTGGTTGGCTGAATCCAGCCTTAACGACTCTCACATCAGGAGTCACACTTCCCTTTCCTGGCCAACGACTGTGAGACCAGAACTGCCTGGTCCATCAGGTTTGGTTTCAGGTCAAACCCCTCCATATGGAGATATAAGCTCGACTCTCTTACCTGTTGATCTAAAAATTCTCAAACTTAGTCCAAATGTTTTTGCTTTTCAGAGAATAGAATAAATATTTGCTAAATTAACAATTAATGTGTCCCAATTTTTTAATTACAAACACACAATTAAAACGTCTTATTATTCCTATTCACCATCATTTAGACTAAACTATGTAGGCATGTAATGTGTTCGGTCAAAATGTTAGACCTTTAGTTAGTGTGTTGCAACCTAATAACTTACAACCTGTATTACTTTAAAGGAAGAATACAAACTCAGAGTTTGTTATGTCGTTTTTTGTAATACTTCTGTGGTTAAGTCATTGTGCTGAGGTCATTTTTATGTAAGTAAGTGACCGGTTTGAAACAGGCGCTACAGTGTTTTGCTTAAAAGATGTACTGGTTTTCTATAAAAACATATGGCTTCTCAAGACATCTTGTTAAAGTTTAAATAAAATAATATTTTTATAAAGATTCAAAACCTCTGCAAATACGTATTGTACCTTATTCAAGGAATAGTGAGCTAAACAAAGGTATAACACACAGGCTTCAAATGGAAAAAATGTCAAATTATTAAACAGAAAAGCTTTGTGTCTAGCTCTGCCCCTTTATGAGTCGATGGCTGAGACCCTGTGGGGTCATGCACTGTCCTGTGTTTGAACTTGTGCTGTGGAAAAGCAGTGGGTTAAAGTAGACAGTAGCAGTGTGTCTTATATTGTGTCGTTGTGAAATGAGGTGTGGTATTACAAATGTGAAATTACCCTGTAGTGCAATAAAGTTAAGAAATGTCAACCCTGCCAATAAACGATGACTCCCTTGTTTACTGGCGAACAGCAGTTGGGACACAGAGGACCCTCAGCAAAAGTTCATCTTCTCTTTATTCAAGCTAAATATGAATACATACAATGGTTGAAGTTAAATACCATTACTTTTGTGGAAAACAAATAGACACAACAGGTTTTTGCAAAAAGACTTTTCATGCTGACTCAGGAATAAGTCTAAGTTTAAATATACTGAACTTCTTTTTTCTTGCATTTAAGAAAAATGTTGAATCCTGACCTCTGTTGTCTTTGGACTCTGCTAATTTAATATAACTTGTTTATCTAGTGTGTGTATTTGTTGTTTCCAACTGTCCAGGACACATGTCTGTCCCTCTGTCCGTCCTGAGAGTGGATCCTCTTTCTGTGGTTCTCCCTGACCTTTGGCTGGCTTTTCTGAGTTTTCTCTCTGACCCTGGTGAAGCCTCTAAGAACAGATGATGTTGTCTGGTGCAGCCTGTAAAGCCCTTTGAGGAAACTGTGGTTGTGACATTGGGCTATACACAAATAAATGTCTTATCTAATAACCTATTCAATTTTTGTGGAGGAAAAATTGGTCTGGTTGTATTTAATTTTTTTAATAAAAGAGAAGCAGAGAGTCTGAGAAAGGGACAATAAAAGACACTGTTCTGGTTTCATTAGGGTGTTCCTTCATGTGTCCTTACTGTGCATATGTCAATAAACACTTTGTGTATGGTTTTGTTTAAAGACTTCACACTTGACTTTACATTTCAGAGGTTTACAGGCCTTGAACTCTTGAGTTACATCAGGACCGTGTGTAATAAACAAATTCCTGAGGTTTCTCTTTAGCTTCTTGTTTAACGCTCAATAAAACGATAGCATTGAGCATGTGGTGACAGGCATTAAACCTTTGTATCTGAGCTCCCGCTTTAATCAATCAAAGCCATGATTCACATTGACTCTGAACATACCTGCAGTGCACACATTTTACACAATTATTTTCCAAAGACTAACCACAAACAGGAAGTTCATTCAGCAGCTGAGGGGAAATTAAAGATAAGAGGTTTGCTTCAGGCCTGATTTTCCACTGTCACACACGCCTGAACACATCCCTGCAGTTTTTGGGAAGAGCTACCTGTTAGCGTCGACTGCTGAGAAGTCAACATCTCTGCAGACTAAGATCTCAGCAGATATGTCCAAAGTCATGTGAGTAATCAAAGAAAGATAAAAGGGTTGCTCCATTTGTTTGTTTTTTTGCTTTTTTTGCTTTAAACACAAAGATGCATGTTTACAAAAGGATGTCAATCAAAGTCAACACATGTACAAGTCTAGAGTTTAATTGAGTGTAAAGAGAGAATCTAAAATTCAATTCACACGGTACAGTCTGAACCGTAGGCAGTAGTAATGTAATGCACTACTGTGAAGAGTTCTGCTCCAGGCTGGATCTTGCTGAAAATGCCTCCTGTGCTCACGTCTGAACACATTAGAGCAGATTTGGGATGAAGCCAGTCTAAGCGTATTATTTTTCTGTTATGGCCATAAGATTGTGTGCCATCAGACTGACATGAAGTTAAAATCGTTTAGTTTCCAATTACTGTCTTGATCTCTTGAGCTGGAACTAAACTTTTATTATTTATTTGTTATTTTCTCAGTTTACGCTCAGTTAAACTCTAGAGTTCAGTGTTGACTTTGATTGACAGACTTTGCTCACCTTTATCTTTGCTCAAGGTGTGAAGATTTTTTTCAGTTAAGGTTAAAGGTTGAGGTCACGTTTATGCGACAGGTAAGTTTGTTTGGCAGTGACTCAGTTCCATTCATACAATTTCCAAACCCTCACAGGACAGAACACAGTGACACAGTGCACATTAGTTCAAAGAACTAAAATAGCTGAAGAGTAGACTTGACCTAGAGTGAAATGGCAAAATGGCCAACATGTCTCTACTTCTAATTCTGTCATTCGCAGGAGGGCAATTTATTTTGGTTTGCCAAAAAAAAAATATATATATATATATATATATATATATATATATATATATATATATATATATATATATATATTTGTAAAAGTCAATGGCCATTTAATGTAGATCAAGAACATGTTTTAGATGGATTTGAACAGGTTTAATTTGGATTTGAACTGGTTTAAAAACAAAGAATAAATGAAAGAAAACTAAAAAAAATACCTATACATTATAACAAATGGCTTTAAGTCAATTTAATAGCACTTAAAAAACAAATACAAAATTTTCCAAAATACAAAAGGACGCTAAAACAGAAAGGGAGTGGGTCACAAATCGTTTGGTTACTTGAAATATAAGACACCTGAAACAAAAAAGTTTGAGGAAAAAGTGCTTTAATCATTCAACACTGACAGTTCGAATAGAACATGCATACTTCGATTTCTAATCTCAGCTAAAAATGGGAAAATATTCCACTGTTCGTTCAACCTTTGTCTAAACGTCAGACTCTGAGAGAAACACTAGCAGAAGCAGACCAGCAGGTTTTCAGGTTACAGCTGAACCGTGTCATTGTGTTTTATTCTCTCTCTTTACGCTCAATTCAGCTCTTTCACTTGACTCGTGTCGACTTTGACTGACACACTTACCTTTATCTTTGCTTCTCAACTTTCACCAAAATACGTGAGCCAACCTCACTTTTCTTGTTTTAATAAACTAACTCGGAGAACTCATTCTGAACATACCTGCGGCGCACATATAACACTACAATGAGTTCAAAAACAAAAACCACAAACATGAAACCAAAGTTCATTCAGCATTCGTTCTAAATACTCACTGTGGTCACGTCAACACATTACTGCAGTTTTGAGAAGAAGCCAAATGCAGGTCTTTGCCTTTGTGGCTTTAAATCTGAGAAGTCAACAAACCACCATCAGGTGACATTTTAGAACAGTGACATTTGTGCATGTCATGTGACACAACTTTAGACCAAGTGGGTCTAAAGACACTAGGATCCTGCCTTCTGCCAATGGGACAGAAGAAACAAAGAGCCTAACAGTGGTTTTACAAATAAAAATACTGCTTGGTCTCTATTATACAAGACAAATATATGTCCAGATAATGATATAAAAAAATGTAGTGGCTGTTTTGTGTTGCTTATGTCTTGTTTTGTCGTATGGTACCATGTGGTGTTTAGATTTAAATGTTTAAAGGGTAGGCAACAATAAGTTTCAAACATCAACCTACACTCTTTTGGTCAATGTAGGCTTTTGTTTATAATTATTTTATTCTTTTCTTTCCTTTTATTTTTTTGCTTGACCAAATAAACTAAACTAAACAAAAACTAACAGGAGATAAGACTTGAATAGCAACAATAATTCTTTCTAACTTTTCATGATAAAAGCACATAAACATACATTTTTCCATCTAAGGGAACATTTACAGCCTGTTTAAGCCTTCTCTGTTTCAAACCTGTCATGAGAGACCAGAATAACCAAAGATCTAGTAATCCAGTGGCTTTAGGCTAAACACAGGCCTTTATCTTTTGTTTTCATTGTTTTAGACGTATGTCATTTTGGTCCAGTTATAGTCCTGCTATGACTTAAAAACAGCATGTTGCATCCTCAAACAAATTTCCAAATACCTCCCAATAACAGGATATTTACCTCTAAATGCTCACTGTGCACACGTCGGAACACAATTCTGTAGTTTAGGGAAGAACCCAGACTGAGCATGAGACATATTTTTGCTCTCACAGCCTTGACTCACAGAAGTTGAACAGGGCTCCAGGGTCGCGTCTTTGTCATTTCATTGTCATCAAATGTGAGGCTGCATTTTTTTAATCTCATCACAAAAAACATGTCAATATTTGATCCTGACACTTTTTAGCTAAAAGTGCTTGAAATTATTCTCCTGATGTAAGCAAACTGTGAGCAGTTTGTAGAAAGGCTCTTTAACAGGTTAGTGTTCACATCTCTTCCTTTTCTCTTGGGATCTTAAATGCCAATATTTTTTTTTTGTCCAGCCCTTTGAGGCAATTGTAACTGTGATACCGGGTTATATAAATCAAATTGAATATTTTAGAGGAGACATGATGCAGCCACAGGGGTCTGTATCCTGACCCTGTATCCCAAAGTTGCATGGATTTCCACTCTTTTAATGTAAAGGAAATGAATATCACTGTAATATTTGCACATTTTGTTCAAGGGTTAATGGACTTGCCCTACAGCACATTTTGGACCTGAAACAAAGTTACACACCAGCGAGGTCACAGAGGTCAGCTCCAGCTCGAGGTTCCAAAGACGAGACTTAAAAGGAGAGGAGGCTGTGCCTTTTCTGTGGTCGGCCCTAAACTGTGGACGTCCTGATGGATGGCTCCCACATTATTACATACAGATATTCAGAGCCACTCTTCCTCTTTGGCCTTTAACTTGATTTGGGAGTTGTGTAGTCTTCTGTTTTTTTATTGTTTTTATTTGTTTCATTTATTTTTAATTGTGTACCACTATTTAGTATATAAGTAGTAAATTAGAAAAAAGCTTGTCTGTTTATAGTGTGTAGATCTTTATACACATCTTTAACCCTTTGATTTGTGAACAGAGTGTTGTATAAGGAAACCTTGACCTAAGAAAGACCTGTTAAAAACATTGTCAGCAAGTGTGCAGAAGTACCCCTTTCCCACAAATTCCAAATGTAAAATTGCAGTTCAGTCATCTGCTGTAATGCACTTAATAAATGTTAAGGTTTGCTCCAGGCCTGAGTGCACGCTCTGTGCACACGTCTGAACACATTAGTACAGTGTTTGTGAAACAGTCAGACTGAGCTGGAACCTGGACTTTTCCATCACCGCTGACTGTGCTTGAGGGTCTCTCTTCCAGTCTGTTCACCTCAGGATCCACCTGGTCTCTCCCTTTTTCCCCAACTTCATCTGAACCATTACTCACCATTACTGCCATGCAGAATCCTTAACCCCATCCGACAAACACGCCTCTGTTCGAAGCAACATTTAGCCCAGAAAACACTTATGTAAGCTCAATAACATCGACTCCTCTGAGAAAAAGGTGAGGCTCCATCAAAAGTCAAGCCACAAGCCAAAGTATCAGGTTCCTATTGGCTTTTTGTGACTCTGATGACAACAATTGTAAAGTTATAACAATGAAGGTCAATTCAAAAACAATGTTGCATAACCTAACTTTTTTGAATACTAGAATAAATATAGTCATTATCTCAGTCACGCAACAGCAGCTGAGTAATGCAACCAGATCCGACTTAAGTGTATTCAGTTCAACCTTAGGCACCCTTTGTATTTCCAAGAAACAACCCCAAAGCAACAGTAGAACATGACAAGAGTCGTGTTTATGTGTGGACAATGAGAGAGGAGCTGTCACGAACAAAACTGGGTCGATTCCACTCACTGCGTTTAGATGCACGACTTAACCAAACATGTACGGTAATAGCCTTGGCGTGCTGTCTTTGCAGGAACTTAAATGCACAAGAGGGAAAAGACAATAGTTTCCACAACTTCCAGTCACTTGAGCGAGGCTGCAGAGCGGTGTTGTTTCCCTGAAAGAACTACTCTCTGCAGACGAGAAAGAAGAGAGCATAGAGTGACTAAGACATACTATAAAGCTAATTAGGAAATAATCTTAGTGTTGTGTATTTTCAGATACTCATAAAAGTTATAAAGTTAGCAGTTACATACCCTCATACTCAGAAACATAGGATGAGTAATAAAGCTTAAAGCCCATATCAAGTTTTTGTTGTAAACATCTGATATAGATATTTGTTGTTGGTCTGAAGAGAATCCTAAGTAAAAGAACACATCCATTTTGGATATTTAGTGGTGATTTATTCCTGTCGTCACTTAACGTTTAATTAACTTTTGAGTCGGTAACCATGGACAGAGTTTTTTCTTTTATATACACCTTTAACCTAAATGTACAGTATATATACAGATAACTTTATATATTAAGAATTTGATTAGGAAGGTTTTTCCACATTAAATCATAGAGGGCGGCAGTAGCTCAGTGGGTAGTGTGGCCGTCCTTCAACCGGCGGGGTGTTCGACCCCCGCTCGAAACATCCCAAAACATCATAACATCGCACTCTCCCCCACATACTGACGTTGTGTCCTTGGGCAAGACACTTACCCTGCCTCCAGTTATGTTCTGTAACACTGGTAAATGACTTACTGTAAGTAAATAAAATGATTTATTATAATAAATAGCTTGTTTTGCTGAGGTTTTGTCCAAACAACAGTAGCTCAACTAAGAATTGTATTAACTTGACTAAGAGAAATATTACTGCAATGGCATTCAGACTTTTACAAGGTTGGTTTTTGTCTGATTAAATTAAATTGTGTGCCAGAGTTTCCAAAAAGCACTTTAGTTTGCTACAGCAGTCACTGAAACAAAAACAGAGAAACAAATGCCACATTCTGAAATGTTTTGTCAGTTAGTGATTTAATGCCACCTTTGTGACCGCAGACTTGGCAAAACTCTACAATATTGATTCTACTGAGACTGAAAACTACTGCAACTCCTTTGATCCTCTGATGATTGACAGCCAAATGGCACTTTTTCAGCTTCTGTTTATCAAAATGCATGTTCAGAGACGGACAGCTCTACCACAGAGACAAATAACTCAGACAAGACACATGTCAGAGGATTATCTCTGTCAGGAGCTTGTGGAATTTGCTCAAGCCTCAGATTCCTGGTTACTGTACAGATAGTGTTGTACATAATGTTTTTTAAAGGTTTATCATTTCTGAGAAAAATGGAGTCTGCCAAGTCATTTATGGATGCCATTTAGCAAAAGATAGACATTATTCTTTTGACTAAAGGAAGTTGAGTTTAGACAGGCTTTGAACGGTGGGTACATTGTTTTTATTGTTTCTGTTCATCATTTTCTTGAGCAGGCAGTTGTTTTTGTTATTTGTAGACGCCTGTTTGTGTGAAATTGTTCATGTTCTGTGTCTGTGCTGTCTTCCTAATTATGTATAAGTCCATTTAACATCAAGGCCAGGGCACTACAGCCTTTTTGCTAACTCATACGTTTTATGTAATTGCATTGTCTTCCTTTAAACAAATTCATCTAAATTGACTGATTTCTTCTAAGATTAAAAGAGCCTAACCTGACTGTACAGTACCATCTGTACAGAAAAAAGAGAAAAAAATGTAAAAAATATGAGAATAGCTTCAGTAAAAAGTAATATTATTTGTGATTTTATAGACAGTTCACGTCGACGTGTCAGAGTCGTGACTGTGCCAGTGGGTCAGTTCTCACCAGAGACACCCTGGCGCTCTCCAGGGACGGTTTCTTTTTCTCTCACATACTCATTGAACTTTCAAAAGAAAAAACACATATTGAGAATATTTTCCATTGACGTGTCCCGTCCCCGGTGAGTGTAACCTGCTCACTCTGACGTGTCCAGGTCTGGTCCCAGTCCACACCAATGTGACGTGTACAGACTACAGTGATACAGGATGATGCAGAGCTTTGGGACACTTTTAAACTGAAAGGGCACAACATCAAGGGATTTACTTTGAGAGAACAGGACAAAGGCCAAAGTGGAGCAGATGCACCACATGTTATCTCTGTGACAACAGTTTGACAAACAACAAGATGACATGGCATCTAATTTCAAAATACAGGTAAATGAAATGTAGTTTTGTGGTAAAAAAAATATATATTAATATAAAATAAACTATTTACTGACTGAAGAGAGTCCTGGAATACATTTTAATTAGTGAAGGTTTAAAAAGAAGACATCTAATATTTTTTTTTCATATTTGATGTGTTTATGTGACAGGACTTACATGTGTTTTTACAAAGTTAAAATTTAATCAAAATTCCTCATGGGGTTAGATGCTTGGTGTGAGACAAAACCAGAGTAGGGCAGTCAAACATACTCTCTGTGGTCCGTAATTGTGGACTTGACCCATTTTCCAGCTGCGAAAGCTCCAGCAGACCATAGTACAGACCAAACAGGCCAAACTTTGAATTCTTGAAAGTATGAAAATAAACTGATCAGCAGTGATTGGTTGTGTCCATCATTAGTTTAGGTTGAATATACTGCACACTTGCCTGTGTAGGTTTTATCCGATTGTGTTTCATGTAGTTTGACAAGCAATAGATGAAAGTATGTGAGTGGATCTTTAAAAGGACAGCCTTTAATGCATTGTGCTGGTTCACACTGAAAGACCTTCTTGACCCCTGGCGTGTCTTGTACTTCATTATGCTCACTGTCATAATACAATAATGTGTATTATTGTGTGACACTGCGATGTGGCAGTGTTGATCGACATCTATCATTTCTCACAAGAGAGACTCAGTTACAACAACAACCTTTTAAACAACACTACTACTGTTCACTGGGGACTTCACATTTTTGTCACAGAAGGTCACAAAGGCAAGTGGGACAAAAGATGTATTAAATACTCTAATCTCTGTTGCTTAGAATGTGCTGCTGACATGGCATTCATTTATGTGGGTATTGTTCTTGTAAAAGACATTATGAGCTAATACACAACCGTGTCACTCTTTGAATCTTAGGACTCTGGGTAAGAGAGGCAGCTCTTTATTTCTTTACAGCAAGACAAAAGTAGACTGTAAACACAGCCAGGCCGAGGTTTGTGCCTGAGGGCAGCAGTCGGAGCGTGTACTCTGTGTCTGTCTCACATCAGAGTCACATCAGTGAGGTTCAAAGGCGGCGAGTGGGGAAATGTGCTCTGAACTGGGCTCGGGTTCACTTCACTCTTGTCACCGCAGGTTTGTGGGACAGAAGCAGACAATATGTGCTTTGTCCTTTCGGCTGCTTCACCTGCTTCAGTCAAGAGTTTCAGAGACTCAAAGGTGATGGGCTAATACTCACAGAGAGATAAAAGACACACTTGAGCAAGAAAAGAAGCTGGGGTCTTAAAGTTTTAGCTGACGATGGATGAGAGTGAACTGGCTACATGCTCTGGACACACTTTATCTTGGTGCATTGTGTTCATCACTAACTGGAAGTCCCTAGCTCATCCCTGTGTCTTGTATTCTTTGGTTGGAAAGCTTTATTGTTTTATTATTTTATTAATCAATACTTTTGGAGCTTATTTGGAGTAGTCCTTTCTGTGTGGAGTTTGCATGTTCTTCCCGTGTCCTCCCCACCTAACTGGTTAAATAAAGTAAATAAATAAATAAAATAGCTATTGTGTTTCCTGCATTCTCAATCTTAAAGACCTGCTTTCCTTTTCAGACCCTAACAGCAGTAGTTTTAGCTGACCTGTCCTTTCTGTAGCTGAGACACTTTTGATTTTTTGATCTTTAATCTCAAAGACTTTTTATCATGGTTAAAAAAATAAAAGAATTGATCACACAGAGTGACACAAAGTTCCCAATGAAGAAAATGATGACCTAATGCTTATGATTCAGACTTTTAATAACTTGAGCTTCTTCTAAACTTTGCATCTGGGTCAAACTGATACTGTTTCTCTTAATCTAAGTTCAGATTACATAAATCTACAAGTCACCACCTCACTATACAGCTTTGTGGTATTGGTGTCTGGCTGACTATCTTTTCAAACAAAGTGGTGTTTGTGCATAAACTTTACCCAGAATTCCTGTTGGTGTCATTGTATCTCATGTCATTTTCATGAGTAACAAAAACTGTGTTGAAGACCAGAGGCACGCATTTAGATAGCAGCTCTAAATAATATGTGTTATCTTAGACCAGGTCCAGACTCGAGGAGGTCAGTGTTTGGTGAAGGAGACAGAGTTAGTCCAGTCTTAGACCAGGTCCAGACTCGAGGAGGTCAGTGTTTGGTGAAGGAGACAGAGTTAGTCCAGTCTTAGACCAGGTCCAGACTCGAGGAGGTCAGTGTTTGTTGAAGGAGACTGAGTTAGTCCGGTCTTAGACCAGGTCCAGACTCGTGGAGGTCAGTGTTTGGTGAAGGAGACAGAGTTAGTCCAGTCTTAGACCAGGTCCAGACTCGAGGAGGTCAGTGTTTGTTGAAGGAGACTGAGTTAGTCCGGTCTTAGACCAGGTCCAGACTCACGGAGGTCAGTTTTTGGTGAAAGAGACAGAGTTAGTCCAGTCTTAGACCAGGTCCAGACTCACGGAGGTCAGTGTTTGGTGAAAGAGACAGAGTTAGTCCGGTCTTAGACCAGGTCCAGACTCACGGAGGTCAGTGTTTGGTGAAGGAGACTGAGTTAGTCCAGTCTTAGACCAGGTCCAGACTCACGGAGGTCAGTGTTTGGTGAAGGAGACAGAGTTAGTCCGGTCTTAGACCAGGTCCAGACTCACGGAGGTCAGTGTTTGGTGAAGGAGACAGAGTTAGTCCAGTCTTAGACCAGGTCCAGACTCACGGAAGGTCAGTGTTTGGTGAAGGAGACTGAGTTAGTCCAGTCTTAGACCAGGTCCAGACTTGTGGAGGTCAGTGTTTGGTGAAGGAGACAGAGTTAGTCCGGTCTTAGACCAGGTCCAGACTCACGAAGGTCAGTGTTTGGTGAAGGAGACAGAGTTAGTCCGGTCTTAGACCAGGTCCAGACTCACGGAGGTCAGTGTTTGGTGAAGGAGACAGAGTTAGTCCAGTCTTATGAACCACTTTGACTCTCAAAGACATGCTGCAGTGTTGCCCCTTCGTTACCCTCTAATAAACCATCTGAACACAGCTGCCATTAAGTGATTCTAATAAAAACATGAAGATTAATTGGCCTGGAACTGTTTTCCTAAGGTCAAAAGAGAATAAGGAGCTCCAACATCAGCGTCCTGTTGTGTTTATGATCTGTACCTGTGCTCTAACGGCACATTAAGAGACTGAATCAAGGTCTGCATCCGTCGAACAGGGTCAGATGTCATCAGGATACGATGAAAGTGAGCCAACTTGGAACGGAAACAGAGGAAAATGAGCAAGCTTCGAATTTCTCATCAGTTTAATAGTGGACTTTAACAGCACAAAGCCATTAATAAAGAGTCGACCAACGATCTAAACACTGAGCCCAGGGGCGTCTCGTTAAAGTGGAAATAGGAGAAGTGGTTCATTAACCGGTCATCAGATGAAGTCATGCCTCACGGAGTTTATTAGGGGTCATTATTAAAAAGGTAGCCATTGTTTGTTTACAGCACAACTGCACAGAAAATGGTAACTGTTCATACTTCAGCTCATGGAAAAATGGAAGCCTCTTAGTTTAATGACGTGAACCTCAATGGAGACGTTTTCTGATTTGCTGACTGATGCAAAATTTCCCACATAGTAATGCAGATTTTTGAACAAGCATATGACAATTAATAGCCCTGTTGGTTATTTAGTGCTGGAAATGTTGTTCCACTAACAATGCCAGTACTTGGATTGAATATAAAAAAAAAAAAATTGATTATTTGTGAGAAACCAAACTTAAATCGACAATACGATTGTTGAATCAGTCAGTCTGTGGCAGATTAAGACTGAATCAAGTTATTTATTTGAAAAGATAGGTCATAAGGTTTTTTAAATTAAATATTTTACAAACCATCATTGCTGCCCAAAAGGCTGCAGAGGCTTCAGGGTTTTACAGTAAAAATAAAATCTATTTACCAATTTGAATTTCCCTTTAAGGATTCAGTTGGCTTTAATGGAGCATTTGGTCAGACCAGGGCCTACAGTTGGAGAACAGTGCCAGTGGAGAGTTCTTGTTGTTGGAGCGTCTTTTAGAATAGGATATAGGTGCTTGATTAAACCTCTTCTCAATGATGTTAGAGTCTAAAGAGCTTTTTATACAACAGGGCAGTATATTTCACTGATACCTTCCTAACTTTAGGAAACGCAGTGTTTGGGCAGTTGCACATTAATGTAATGTCATTGTACTGTACTGGCCTGTTTGAATGACAACCTTCATAGCCAAAACATTACGCTGAGAGAAGTGGATGAAACCCATCTAGCAGCTGTTTTTCATCTTAATTCACCCCAACACAACACTCAACCCATTCAGTCGAGCTTATACAGACCAATAAACTTCCAGTGTGTTTATACTTGTCCTTATACTTCCTCCCAAACATCCAGGCTCAGATAAATATGATGGGACATTACTCTGCAATGTAGCCACCATTTAATGAACCAAAGACTGCGTTACAATAAAAAAACTCAAGCTAATCAACTCAACAGAGTGACATCACTGCTGCTATTGTGGTCAAATCACTGTCTGTACCTTTCACAAACTCAACAGTGGGCATGTTGGCAAAACCAAATGAAGGTAAAATGCAGATGTTTGAGTGGTTTGCATGTCCGTAGTCTGATTGGGTTTGTGAAGCGTTAGCCTGTGGACAGTTGATTAAAACCTGGTGTTGAAAATGCTTTTTCAGTGTATCACACTACCGAGGAAAACCATGCAGACTATAACTGACTTTTGCAGTGAACAGTTTTGCACAGTTTAAAAAAACCTGACACGCTTTCTGACATTATGGACTGACCAGTGCTGTTTCTTAAAGTGGCACTTTCTAGGTCTGCCACTTTCTTCACTGTTTCTATTCACTGTTTTTGTTCAGCTTTGGTGTAATGTTAAAAAACATTGCGGTAAAAAAACCTTCCCTGGTGATGAACGTCTCATTGCTCTCCTCTCTTCCCCATATTTGACCATGAGCAACTGTTTTCTCAGCTTTGGCTTCTGTTTCAATACCATACAATACCACAATGAATGTCTGAGACTGACTGGGGCGAGTGTTTATGTGTTGTTAAGCAATTTGTTTTTCGTGAAACCTGAGACTCCTGCAAGACTTTATGACTCTAAAGGGCGGTGGGTCGGATTCTTGCATGGCTGGTTTATCTGCTAAGAAGCACTGGGAGGGTTAGGACAGACCCAACCCACTACAAAATGAGCCATTAACCCATCTCAATGAATCCGAAGCTGTTGTCTTAATGTGAAAATCCTGCATAGTGCCTCTTGAACTTTCCTGAATGAATCAGACTTTTGAGTGCACTACATTTGAGTCATTAGATATTTAAACACCATTATAAAATGGCCATTCAATTCTTATCTAGTGCACTACAGGGACTAGGGAGTGGTTTCAGACACAGCCCAAGAAAGTGCGTGTGGCTCTTGCTGCATTTGTCATTCTCATGCTCAGTCCAGCTCCAGTCAGACCAAAATGTAAACATATAGTGACTTTACCAGAAACCACATCATTTAAGTTGTGTTTGCTCAACCAACACTGTTACTGCCATTTTACTTACTGAGGATAACACGGACTAACCTTAGGGTGGTAAGGGTAAAAAGCAGTGGATGGTCATTTACTGCCAGTACATGCTCTTGTGATGGAGTGACAAGCAGCCAAACCGAAACAAGCTGAATCAAGTTACGCAAGCATAGATCTTAATTTGAACAGACTCTGTGCAGGTCAAGATTCAGACACCACACAATGAGATTTGATACCAAGAAGAACAGAAGAAGCCTCCCACTTCTTTTCAGGGACTTAAACAAAGGCTGGTGGCATGATGTGAGCGGCCTATTTGGCAATATTCCACATCAACTCTTAACAGGACATTAGCTTTCAGCTAATACCCTGGCAGAATTTGTGATTTTTGATTTGTGCATTTTTCAGAGAATATGAATAATAGCACAAAAACAGTTTTTTAGTTCATTAGCGGTTGGGTGAAGCCATTTACAATTGCAAACAATTGTATTTACTCTTTTTAAACAATAGAAACTACCCAAATGATCCTGATCAAAAGTTTACAAATGCTGGTGATTTTGGCCTGATAATATGCACACAAGTTTTGAATGGCCTCACCGGTCTGTCTGTCATCTTTTTGCTTGTAATAGTGTGTGTTTATCAAAGGGCAGTGAGTTTCTGGGCTCCTGACTAACCCTTGCATCTCTTGTCCAGTGCTGCACTGGCTGAAAGAATTGTCAAAGGATCTGCGGGAAAAGGTACTTGAACTGTATAAAACAGGAAAGGCTTATAAAAAGATATCCAAGGAATTGAAAATGCCAGTCAGCAGTGTTCAAAAGGAGGGATTCTGTTAACAAAAACAAGAACCAAAAATGTCAGCCACACCTGCCAAGACTCTTGGACTGGCACTTGGCTGCATGGTTGAGAAAGCCATTACTACAAAACTGCTACAAAGCATCCTGCTTACATAACTTATCTTTAAGCATGAGGAGGTGGACACACTATGGACACTATCAGAGCTCATCCTATTCACAAGTCACTTGTTCTGGAGCATAGTTTAAATGAAGTGGGTTATAATACTTTCAATCCTTGCTCTGTCAAAGTGTCCTTCAGCATTCTATTGAGCCCCACCTTGTTTTGACTGTCTGGGAAACAAATACAGGTGTTAAAATAAGTAAATGGACACTAGCCTTTATTTCAAAATGTGCTTGAAATGACCTATAGCCTCACTGCATTTTATGTCTATGTTGCATTAAACAATCAGATGGAATAGGTTTCCGTATAACACAGACTGTAACTTGTCCAACACACTAGATTCTTCTACTGTTTAGTGCCCTGCTATAAAGAGTACATTCTATACGTCCAGCCTTTGACTCCTGACTACATTTACCATTTGCACGTTATAACTACTCTTTAGATTCACGGTAAACTCTGCAGCTACGTTGCATGATCCCCCTGTGTAAACCAATCCACTCTGCAGGTTTGACTGTCGTGAGAAAAGCGAGGGGAAAACTCCCTTTGCCTCTCAGCTCCATGAAGCATTCACAAGCAGGGAGTGTAAGCAAGCAGCCCCTACAGCAGTGACCATCCCTGTCCTTGTCCCGGGACACTGTCAGCCCTTTGTAAACCTGGACAAGATTGATTGCTCTTGTGTTTTTGGTGAGGATTGAGTGTCACCTCTGTACAGTTTGACCGTATTTGAGCAGGCTGTGGCAGGTAAGCTTCAAGCTTATCATAGATTCAAGTCCAGAGGTGTGTTGTGTAAAAGCTAACCCTTTCTTTTGGCTCTGGAGAAGGTTATCAGTTTCCTGATATTATGTCATGGTGCATTCATGAAACGGATGCTGCTTTACTAAAGAATAGATAGTAAAACATTAATGAAGGGTGTGTTTGACCCACATTTAGTGAGTCATACAGCCACCGCTTCATTTAAATACTATGAATATAGCATTTACTGTGTGGTAATGTATGACAAAAATTACATGTACAGCAAAATATTTTTAAGGTTCTTTCTCAAAAAGGCTATGTTGGGCAAAACTGCACTTTAAAAGAGTACCTCACATGGGGCAGAGGACTGGCACAGGGCACAGGACAGGAGCAGGGGCAGGGGCAGGAGCACAGAGCAGGAGCAGGCGCAGGAGCACAGAGCAGGAGCAGGCGCAGGAGCACAGAGCAGGGGCAGGGGCAGGGGCAGGGGCAGGGGCAGGAGCACAGAGCAGGAGCAGGCGCAGGGGCAGGGGCAGGGGCAGGAGCAGGGGCAGGGGCAGGAGCACAGAGCAGGAGCAGGGGCAGGAGCACAGAGCAGGGGCAGGGGCAGGGGCAGGGGCAGGAGCACAGAGCAGGAGCAGGGGCAGGGGCAGGGGCAGGGGCAGGGGCAGGGGCAGGGGCAGGAGCACAGAGCAGGAGCAGGCGCAGGGGCAGGGGCAGGGGCAGGGGCAGGAGCACAGAGCAGGAGCAGGAGCACAGAGCAGGAGCAGGGGCAGGAGCACAGAGCAGGAGCAGGGGCAGGAGCACAGAGCAGGAGCAGGGGCAGGAGCACAGAGCAGGAGCAGGGGCAGGAGCACAGAGCAGGAGCAGGAGCACAGAGCAGGAGCAGGGGCAGGAGCACAGAGCAGGAGCAGGGGCAGGAGCACAGAGCAGGGGCAGGGGCAGGGGCAGGGGCAGGGGCAGGAGCACAGAGCAGGGGCAGGGGCAGGGGCAGGGGCAGGGGCAGGAGCACAGAGCAGGAGCAGGCGCAGGGGCAGGGGCAGGGGCAGGAGCAGGGGCAGGGGCAGGAGCACAGAGCAGGAGCAGGGGCAGGGGCAGGAGCACAGAGCAGGGGCAGGGGCAGGGGCAGGGGCAGGAGCACAGAGCAGGAGCAGGGGCAGGGGCAGGAGCACAGAGCAGGAGCAGGGGCAGGGGCAGGGGCAGGAGCACAGAGCAGGAGCAGGCGCAGGGGCAGGGGCAGGAGCAGGTGCAGGAGCAGAAGTACAGTATGTTTTTTAACTGTTTAATTCAAACTTTGTTGTTGAATGTGGAGTTTTAAGCCACTTTGGCTCAGGTTTCCTCTCTGTGTCCAAAGACAGGGATGTTTAGGAACACAATAGATGAATGTTAATGGGTATAAACATAAATAAATTCAGTCTGTGCCTACTTTCACCAGTGTCACACCTTTTTATTTCAACATGCTTGTTCATCTCAATAACATTTTAGGTATGTGATTGTGCATTTCGTCTGCAGTAGTGACAGACCTGACTGCTTCAGTTATTTGATCCTCAGCTTTACTTCCTGGTCACATAAGACTCACAGAGCCGACTCATCTGACCTCAGTTTGTGTGAAACATTAATCAGCTGCAACACAATCCACCCACACGGAACCTTCAGCCTCAAAGTAAAAACAGCAGCTCCAATGTGTAAAAAAAAGAGTGTTTATTTGTCGTGTGATGCAGATGATACATGACCACATCTCTCTGCTTTTGTTGATGACTACATGTCCAAAAAAAGAACACACACTGACATGGTTCAGCCAATTTTTATGTTTACTTTATTTATACATGTATGATAGTTTGTAAAGGGCATTACTTTCTTGCTATTAAAGGTATTCTCAGGGCAAAGAAGTTGCGCATATGAACTCCATTATGAGTGAAAAATAACACTATTAAGCTTTTTAAGCTCAGCTCAGATTGATAAAGAACAACTTTTGCCTTACACTGTCCTAAAAAAAACAATGTGTCCAGTTCTGGCTTGGTTTCAGGAACTTGAAATAATAAATTCAATGAAGCCAGGAAAAAACATGAATTGGATCTTTGCAAAGAGGAACCAATCATTGTTAGATTTTGGCTGAGACCAACTCCAAACCAAAGTTACTTTACATCTGAACACAACTGAGTTTGGGAAGTGGAACCACACAGAGCCTGGTCGGTGTAAAAGGGCTTAAGGCAAGTCTATTTGAAATGTTAATTGATGCTTTTCCATTCACCATGAGACACATTAAAGATCACTATTTGCTGGTAGCACTGGAACAATTACTGTTTACACCATACATTTGAGTTATATTATTATGTAAAGGTCAGTTTGTGCACAGCTCCCAGAGACTGAGCTTGTTTAGTGCTGTTAATGTGATGAAGAAGATGAAGAACAACCCAGAAATACATAAAAGAGTAACCAACTATTGTTAAGCTTCTTTCCAAATTGTGTCCCATTTTTCTCAAGGTGAGCTTCTGTCATCTACAAAGAAAGCAAGAGGAATAAATGTGAAAAAGCCTCATCTAAATCAGCACAAGTTTAATGTATTAGAGGCTCCATGTTTATGTTTTCATAGATACAGCGCCACGTATCTGTAACAGTAAAGTGACCTTTACATATTTGAGCTGTCCCTCACAGACTGGCCTAAGTCCGGCCTCTGTTAAAGTCTGTAAATGTATCAGTTCTGAGAAGTTATGAAATGGCTGTTGTTTTTAGGTCAAAGGCTACATCGAGCTCCTGTATGTGTATATATAACATTTATCAGTATATCTTGCACTCAAGATGCAACATAAAAAAATGGTGCAAACATTTGAAAACATATAATATAATTATAATATAATATTTATAATATACAAAAATATAAATGAAAAAAAGAGGGCTTGAGTGTGTCCCAGCGGGATGCACCTAAAACATTGTCAAAGGCCACATAATAAACAACTGCACAATATATTAGCTTTTAAAGGGAAGCGAGATAATGAAATATAAAGAAGTTTATTTTACAAAACAGGTCCAAACCGGCTTTTCTTTGTGGATTCTGCATGTCATTCATTTGCTATCTTAAGTTAAGCTTTGCTAGGGTTGTTTTCTCCTGGTATAGATTGAACTGGTGCAACATAGAAAAACAAACGCATTATCACATGGATTAGAAGCCAGTCTGATTTAAAAAACAGATCATCATTTTGAACTTTGCTCTGAGGGGTGTCTCCCTGTAGACCTGGACCTCAAATGAGTGTGAACAGTGTGAATAATATCATGTGATTAACTGGTGTTTATCCAGATTAAACCCTGGATTAGCCCAAAACAGCAACTCGTTAAATAACAGTTGTCCAATATTAACCAAGTGAGACGAACTGTGAACAGTGAACAGTGAAGAAGGCCCTGGACAAGCCTTGACTTACTAAAACCTTTGATCGTGGCCTTGTTGTGTCTCTCGGCAGACAACACACCGATGCTGGTCTAATATCTGTGCTGAGGCCATTTCTGGGAAAGAGCAGTTTGTGTGTGGGAACATTTCTCACAAGGTGTTGGATAAAAACATTCAAACGTCTGTCTGAAGGTAACTCACACATGTGATAGTAATGTGTGCATCAGAGGAGCCTCACCAAAGTCCGAATCTTTTGAAAAAAAAACTGTGGTAGGAGAGGAAACTTAGAGCAGAGAATTCAAAAATTTAAATCTGTTATATCAGTGAAAAATGGTTGCTCGATGAATTGAACAGAGCAGGTTTTAGTTTGCCACAGTGAGGTTTTAATACCATTGTTAATGTTCTAAAAACAATATCACAATAAATAAATATACACAATAAAGTCACTTATACCTAACATTTCGCTTTCGGCTCTTGTTAAATTAGAAGTATCTATGGCATCAAACTAAATATATATTACTGTTCATTTTGAGCCAAAGTTGGATAACAGACACTGTTTACTTGACGTTTTATGTTTGTTCAAAATTAAACTAATGTTGTGACATTGCATTAATCTGCACATTATATTTTAGTTAAATACTGCTTATAATAAACACAACTTTACATTTACATTTAAATACTTTTTTTTATAGAAAAACAAAGCGACAAAATGGAGGGGAAGGCTTTTGAAGGTGCAGCTCGGAGAAACAAAATGCTTAACAACACTACACACATAAACACTCGCCCCAGCCCTCGTCAGTCTCAGACATTCTTCATGACAGAGCCGGCGTAAAAGAAGCCAAAGCAGAGAAAAGCGTTGCTTTTTTAAATTCTGTTTAGCGTGGCGACGCATAAATCATGTGTTTGTTGCTCTCTGCTCACTTTGGCCCGACAGAAGAGTTCTGACACTGAACACCGCTGACATAAGGTGGTGAAGAAGAGCCCCAGCGCAGGGTTTCATAAAGTTAAGGAGGTCACTGACTTCTTACATTAATGTCACATGTTCAAAACTGAGCTTAGCCTTTATTGCAACACAGCTGAGAGTTTTCTAAATCAAACCAGATCCACACAAAATATAATAATATTCCCGTCAATTAAAATGAAAGCCAAATCAGAATAAGGAAATGTGTTGTGCAGTTGTGAGTCAGAGCCAAGACTAAACACACTGCAGGGGGATATCTCCATTTTACACATAAGATAAAGGAAACAGAAGAGCCACAGTCTTAGATCTGGTTTTCAGTTTGAGCAGCAGGATGAGAAAAGGAAGTGCTTTGGTGTCGGTGAATAGACACAGATCTTGTTGATTTTTGGATCAAAACCTATGAACAGGGTTAGTCACCATTGGTCTGTGTCACTGACTATCTGCAGATAAGAACAGATTTATCAGAACAGAAAAACAGGTAAGACAGGAGGCAGCAGTTTCAACAAACAATACATTATAGTTACATAACAGCACCGTCCTAGCTGCTCAATTCAAGATAAAAAACCTGACGCCTAGGTTGTCTAAACTCTGCTCTGACTCATGAGCTGAAATAAAAACCAAAAAAAAAAAAAAAGATTTCGATAAGATTATCACAGTCAACAGAATGACTTCATCTCATTTTCACAAACCAACAGCAGCAGTGTTGTAGCACAAGTGCTGTTTTAGATTTTGGGGCATTTTTACAGATCTGTCCAAATGAGCTGGTCAATATGAATTCTCCTTCCACCCATTAGGTCTCTGTGTTCACTTTCTAAACAACTTACCACAGCATGCAGCAGGACTGAACAACCTCAGGTCACGGGCCTAAACCATCCTCAAGCACCTCAAGATACACACAAGTTACAATAAACCTGTTTTGGCAGCTCTGTCCCTAACCGGCCATTGTCTAGTGTTTCCAATAGTCCTGCTGTCCTTTTTTCTTATCAATCAGAATGTCTCCTTTATAAGTACAGCTGAAACGTGACAGTCTTAGTTAAATCATACAATACATCACTACATACATATATACTCACTCATACATATTCACTGAGTATGAGCTTCTTCTGTCAGGTCAATGTCAGGTCAATCAGATGGAAAACCAACCAATTAAAGCTTTCTTTTATCCCAAAGTCCATCCCTCTGCTCGATAAGGAAGTTTGTAAAAGTAGTGAAATTTATGTTTTTAGCTCAAGGCAAGTGCAATTATTCTATTTCAACAAGTGGTGTTTTTGCTCAGCTAGTCATCAGTTACAGTACTGTTGCTGTCTGTATGAATGCTGTACACATACGTATGTACTATGTTTGTTCTGTCGGTTTTGTACTGTATGTTCTGCAGTTGCTCACCAAGGTGCCTAAGACAAATTTCCCCTTGGGACAATAAAGTATATTTGATATGATTTAATCAGCAGTTTTGGTCAATGGCTCTAATGTAGACACAGAAAAAGTGCTGTTTTAGGGTAGTTTTCTGTTGGTTATCTAAAATTATCTATGTTGATTTTGAGGATTTTATTATAGAGAGTTCAATAATGATAAAAATAACATCTGCACTTTGAAAAAATAGAGTGTATTTCTTGAAGCTAATCTGATTTTGGGACTCCTTAATCCTTGTTACCTGTTTTAACTAAGATAAAAAAACAAAACAATGTTAAGGCCTATTTAAAGTCTTTTAAAGCCAGTTTGTAAAGTAATACACAGTATTTGTTCATGGAAAGGTCGTTCAGTTCCACAAACCAGCGCCTACAGGAGCCAGTGACCTCAGCCTACTCCTGAGCAGTGCTGTGTGTCACAAACCGGTTCATGAAGCAGGTCTGACACTGAGCTCATGTCTTAGGGAACAATCCCTCTGTTGTCCAGCTCTTTGGGATTTACAGTTGTGCTCATAATTTGACATACCCTGGAAGAATTTGTGATTATTTGGCAATTTTTTTAGAGAATATGAATGATAACACAAAAAACTTTTTTTCACTCATAGTTAGTGGTTGGGTGAAGCCATTTATTGTCAAACAATTGGTTTTACTCTTTTTAAATTATAATGACAACAAAAACTACCCAAATTACCTTGATAAAAAGTTTACATACCCTGGTGATTTTGGCATAATAACATGAACACAAGTTGAAACAAACAGGTTTGAATGGCTTTTAAAGGTAACCATCCTCACCTGTGATCTGTTTACTTGTAATCAGTGTGTGTAGAAAAGGTCAATGAGTCTCTGGGCTACTGACAGACCCTTTTATCTTTCATCCAGTGCTTCACTAACATTTCTGCATTGTGAGCCATGGGAAAGCAAAAGAATTGTCAAAGAATCTGCAGAAAAAGGTAAAGCTGTATAACACAGTAAAGGAAAATAAAAATATATCCAAGGAATCGAAAATGCCATTCAGTAGTGTTCAGACTCTAGTAAAGAAGTGGAAAATGAGGGATTCTGTTGAAACCAAACCAAGGTCAGGTAGACCAACAAAAATTTCAGCCACAACTGCCTAGAAAATTGTTCAGGATGCAAATAAAAACCCACAAAAACATCAGCTGAAATATAGGACGAAACAAATGCCACACAGCATCCCGCTTACAATACCCCAAACAGCACAGAGACAAGCCTCAAAACTTAAGGAACAAAGTCATTTGAAGTGGAGACCAAAATTGAACTTTTTGGCCACAACCATAAACGTTACATTTTGAGAGGACTCAACAAGGTGATGAAAGCTACACCATTCCTGCTGTGAAACATGGAGGTGGATCTCTGATGTTTTGGGGATGTGTGAGCTACAAAGGCACAGGAAAAGATGAATGCAGCATGTTTTCAGAAAATACTAAAGGAATATTTCCACTCATCAGCCCAGAAGCAGCACATGGGATGTACTTTGACGTTCCAACATGACAACGATCTAAAGCACAAGGACAAGTCGACCTGTCATTGGCTACAGCAGCTTAAAGTGAAGGTTCTGGACTGATCTCAGTCTCCTGACCTCAGTCTCACTGAGCCACTCTGGGGAGATCTCAAATGTGCAGTTCATGCAAGACAGCTCAAGAATTTACAGGAACTTTACGCTTTTTGCCAAAAAGAGTGGGCAGCTTTACATCTGAGAAAATATAAACTACCACAAAATACTTCAAACTGTCATTGATGTTGAAGATGGCAACACACAATATTAAGAACTGGGTTATGTAAACTTTTGATCAGGGTCATTTGCATAGTTTCTGTTGTCATTATGATTTAAAATGAGTAAACACAATAATGAAAAATTCTAAATAACAAACACTAAATAGTTTCAAAACCATGTGGAGCAAAAGGAGAGCCTCAGAGCAAACCTGCTACAACAATACAATACAATCATCCTAAAAGACAAGGATATGTCTGCAAAAGTATGTTGTCTTAGTCCAACTAAAAACAGCTTTTAAAATGCACACAAACATTAAAGTCCAATGTGAAGTGCAGTAATTTACATTGTTCATCAAGCTAACACGGCTCAGTGGGACCAGAGCTGGGCCAGGCCTCTGCCCTGCTCCACAGTTATCAAAATGAAAGTAATGCTTGTGTGTCCATTTGCGAGGAAAGCCTGTAAACTCTTACTTTCTGAGGAACTTTGTACTCCTTTCGACAGCTGCTGGATGCATTAACCCCCTCTTCTTGACCGCAGACAAAACACGCTGCTGCACAGGAAGTCCTGATTAAAAGGCTTCCTGTCTGAATCTAGCAGCACATCAAGGACCTAAGCGCTGGCTCCACAGTTATTTTTCCCCCGGGGCTTTAAAGTGACCCCCAGTGAAGTCTGAGGATAAAATGAGAGCGAAGAGGTGGAAACACGATGTTCAGAGCTGGCACCGACATGAGTCCTGTTCATCATCAAGTCTCCAGTGTTAGTGGCAGACTCTAGATGTTTATAGAAAGCTGGGTTTACATCAAGTATGGCAGTGTTACATGGACAAAGGGTTTAGCAGAGATCAACAATAAATGCAGAATTGTTTCACACTTTGGCAGATCTTTGTCCTGAAACAGCTGGATTCCTTTCAATGCACTCACTCCCATCATCATCTGTTTAAATGAATGAGGAAAACGTGTTATAACCTCCACAAAACCTAGATTGGTGATCATTATTAGTGAACATTATTGGTGCTAATTTAAAGTCATTCTTGTGCAGATTATTGAGAGTTTTGTTTTAATACATCTTATTCAGCTTTTTCAATTTTTCTGAAATCTAAATAGAAAATATTCTTATTGCCTTTGGGTCTATTGGGCATATTATATCTAATCATTTTTAACATTTTCTTATGAGTAAAAAACAACGAGGGAATGGAGAGATTTGTATTAGAGATGAATTACAGAAGTGTCAACACTGTGATCTGAACTATGTGGACAGATGTTAACACCAGGTCTGAGTGGAACTCTTGTGATTGCGCAGAGAGAAAACAGAGTGTACAGCAGTCTGATACTTTTTGTCCATCAGCGCTAGGTAAGTGTTATGTAATATAAAAAGTAGTTAAATTTAATGAAAAGCTTGTGTTACATGTGCAGTTGTTTTAGAGCAGCGTCATGATTAACATTTATTTGTTCTCGTGGGAGCTGAGCATAGATTTAAACCAAATGCGTTTCTTGATGCCTGTGATGTGATGTAAGTGTAACAGAGTTTGGTTAAAATTAGAGCAGAAGACACGCGTCTGGGGCTCCTTCTGAGTCTGGGGGGAAGTGAAGTTTAGTCTGGGACGGACCCCGGAGCCCTAAACCACAGAGGTGAGAGATAAGGCCTGGGTCTGTGTCAGAGGAGTGTGTACGAGGTCATGACAGAGACAGACTGACCTCATTAGGCTCAGGAAAAGTCTGTTGTCTATTTCCCACTGTCGTGTGCTCACATCTTCATGTTAATGACGTAACTGAGTGAGGCTACATCATCACATATCTATTCTACTGTTTACACTACAGCCTCTTAAAAAAGAAGGGTCATAAAAGTATGTATATATAAAAATGTGGGACAAGGTTCTATCTAGAATTGAATGTACAATTGCTTTAGGTTTTCTAAAGGTTGGCAGATAAAAGATATTGTCTGCTTAAACATACTGTACCTAATTCTTTTATTCTTGCTTTTTTAACAGGAAAAAATGAGACCTTAACACGGCATCAAGGCTTTATATGGGAGGATTTTAACGGATGAGAATGATCAGCAAAAAGTGGGAGTTTGGCCAATCACAGCTCGCTTCAGGAAAAAAGGAACGCTCCCATTGGTCGACACTAATTCAACAATGAAATAAACTGGGATTTTGTTCCAAAATACAGCTTATTAAACAGCAAAACAACTCAAAAAAAAGAAAAAAACAATATAGAAATGGGCAGTAAATTAAACACAGATAAATGTTGGCATTGCTTCCACACAATGTTTAACGAGACAGAAATAATTACAGAGATAACTACAGTCTAACGGGAAACTCAGAAATAAAAGACTCAGTTCAGCTCTAAACTTCATTTTAATGTAATCTACTAGTGTTTTGTGGGGAAGTGGTTCAGTTTTACCTTTGTGTGAGCACTTTAACCCAGGGACGCTGGGGGAAAGAGGCTGAGACCAGGACGGCAAAAAGAAAATCAGGTAGTGGAGCTTCAAGTAAGAATGTGAGGTAAATGTGTGTAGGGGCAGAAAAACATCTCTAAGGCACTCTAAGGCATTTTATTTCATTATGGCTTATAAAGTATATAAACATACTGCACCAACATGTCTGGGAACACAGACCTCCTTTAAGATGTACAAGAACAAATCCTTAACCTTTTTACAACCACAATTCAAATAATGCTTTTTCATTTTCAAAAAGTATTGAAGGACAGAACACAATATTGAAAAGAGGTGATTCATTTAAAGATGACAATTTCTTTGACAGGGTTTGACTCTTGAGGAGAAACGAAAGTGCGCTTACAGAAATAAATGTGACCCAAGACTGTAACATTTGTGGCGTTTACCAAGTTCTCTTCACTTCCCGTTAGTGCCATGACCAACTACATGGCCTACTTCCTGCTCTGGATATTCCCTCGGAAGTGTCCTTTTCTACAGCCTTATAACTGTACATGTGCTTTTTGACTCATCAATTATAAGAAACATCTATTAGTCATTTTGAATTCAACAACTTACATCCAATCTGAACGGAGCACAGAGCCTGACCCATAGACCTAAATGGAAGAAGGGCCATTTTAACACCAAGGGTTTTTAAATCTTATGAATACAAACTCAGCAGTCACAAATATACACTAAAAGGTAGCTTAGTCAACTGATTTTTCTGACCCACTGACCCCAATTCTCCACGTCCTGTTAGCGCCATCAACTACAGCCTACTTCCTGCTCAGGATATTCCCTCGGAAATGTCCTCTCAGCTCAAATGTGTGTTTTTTAATGTTGTTTCTGTTTCTCAATGACTGAGCAAACCAAGATAATTTCCAACCATTGTCAGGAAGTGAAACTACTTCTGTAAAGTCTGGAACCAGCTGATTTTAAAGAACAGGAAGTTGTACAAGATATGCATAAATAGAGTTTAAAGAAAGCACAGTTAATAAATCACTGCACACCACTGTCTGCTGTAAACAGTTAAACCTGGAGCTGTTTTGTAGTGTTTCTTTGTCCTCGTAATGGCCTGTTGTGTATTAAAACACGGTTGTATTTAAGTGTATTACATCACGCACTGATTTAGAGCTGGAAGTATCTGAGTGGCTTTTGTGAACCCTTTACATAACAACTGTATTCCTCAAACTTTAATTGTGATTAACATTGTGATTACTGTTGTTGTTACTGTTGGTGATGGACCGTAATCCAAATGAATAAAGCCAATGTGAACACTATAAAAAGGTCCAGCTCAATTCAAGCCCTTAAACACGGGTCAAGGCCCAAGTTCAATTAATGTGAGACTCAAAACAATCTAAAAAAATTAATAAAAGAAGTGGAGCAAAGTTCTGTTCATTGATGCCATAAAACATTAAAAAGAAACATGTAACTAATTTGAAAATGTGGGAAACTCTCAAACATGGGACAAAAAGGGATCAGTTGTGAATAAAATATGTTGAAGATATGTCAAGTAGGAAAGCAATACTTTGAGGACTGTAAGAAACAACAAGGATTTCAAATTCATCAGTGGAGAGTGGTCAGAACTGGTTTTAGCCAACATTATTCATCAAAAAGTAAATACTGGACTGAAATGAAAATGAAGCATGATTCCTTTGCCAGCATATTAGCAGCTGATGGCAAGAACAATATAACACTGACTGCTTAGATTGTATTTGAAAAAATGTATGACTCAGTTTTCCATTCTGATTTTGCTTTACTTTATATGGACTCTTCTTCAACTAAGGACTGTGGCTCAAAGTCAGTTGAACAAACTCAGAGTTATTGCAGAGTAAGTCCCAGAGGTGTCACTTTGGGTTTATTTGTTGCACATCAAGGGTGGTTCACTGTTATACTTAAAATCTTCCAGGTTTACTATCTTAACCAATAGCATTCAACCTGGAGACAAAGAAGGGGAGGGGGGGGAGGGTGTACACCCTGGACAGTAGCCAGTTTTTCCCTATATTTTAGTTGAAGTTCTTTGTGGGTTTTCTTTGCATCCTGAACAATTTTCTAGGTAGTTGTGGCAGAAATTTTTGTTGGTCTATCTGACCTTGGTTTGGTTTTAACAGAATTCCTCATTTTTCACTTCTTTACTAGAGTCTGAACACTACTGAATGTCAATCTCGATTCCTTGGATATATTTTCATTTCCCTTTCCTGTTTTATACAGCTCAATTACCTTTTCCCGCAAATCACCAGAGTATGAAAATGTTTGATCAGGGTCATTTGGGTAGTTTCTGTTGTCATTATGATTTTAAATGCGTTCAGTTGTTTGACAATGCATGGCTCCACCCAACCACTATCAGTTAAAGAAGTTTTTTGTGGTATCATTCATATTCTCTGCTAAATGTTCCAAAAAAAATCACAAATTCTGCCAGGTTATGTATGAGAACTTATGAGGACAACTCTAGTTATACTTTATTGCAGACGCAAGGTCCAACATTACATGACATTCAAAGAAAAACAATGTAAAAGAACAAGCAATAGAGGAGGCAGGCATAGCAGTGTTTCCAGAGCGCTAATGTGTAACAGGTGTCACAATATGGAATATTAGTCAACAACAAAACAATGTTATTTTCAGAAGTATTCCACCGACAACAAATTTCTTAAAAAAGCTGGCAATGTACTGATTCTAGATGACACAGTTCACTGGCACTCGTCCATCTAGGCCTTTTATAAAAAGTTTCTTAAGGCGTTGTTGTAAGCCACTGTCAGGTTATGAAGAATGCCTTTTTTGTAATTAGATCATAGATGTGAGACACACAGTATGCTGTGAACAAAGTCAGTTTTAGTCCATGCAAGCATGAGCCAAATTTCTGTGCCAATACATTTGCTTGTGCACACAGCACACAGCTCTGCCAATACATGTTGTCATCATCAGACAGACATCATTTATGACTGACCCAAATACTTGATTTCAGTAGATGCAGTTAGAATATTAACAGACAACTTTAGAAGAAGCAATACAAGAGATCTGTCATCTTTTGTGTAAAAATAATGTGTAATAACACTTTTTGCTTCATGTACTTGACATCATGTTGATTTCCAGACACAGAACACACTTTCAGGAGTTGCTGGAGACCTGCTGAGCTAAGTCTAAAAACCACAAGGTTCTCTGAGTAGAGTAAATGATTGACCGCTATGCTTCCAACCATACATCCAGTTCTACACATTTTTAACTCTTTAGAGAGAACGTTCATGTCAAAATTTAACAAAATCAGGGAAAGCAGCCTACCTTGTCTTACCCCATTACAAATTCTTAAGGGTGCAGATATACACATTTGACATTTGACCTAACAGGGTGGGCAAATCAGTATGACAAACATCTCACTATATATTTAGGCACTCGTGCTTCACATAATTTCTGTGATAGTTTCCTATGATTTACACAGCGTGAATGCCATAGTGGCGCCTAAAAAACACATAAACACAGTAGAATTTTTACTTTTGTATTTTCTTAATAATTCTTTTATAATTCTTAAATATGCATATGACAGTGTCATATTTGATTGCTAAGAAATCTTTCTACAACTTTATATATAGTATATTTGCAAGTGTAGTGGTCTATAATTGTTAGAGCTGCCCGTCTTTCCTATTTTATCCTTTACCACAGGAACTAAAAGCACTGTCATCAAGGAGTCAGCTATAAACCTATGCATAAGAAAAGATGTAAAGAATATGACAAATTTGAGATGTTCTGCAGAGATACGGTCCATCCTTGTCGACTTGTTGAATCAACACTGCCTAATGAGAAAACTTTATTTGGAAAGTTAAATAGATCGCAATAGTGAGCAAAGCTCAACTATCTTATTTGGACCAGATATTCCTGGACTAAGGTCTACAGTTATAGATTAATTTAACCTCTTTCCATAATGATTTACTATTGTATTCTCTGAGTTTTTTAGCCATAGAATTAGCCCTCATTCATCTTCCGCTTATCCAGGGCCTGGTTCTGGGGGCAGCAGTCTAAGCGTAGACGCCCAGACTTCCCACTCCCCAGACACTTCCTCCAGCTTTTCTGAGGGAACACTGCAGCGTTCACAGTCTAGCAAAAAGACATAGTCCCTCCAGTGTGTCCTAGGACACCTCCCCAGGGAGGCGTCCAGGAGGCATCCAGAACATATGCCCAAGCCACCTCATCTGGCTCCTTTCTCACCCTTTCTCCACTCCATGTGGAGTCAGACTTGTGCTTTTCTGACCAAAACAACACTGAAAGAACTACTTGACATATGTCAGTTTATTACAGCTAAGCTCTATCTAACTAACCTTTTTGGAAATAAATGTAGTTGGTGAGTCCTGCTCTGATCTGAACCAAGTCAAATACTGTTGGTTTGGGGCTAAATGCTCAGAAAACCCAGTATCTCTGTTTCCACATTTTTTGAAGCCTTTCTGCCGAGTCGTGGCTGTGGTTTGGTGATTAACTCTGGCACCAAACAGAGCACATACTGATCCTCACCAGCACTGTCTATAATATCAAGCTTTAACACAAAAGACTGCAGTGAATATTCTCACACATGTGCTCAAAGGATTTCAGACACAATCCTTTTATTGAGCTTTATTCAATATCTTTGCAACGTCACAAAACACATGCTTCTGTGGGTTAGGCATTCTGAAAAAAAATGCAGTCATTTTTTTTTGCAGTCAAAAAAAGTAATTTTTCTTTAAAAACATCCTAATGCTCAGTAAATTCCTAATAGAACCAGAAAAACTGTGAGTGTTTGGTCAGCTGCACGGACCCTCACGGTCCTGTGGTCTCGGCTGCAGCAGACTTAAATCCCAGCTCCACCACACGCCGGGAGTCAGTGGCTTCTTGTGCTGAGGTCAAATTGAACAAATTGTGGAGAAAATGAAATTTTGTTGCAGGGTTACATCTGGATTTGGGAACAGAGCGGTGTTTATGAAGAGCAGATGACATCAGACGGACTTCAGCCCAGAGTTAGTATCTGATCAGATGAGAGCTAAAAAAAAACTGGTCACATGCATCACAGGATTACCACAAAAAAGGCTCAGAGGACAATGTTACCTTTCATCAGCTCCTGTTTATTTGGACTCTATGGATACTAAAGTACTTCTTCACAATGATGGAAAAAAGTCCAGTCAAACTCTGTCAGCTGTAATTGAGAGTCCCCATGAAGACATAGAATTGTTCCTTTGAAAGCACATTTTAAAATCATTGCTCAAAATGACCCTTTCAGGCTACAGCTAGACCAGTGTAATTAAATTTTAAGATAGTGCCACAGAGACATAATAATATGAGAACAACCTCTGTCAACATTATTGTTAGGAAAAAAATAAAAATCTCTATAACATGAAGAAATAAAAGAAAATAAAAAAAAGCCAAAAAGTACTCATGTACATGTATGATGCAGAGCTCTTTTTTCCTGTTGGGAAATTCCTAGTCAGCGGCCACACAGCATGTTTTTTGGATGTTGGTGGGGGAAATCAGAGCACAGAAACCCACCTGAACAAAGTGAGAAAATGCAAACTGCACTCAGAAAGGTCCCATCCTACCCAGGAACTGAACCTGGACCTTCTTACATGCTAACCACTGCACCACAGTGAGGTCAGGGTCTTTATTTGACTATTCTCTGTCCCACACAGTTCCTTCAATTCAGCACCCTGTCTGAAGATGCATTGAGAGATTACCAAGATTATTTTTGAGTTAGCCCTGGGGTTTCAGTTTGCACTTTTTATCGAAGGCAGATCTCTGTGGAAACCTACACTGAACCGTTCCCAAACAGGCTAAGATTCTGATAAAATACAGGAACACAGCCACTGACCAATCAGAGAAAAGAACCTAGCTGCAGGTGTAAAGGTGGAAAAATGCTGCACAGTGATTGAAATGATTGACAAATGATTGGACAATCGTCACAAGTATTGTCTAAAGTCCTGCGTATACAGCAATGCATACTTGGTTTTATTTTCACGTATTATTTTCAGGTTTGGAAATTTGTTTTAGAAGTTTTAGTTAGAGCTTAAATGTGCAACTTAGGATTGAAATGAGTCTGTTTTATCTATTTATTTTTTAAATGCACAGCTGAAGAAAACAATGGCTTTTTCTTTAAAACACACATTATTTGAAGAATAAAAACAACAAGCGGCGTTATCTTATCAATATATGACTTTATACACATACTGAATAACATAGGGTACTATCTACCTAGGTCAGTGAGGTCACACAAGGCCTGCTGCTGGTTAGACAGTGGAATAATGCAGATAGTTAAAGAAAGGCCTTAATCCTCTGTAATAAATGAAAAATCACATTTTCTCCAACCTGTTGCTGTGATTGATCATTTAGTTATGACTCGGCCTGCTTTACGTAAGCACACTCTCAGCTCCACACAGAAACCCAGCGTTAACTGAAGGAGTTGATAACCTGTTCCATGACCCAACTGAGATTGACTGATCCAGACTGAGATTATTAGGTTTTGTCTTAAGAAGCAGAGACACATGCGTGGACATACACACAATCCATCAGGCACATTCAGGACAGCCCCTAAAGACACTCACAAGTATAATCCATATCCAATCCAGAAATATTATTAACACCTATTTATAGCCCCTTGTAAAAAGTAAATTTTACTTTTTACAAGGGGCTATAAATAGGTGTTAATAATATTTCTCCAGCTTATTCCCTCTGTCTCACTCACTGCTTTAATGACCTTGTTAAAGGTTCATGTAAAATTGTTTTTATCATCTCTCGTCCAACGACGTCAACAATGGGTATTTTTAAAGTGGCCCAGAGGGATTGCAGACTTATTATTTTTGCAGCCCTTGTCCACTGTTGCTCCTGTTAACAGACCATAAAACAAAAATAGCAGAATTGTTTTGGTTTGGCGCAGTCCGACAGGAGCCGAAATAGACCTCTTCCGAATAAACAACTGATTACCTCATAGTCAGAAGTGATCCTTGTCGATTTTGGAGCCTAATGTGGAACAATAGCTTAGTTGTAACACGATAAAGATGCACATGTGACTCTATTGTTCATTAAAAGACTGTCTACGCTGTAACTGGTCATGCCTCGTTCCGCTGTCTGCCGCTTCAAAAAGGTCTCTGGTCGTCCTGTGAGAGGATGAGGGTGAAACCAGTTATTAGCCTCACTTTAGAGTAAACTGTGCTTATCGATACAGTGCTAACATCTGATTGAAGCGAGGAAGTGACACAAATAAAGCTTCTGGAGCGATTGTATCTCATCACAAGCAAATAGATCAACACCAGAATATTAGTCATCAGCAGAAATAAGTGGCAGGTATAATACAGAGCCTTGTACGGCACAGGTCAGTTTGGTTTCTATCAGCAAAAAGATGACACAATGATTACAAAACGTCCCATGAAAGCAGTCTGTTGATAGGACGGTTGGGCAACAATACTCAGGCGAAAACAAAAAACAATGTACAATCTTTTCTTGTACAAAGGGTGTCTTGTTCTTGAGATAAACAGTCATATCCATGGAAACAAACAATGTTAAAAACAAAGATAGTGTAAACAATAGAAACATTAATTCTTAATCTTCCTTTATTTCTTATTTGAGCAGTTTTCGGCTCTACCTCCAGCCTCTCACAGCTACAAGGATTTATTCTAGTCTTTATAGTAATTATCGATACTTCAATTGATGCACAAAATATGTCTCATATAGAAACACAGTTGTCTGATACGTGTGACAGACACTTTTGAGCTTTATTTAAACAGGAAAGTGCCTTTGAGATTGGTGAAGGGTGAGTTTTGACCGCACAGAAAACCTATCGTACATTGTACAAGCTGGTGAAGCTGCATTTGTTCATTATGGGGCCAAAAAGTGGATCTCACTTCAAGACAGAATAAAAAATTAAAAACTATTTCAAAACCTTTTTCAAAAGTAGACTTAAAACACACACCCTTTTTCACTTGTTTTAATAACAACTGTTATATATCTGTTATTGCTGTACATATGTTTTTTTATAGTATTTAATTTTTTTTATTTCTTCTAAATTTGTTCTTTGCTACAACCTCTCCTGTGTTTCTTGTGTTTAGGCGTGAGCTGCTGTGTGTGTTGGGGAGCACACTGTCCGTATGATTTTAGTCTGGGTCTAATTCCCAGCTTCAATAAACAAAATTATTGTCCATTGTTGCTCTTTGGTTTTCTAAATTTGAACTAAACATAATTTAAAGCCAAATCTCTCTCTTTTTTTTCTTCTATTTTTACAGTTATGTGTTCTTGATATTTTAATGTTTTGTTTGTTTTCTTGCTTTAATTAAAGTACCTCTTGTTCCGTTTTTATATGTTTTCATTTTTTAGAAGCAAATAGCCAAAGAAGGTAATCACTCATTTAAGACCAAACCCTGTGAATGTTCAGAACTTGACATAGTTCTGTAATAGTTCTTTTTTATTCTCAGCTCCCACTGGCTAATGTTCTATAGCCACAGCCTCTCTTTTTTACATTTCTGTATGTTTTTTGTGTGTACAGTGTGTGTACAATGGCACAGAGTGAACTTATAGTAGTGTCAGCGGTGAAAGGTGTCACCTGGTAGGTCTCTGTGGTCCCGCCCTGTGGGAACTGAACCTGAGCTGTACTTTAGAGCTGCCAGACAAGAACAGAGGGATTAAAGTGGTGCATAAACAGAGGTCATCGTCCGGGCAGAGGCTCCTCTGATACCACTACTCTGTAGCTGTCAATTCCACTAGTTTACACTTGGAGTTGCAGCAAAAACAAATAAATGCCCAAAAAGGATGGGCAAATTGTTGTAGATGTTGTAGATGACAGCACACCTACAACTTCTAAAAAGAGGCTATTTAAAGCCCAGTTTTTATGAGGTCACCCCATCGTCCCATTGGTCAGAACGGAGCTCATGTAACATGACGGTGAGATAATCAAGTGGAAAAGTCCACCTGTTCTGTGGCTATTACAGGTAGATACACCTGCAGAGATTTAACATTAGGTTTGGGTTTGGCAGTAAATACAGAAAAAAACAAGAAGCATGTGTTGTTAAAAAGAAAATCACAGACAGAAGAAGGAGTATATGAGTAATGTAAAAGATAATATTAAAATAAATTCATATTATTATTACTGTATTTTTTTAAAGACAGCATTATCTAAATAAAAACATCAAAAGAAAAGAAACCAATAATAATAAATAAACCAATAAAAAGAGAAATATCCACAAGGCCAGTCTAAAAATGGGTTTTAAGAAGTATTTTAAAAGATGATAGTGATTCTTGCAGTCTCATCTCTACGAGGCGGTTGCTTAAAAATAAAGGGGCTCTGGTCGAAAAAGCTTGGTGGAGCTTAAATGGAACAAAAGGCTGAGTGAAATGGAATACTGATAAAAAGAAATTCCTACTAATATCACAGAAAGGACTCATAAACCTTGAATGTCACGTAAACACAGCGACTGAATGGGTTCACACCTGGCATTAACCTCTGACCTCTTTAGATCCATCCATCATTCACATGTTAGTGCTACGCCAGGGTTCATTGAGATATTCATTGGCTCAGTTTTACTCTCAAAGCTTCTCTGTCTTGTGGCCTACATTGACTGGACCACAGCCCCATTGCAGCATCTGAACAGCCTTATGCATGCTGCAGGAGTGGGGACGGTACATGGGAGTGGGCTGGGCTTTGATGTGGGTTCAGTGGGGACTCCTGCCGGGCTGCGGTGGAGCAAGAGAAGGAGGGGAGCAGCTGCACTTGTTATCAGGAGTTTAGTGAACCAAATCAGGCCCACTCTGAGCTCCCTGCTGTTGAGAGTACATGACTTAGTCTACAGTGAAGCCACAGTAAGGCCACATTCCAAACACGGCTTTATCTGTGAACATAAACATCACCTGACGACTGGAGCAGAGCTAGTGCACTCATTATCGCTCTAAAGAGTTACAAAATGGTTTCCACAAAGCAGCTCAGTCGTCACACTACAGAAACTTAAATTATTGCCTTAATCATACAAAACTAGACTTAAAGAATATATGTCTCAGCTGCATTTAAGCTAACATACTGAATAATATGGGCAAGATATTGCTGCACGTATACGGCAAAGTGGGACTGGAGCTAGACTAGGCCATTGTCCTGCTCCACAGTTCTCGGGAGAAGAAAAATAAATGTGAAAAACAGGAGGAGGGCATTTTTTACTGACAATGACAGATAGGTAGTTTTTTTTTTTGGTCTCAACTGATGGAAGAGGGGAATAAAACCTGCACGGTGGCACAGTGTATAAAGAGACTGTCACAGCCTGTGACAGGTTCAGTAGTGTAGTTAGACCTGATGGAGCTGTGTTGTATGTGCGCCATTTTTTTCTCTTTTCTACAGCACAACATCTTTTATAACCCTTAACTCAATGCCACAACTACCAAAAATAACTCCAGCAAATGCTCCTTCATTTACAATGCTTAGACAATAGAACATGAAATAAATGCACACAATATTGATAATTAACCTACAAAACTGAACCACACCATATCTTTCAAAACAAGAAAAGATTATACCCAGGTATGATCTTCCATCAATCATTGTCCCCATAAATCAGTCTCCTGCATTTACCCATCTTCTCCACAAAAGGGAGGTCATTCTTGCCATTCATTGAATTGAGACATTTATGTTCCACACCATATGCGTATTGTTAGTAACAGTAGAGGTGTATAACAGGAATAATTGGATGATTGTGTTAAGCCACGCCCCTTTAAATTACACAGCTTTGGGGCGAGAACTACAAAGGAACCCACTTTTGAGAGAATCTCAAAGGGACAGTATCATTTTTATGATTTAGTTAGCACTAGCATTATCTCAATCTGTGAGGGCTTCACTTGAAATCATAAAGTCAGCCACTACACCATGAGCTCATTGCCATCGCCATCAAAGTCCATTAATGCATCACAATATAACAAAGCAGTGTTTTTATTATGGTGCTGTAAATACCACAGATTCACAGACCAACCGTGTGTGGGTGCAGGAAATGGTTCTTGTTGTGGGTTTTACCTCCAGCGTCGGCACCACACCTGCTGTATTACCTGTGTCACTCATTAACATAAATACCACAATGACTGATGTCACCGGGCTTAAACTGCCCTCTCCCAAAAAGGCGTGCACCACCTGTGTCTCTGTTTATCTGTCTGTGGGTGGCACTCACTCGGCTGTAACTAACCAGGGACAACACAAAAACAAACAGCAGCATTTTTTTCCATCTGTCGGACCTTTTAAGACTTTTTTGGATCCACTTTTTTCTATTTTATTTTGTCTACACACATTAAACAAGTTTGGTTACATACATGTTCTATGCCATGAATCCTCTTAAATACCCCCTTTTCCCTGCTCAGAGGAAAACATCCCCCAGTTAAGAGAAGGAGAGGCATTAATTGCCTCACTGCTTTTAGTGTATTCACTTAAATCGGTTAATAATGTATATTAACCGTGGTCACATGACAGGAAGCGCCAAAGGAGAGGCTTAACTGAGCAAACATCTTTCCTACAGTTTGTACAATGTTTCCACAGGACTTCCTCTGTGTCATGTACCTTTATCAAACCTCTGCCTGTTTACAAAGCTCAGTACAATATGTTTTCATGTCAAATGTTGAACAAATATGGTTCCCTAATATGATAGAGAGATTAAGCTTAAGAACCTAGATTCAATCTCAAGTCCCCTTTTCAGTGTTGGCCTGTTCTCTACTAATGTTGTCGTTTTATCTCCATCTCCTTCAGTGCCCTTTGGACCTCCCCTGTGTCCAGTCCTGTCGTCTTCAGGTGAAGCGAGGCAGGCACACAAACAAACAGGACTCACAGATAGAGTTACTGTGAAACTTGAGCAACTCGGGAAGGCTTCCTCTGAGCAGCTCCAATAAAGGATTTCTGCATTATTCAGTAAGAAAGGCAAAGGTAAGAGTGGATAATTATAGTCACATTCCTCCAGCTTCTTATTTAAATGTTGTTTTTTTATATCACAGTAATGGGAAACTGGGTTAAGTGGGCTGCCCATTACTGATGTTTGCTTGGTGGATTTAAGGACTTGGGTAGCGCATAATGTCCCCAAGTCTAAATCTGAGGGTTTAGATCAAAAATAATCTTCTACATGAATTAGGCAATAAATAGAAAAAAACAACCAAAAAAAGAGCGGCACATTAAGTTGTTGTGCCTGAACTGAGACAGGATTATATTGGGTAGAGTGGCGTCTTTCGACCGGTGGGTGGGCGGTTCGATACCCACTTGAAACATCCCAAAACATCATAACATCCCACTCTCCCCCACATACTGTTGTTTTGTCCTTGAGCAAGACACTTAACCCTTGCCTCCAGTGGTATTCCAGCTGTAACACTGGAAAATGGAAGCTTAATGTAGAGCGCTTTGAGTGACTACTACAATAGGTGGAAAAGCACAAAAAAAAGTGATCCAAGAAACACTGCCAAAACATCAAAGAACTAATTAGAGTTGCCCCCTGTGCTCTATCTCCATATAATACATATATACTACATATATACTACAGATATACTACATATATACTACAGATATACTACACATATACTACATATATACTACATATATACTACAGATATACTACATATATACTACAGATATACTACACATATACTACAGATATACTACATATATACTACATATATACTACAGATATACTACATATATACTACAGATATACTACACATATACTACACATATACTACAGATATACTACATATATACTACATATATACTACAGATATACTACATATATACTACACATATACTACATATATACTACACATATACTACACATATACTACACATATACTACAGATATACTACACATATACTACATATATACTACATATATACTACATATATACTACAGATATACTACATATATACTACAGATATACTACACATATACTACAGATTTACTACATATATACTACATATATACTACACATATACTACATATATACTACACATATACTACACATATACTACATATATACTACACATATACTACATATATACTACAGATATACTCCATATATACTACAGATATACTACATATATACTACAGATATACTACACATATACTACATATATACTACATATATACTACAGATATACTACATATATACTACATATATACTACAGATATACTACACATATACTACACATATACTACACATATACTACACATATACTACATATATACTACACATATACTACATATATACTACAGATATACTCCATATATACTACAGATATACTACCTATATACTACATATATACTACAGATATACTACATATATACTACAGATATACTACATATATACTACATATATACTACAGATATAATACATATATAATACATATTTACTACATATATACTACACATATACTACAGATATACTACAGATATACTACACATATACTACAGATATACTCCATATATACTACATATATACTACATATATACTACAGATATACTACAGATATACTACATATATACTACATATAAACTGATACAGACCTATGTTCTACCAGATCCCTGCGCTCTGCAAATGAACAACGTCTGGCGGTACCATCCCAAAAAGGAAAAAATTCACTCTCACGCACTTTCTCTGGATCTGTTCCACATTGGTGGAATGATCTACTGCTGCTACAAGATCAGCAGAGTCTGTAGCCATCTTTAAAAAACGCTTGAAAACACATCTCTTCCCTCAACACCTGACTGACAAACACAGAATTCTACTTCCTTTCTATCGATTCCTTTTCTTAGAAAAAAAAAAAAACATTTTTCTTAACCTTGGCTTTGTTTGATTACTGTGCTAGGTTTTAACTGACTAGTTTTTTGTGCACTTATGCTTTTTGTTACCTTGTGTTGTTGAAATTGCTTCCATTATTTCCTCACTTGTAAGTAGCTTTGGATAAAAACGTCTGCTAAATGACTAAATGTAAATGTAAATGTAAATATACTACATTGGTCACTTCAGTTTACCAAAGCTTGAACTGAGGTACAATATCCAATTTCCAAAATGTTAATATGACTTTCTTAGCAATTACCAATCCAAACACACTACAATTTGTTCAAAGGTGCAGAGAAGACACAAATAAAGCGATCTCTGAGTCTGGTACCAACGCAGTTGTACATGCCTGAAAACCAATTAAAAATATCCTGCCAGAAGTTAAGCTCTCTTCCCATGCCTCGTTCCCGATCTGTGAAACCAGCTCCTCTTCCCAAGTATTCATACAAGTGTTATAGTTCAACTATTTAGAAAAAAAAACATTTAAAAAACCAGAAATTTGTTTCTTGGATTCAGGTGAGCCCTGGAAGAGAATAAAACTTGGAAATACTCTGAAGGACAACGTGCAAGTGTGTCTATCCAGGTATGTTCTTATACAAATTTAACCCTGTATGTTTTTACAGTCTAGTTTATTTATCATTTTAACTTTATTACCCTCCTGGTTTATGGCCTGCACTGACTGGTATATAACACTGATTTACTCATTTCATTTTCATCCTAGTTGTGCAAATCTACATTCTATAGTGTTAATGTTTAGTGTATGCTTATTTTATTGTGAAAAACATTTCATTCACAAAATTAACATAACAAATAAACTCAATTTGAATTCTGATCTTTTTTTTACCAAACGCTAAAAAGAAGCTTAAGCCTATGTTTTTGATTAACTCAAAATGAGCCATGAAGGAGAGGGGAGCTGCTCTTACACATGCAATCATTTCAAAAACTCACAAACAGTCGTTGCTTTCTCAGTTGTCCAAAACATCCTCTGTACCACCTTTAACATTGCTCCTACTTGTACGGCTAAAAAAGTACCTCAAGCAAGATTTTTGTGCTGCATACCTCCCAAAAAAGCTCGCTGGTGGCCTCACCGATAGCTTTATCTTGCTTCTTACTCCATTTTTTTTCTTCGGTTTTGTTATCTTTATAGACTTAGAAAGCATATATATTTGCATTTCAATAAATGATCAAACCCTTTGAGAGTGTGGAGCGCTCCTGAAAAAACATGTCTCTGCCATAAGGTGCTTGCACCCCCCATTAGGACATCTTTAATCCAAACAGAACTATCTATATTTGCCACATTATCGGTTTTGCATTATTCTTTTTAAAGACATCTCACTTTCTCTTTTGACTGGAAACAGGTCATTTATATCCAACTTTTTGGATATTGTGGGAACCCTGCCCATTCTTCTTACTCTCCTGGGAAAACAAAAAATAAACACACATATTTCTAATCTTTTAAGTGCACGATGAAGTCATTCACCTGGAGCTGTAGGTGACAGAGGCTCATTGTTCTGGTTCAAACACTCACAGCAGCAGCAGCACTGGCTCACGTGAACCGTTTGTCAGGAGCTAGCGTCTCATTTATCAAGAGTAAACACTGGGTTTGTGAGTGGAGGTAACAAGAGCAATCAGAACAGTTCAACACGAGGTCGACGTCTGTGGAAGACATTTATCCAAGTGAATGCCTCAGAGGGAGTGACAGCAGCACTTGTGAGATGTGTGTAAAGACGAGAAAAGACAGGTGGTCATGTGATCTGTGAGGCGTACAGGGATACAAGATGACATATGGACACGGTGATTACTTCATAGGTGTCTGTGTTCGCCCTGAGTCTGATGATGTTATGCAGTTTGTGTTGTGTGGTTTTTGTTTATGAAGTGTCTGTTTACAGTTGAGTAAAGCCCAAAGCAGATATCCTTCTGTTTTGACCTTTTGCACAAACAAACACTGACAATAAAGAGGAAAGGACAATCACAGCAGGCGTTATGTTCAAATTATGTCCTTACTTTGATGAAAAGCCGACTTTAAAAATGACTTGAAAGCAGCCAAGACACTTCAAATGTGATTCTTAGGTGAGCTACTGCAACATGACTTAGTGGGACTGGAGCTGGACTGCTGCACAGTTCACTGCAAAAAGCCAACAGAGCAAAGAACAAAGTTGTGTTTCTATATAAGATATCAATTTGTTTTGAAGAAGGCACGGCGAGATTTGGAAAGCTTCCTTCAGTGAATCACAGTGTTGTAAATACTTCTAGTGCAGCTCTGGACTACAATGCTCACCATCTTTGGACAAAGGTTTTCTCTGTCTTTTTGGTGGTTTTACCGTAACTGATGATGAAATAAAGTGTATGCCATTTTGATATGATCTTTTTGAAAACACAAATTTGCACTGCGGGAGTTTGGTGTGTGTATATTGAATTACCGTAAAGCAATTTGTAACTCTCGTGTCAATGTGAACATGACCTGAGACTTGCGTTAGGTCGGTCGCAGCTCAACTTGCATGTGCTGTTTTCGGCTCAGATGCACCAGAGGGGGATAGTGCACACTTCAAACACACCACTACAACTCAAATAACCATCGTAAGGACTTAGAAACTATTTTATAGGTAAAAATGTTACTTAGTTCTACTTTAATTTATATAACACAATGGGTAACTTAAAGTGCACACTGGGTAACTCAAAGAAGACTTTCATAACTTGAATGTCTTGCCAATAATGAATCTACAGAGTTAATCTTAAAGTGTGGTGATGAGAGGCTGGAGGTACAGCTGTAAATTGCTGCAAGAATTTATTCACAGATTTATCAACATTACATTCAGAAGTTTAGCCAATTTCTTACATGGTATATGTACATTGCTGGAAAACACAGTTTTGAAATAAAATTTACAAGAAAGAAAAACCTCTTTTGGAAAGTAAACAAATGACCAAAGTGACCAAAGTAGTATCTTACAGAACAGTTTGTGGAAGCTTAAACTGTACTGACAGAATTCGTACCGTACATTTAAAACGGCCCTATAGCTCCTGGGTCCTCCTGTTGGTGCAAGCCTTAATTTTCAGTATGACATACAGTACATTTATCTTCATTTTGATCATTAAACACTGACTAATATTACCGGTCTTTAAAAACGTCCCAGTGAATTGTAGTCTCTAGGTTTAATGAATTTTTGCAAACCAACTCATGCTGTAGCTGCAACCCCAGTCTCTCAATAACTGTTTAAAAAGCTCTATTGTCTCCTGTCATTGCAATAATTTCTGTATTCTGAGTCATGGGAAAAGTGGCAGAGTGGTTAACACTCCTGCCTCAAGGCAAGAAGGTTGTGAGTTCAAAATGACTCAAACAGCTTAGGCCAACTCCGGTCTTTCTGTGAGGAGTCTGCATGTCCTCCACGTGTTACTGTGGGTTCTCTCCGGGTACTCCGGCTTCCTCCCACCGTCCAAAGACATGCATGTATAGGTTAATTGGCAACTCTAAAGGTTGCCCTGGTGAATGAATGAGTGAATGGCCTGTCTCTAAACGTCAGCCCTGCAACTGGGCATGTCCAAAGTGTACCCCGCTTAAGGTCCAAAGCTGCTGGGATAGGCTCCAGTCAACCCCGACCCCTAACGGGACTAAGCGGTAGAAAATGAATGAATGAGTCAGCGGTGTTCAAAATTTGGGATTCTGTTGAAACTAAGGAATGGTCAGGTAGGTTTGGGAAGAAAAACCTACAAATGACATCAGCTGAAATACAGTACTATCAGAAAAAAAGCTTTTTCAAGATGCACAATAAGGAGGCACTATAAGAAAAGGGGGCTGCATGGTCGAGTCACCAGAACAAAGCCATTACTATGCTTACAATACGCCAAACAACACAGAGACAAGCCTCAAAACTTCTGGAATAAAGCTATTTGGAGTAATGAGACCAAAATGTAACTTTTTGGCCACAACCATGAATGTTACATTTGGAGAGGAGTCTTGTTGGCCTGTCATTGGCTACAGCAGCATAAAGTGAAGCTTCTGGACTGATCTCAGGCTCCTGACCTCAATATCATTGAGCCACTCTGTGAGATCTCAAATGCCACAAAGAACTGGGGTATGTAAACTTTTAATCAGGGTCATTTGGGTAGTTTCTGTTTTCATTATGATTTAAAAAGAGTAGATGCAATTGTTTGACAATAAATGGCTTCAACCAACCATTAACTATGATGGAAAAAAAAATTTTTGTGTTATCATTCATATTCTCAAAAAAATGGCCCAAAAGATTTACATATTCTGCCAGTGTATGAGGACAACTGTCACCATAGTTATTGCACATACAGTATACCTGCCTTTATGCTTCTTATCACTGATTATTTCATCACGTGAACAAAAACTGGTAGGTTATCGACTACCGCAGCAGGAAGGTGCTGTTAATGAATCATTTATAAGATTGAATCAGAAGTCACACCTGTTCTGTGTGGCAGACTGTGACAGAGTGTGTATAAAAGGTGGAGATAAGCCCGTCGTACGTGCACTGTCACTGTCCACCTGCACGTACTGTACACAGACCACACACAGAAGGCACGTCCCACTGGAAACTCATGGAAATAAGACTCCTGTTCAACACTGACCTTTCACGTCGTCCCCACAGCCTCCATCTCACACAGGTCTATGTGTGTAGCTTACTGTATATACTCAAATGTCATGGTTTACACAATACATTGTGACAGTTTTCAAGCGACCGTAACTCCAACCTAGGCAAGCTTGCAAATCTTAAACGTCAGATGGTCATCTGCGCAGAAAGAGACCTTGTGTTCCACATCACCTCCAGATTCCACATGTATTAAAAACTGTGGAACGCTATTGCCAGGGGCTCTATGTCCAGGTCAAAGAACATGGGGCTCAGGGAGCAACCCTGAGGGGTACCAAGATGAAAGTTCAACGGTTTTGACAGTTGGGAGTTAGTACAGATCTTTGCTGTGGGTTGGGAGTAAAATAATTTAAACCTTGAGATGTAGGCTGGACCAAAACCAAATTTGTCCAGCTCAGCAATCAACTGCTTTTTCCATATCAGTGAAGACAAATCTCTATTCATTTAAAGACAAACAAATGAAAAGAGTGTTAGTTGATGAGATTGTAGTGTAATAAAATTACATTCTATACTATATTGATAGGATATTGATTCATCAGCAGCTCAGTCCAGTTTATCTCACTAATATCATGCCCTAAATATCTCAAACAACAGTTAATAAAAGCACAGGAGCGGAGCTAATAATGATATAAACAATAAACAATAATAGACACTTGGCACATTAACACAGTCCCAAATGAATATACTTTAATCTCACTGAGCCATTCCTTCTTAATGTACCTTTTAATGAAAGACCTGAAATTTCTAGTTTTTCAAGTCTCTAATTAAGACTAATTAAAGTATATAAAAGCCTAATGTTATGCACACAAAGACAGTACAAAAGGAAACATTCTGCCTTGTCCCAAAGGGTTCAGCTGATAAAAACTGTCAAACACAGTTATTGATCCACTTTGGAGAGAGTGGCAGTGGTCATGCTACTGGTCTCTTCTCTTCAGCAAAGGTGGCCTTGGTTTAGATCAACTCTGAAGTATGAGCTCAATGCTGCTGCCTCACAGAGCCTCACAGAGTGGATATGAGACTAATGGAGCTCTAGTTCAAACAGAGATAAACTGGACCACCCTCTGACGTGAGAATCTGTGAAGCTATGCTCTCTGTCGGTTTTCTGTCCAACACTCACTCCTCTGCTGCAGGGTCAGGGTCTTAATACTTTTTGGTTTTTCATTTATTCATCTTTGTGTTGTCTTCGTTCTGTTAGGGGTTTTGGGTGACTTCATGCTGTGAGGCAGAAGTGCAAACTACATTGCCACATTAACAAACATAATACTGAATTTTAATTAAATGATAGTGTTATTATGTCAAAATCAGAATCACAAATCACAAATAATCGGTGTTAGCTGGCATGATCAGATTGTGAAATAGTGAGTCCCTAACATGGAGAAATCTGGTCCAGCACTCGGTTTAAAGTTTACAGAGCTGGACTGTTTAATGTGAAGCATGTGGCTCCAGCTTTTCACAACACTACACATGACACATGACACATTTCTATCTTTTCTTTTTTTCACTCTAGTTTATAGCAGTACACCTATGGATATGTGTCTCTAACAGAAAAAAATAATTTTGTAGCCTCTGCTTTTACAGGTAAATAAGATTATCTAACCTCCACTTATCTCTTATTTTGTTACTCAAACACATTTAGATGTTATGTTTTTTGTCAGAGCAGTGTTTAATTGAGTGAGCAGCAGTGGTTTGTTTTCCTGAAGTCGCTCAGATTTTCCCTCAAATAAATACAGTATATCAATAAATAAATGAGCTCCAGTCTCGTCCTTGAGATCCTAAAGGGAGTAGTGGGGAAGTTTCGGTTTGGGAACAGACACTGACCTGATCTATCTCAGTCAGAAAGATGATAACAGATTCACAGCTGCCCGATGCAAACGTTCTGCACTCTGAAAAATATCTTCAGAAAACCCTGTCACATTTAGGGAGCGTTCACACTTGCCGTATTTTGTGCAGTTACTTTGGTGCGGTTACTCTGTTAGCGCAGTTCACTTAATGTGAATGCTCCAGACGGTGACAGTGACACCAAACACCTGCTCTCAAACCCATTCAAAACAGGGGTCATTTGAGCGCTTCCAAGTGAACTCTGATACGGTTCGATTCAAGTGTTAACTTCACGCGGACCATAGATGAGCCCACAACAAGAAGAGATCAATTGGAAACAAAAACATTACGTAATGCTTAGCTTCCCTGAGGTAAAAAGAAATTTAACAATATTGTCCAACTAAATTAAATTAGAAAAGGTCAAATGTGAAGAACTGGGAAGGTAAAATGCAAAGCCTTATGAGCATTTGGACTAACAGCACCATCTAGTGTGTCTCTTAAAAAATGCATATTTTTCTATTTGGTCCGCAAGTTTAAAATGCCAGCTGTGAACACTCGGCAGACCATGACTTCTTGCTGATGAACAAAACTAAAACACCTTAAGTCAGCTTTTAAATGCAACAATCGAGTCAGCACAACCATTTGGATAAATTTGTACCATTTCATCTTTCTTCAAACGTTACTTTAACTCATCCTGGTGTTTGAAAAATAACTCCTTTTTGTTGTTGAATTTGTGTTTTTTGCTTTATTTGTCAGGATGTTTTTGTTTTTGTGTTTTGTTGGATGTTTCTGTTTTTGTTCACAATGAAGCCACTTTGTGGGAAATCGGGATAGGACGTTCAATGCTAGTGCATGTGTGAATTTTTTCCCCCAAAATGCCATGATTTGGTAAAATAAAAAAACAAATATGATCATGTTAAATGTTAACCAATGTGACCAAAGGACATTTGACATACTAAAGAAAAAGCAAGAAAGGTGAAGAAGCAGCACAGTTGTCTTTTTCCCTCTTCTTCTCCTCAGATTGTGTAACCATTACCTCGTTATAACTTCATCACAGTGACCTCATGATGCGTTTGTTTCATTAGTGAAGTGTATTTCTTAGTTTTGCTTCACAGCCTGACCTAACATTGCATGTTAAAAACTCCAGCGGCTCTGACTCACAGCAGCAACTCCAGGTGTTGTACCTGTGACTGAGAGCACACCTGGTGGTGACCTTACACTGAGGGTGGGGCCTGTCAGAGCTCACTCGCACGGGGCTTCGCTGAGTCAGTCATACTTAAGAGATAATGCTTTATCTGCAGATGAGCTAGTATTTCATTCACTCACTCAGAGGCACAGTTACAATTTCTCTGCCATGTTGATTTCCTAGCACATTTTTTGTTGTTTGGATGAAGCCATTTATTGTCAAACAATTGTGTTTATTCTTTTTAAATCATAATGCAAACAGAAACTACCCAAATGACCCTGATCAAAAGTTTACATACCCTGGTGATTTTTGTCTGATAACATGCACAAGTGACACAAACAGGTTTGAATGGCTTTTAAAGGTAACCATCCTCACCTGTGATCTGTTTGTTTGTAATCAGTGTGTGTGTAAAAGGTCAGTGAGATTCTGGGCTCCTGACAGACCCTTGTATCTTTCATCCAGTGCTGCACTGATGTTTCTGTCTGAGTCATGGGCAAAGCAAAATAATTGTCAAAGGATCTGCGGTAAAAGGTATTTGAAATGCATTAAACAGAAAAGGGATATAAACAAATATCAAAATAAATGAAAATGAAAATCAGCAGTGTTTAGCTGAAATTCAGGACTATCTGAAAAAAAAAGTGGTGTGGCTGTTTCAAGATGCTCAATAAGGAGGCACTTGAAGAAAAATGGGCTGCATGGTAGATAAAGCCATTACTGCACAAATGCCACAAAGCATCTCACTTACAATACACCAAACATCACAGAGACAAGCCTCAAAACTTCTGGAACAAAGTCATCTGGAGTGATAAAATCAAAATTGAACTTTTTGGCCCCAACCATAAACGTTACATTTGAAGATAAGTCAACAAGGCCTATGATGAAAGGAACACTGTTCCTGCTGTGAAACATGGAGGTGGATCAATAATGTTTTGGGGATGTGTGAGCTACAAAGGAACAGGAAAAGATAAATACAGCATGTTTTCAGAAAATACTGGAGGAAAATTTGCACTCATCAGCAAAGTAAACTGTATTGTTTGACAATAAAGGGCTTCACCCAAGCCTAAGTGAATCCACAACAAGAGGGTTGTGCATAGTTGAATTGAACATTAGGCTTTTATATACTTCACTTCAGTCTTAATTAGAGACTTGAAAAACTAGAAATTTGAGGTCTTTCATTAACAGCACTTATTTGTGCAAAAAATAAACTTATTTTGACATAATATTCCAATTTATATTTTACCTTAGGAGGGCTCCAGTTCTGCCCCCCAGCCTTGAGGCCCTTCAGCGGGGGTTGTGTCCACAGTAGCGGGAAACAGCCGTGATAATCCAGGCTTAAGTGTCCAGTTTGTTTTCAGACATTGTGTTCACAGCAGGGTTCTATTGACAGAAGCACAGAGCAGTGGAAATAAGTCGTATGAGTTTAGCCCCTCATGGAGAGGCATTTCTGAGTCATTCTGAGGAGATCTGCTCCAGGCCCAGAGCAGGGCAGAGAAAACACACAGGGCCACAGAGAAAAGAGACAGAGAGGGGCAAATGATTACTGCAAATAAACTTCAAAGCACAGCAAAGTCACAGGTTTGAAGAGATGTGGAAACGTCCTGGGGACATGCTTCTTGCCGATGCTTTTTATAACTCTCCTCTTTCTATAAGAAAAAAGCCTCTCAATCATTCATCACACCTTAGTTTTGCAGGAAATCAATCAAGTATAAAGCTTGTGTGGAGCTCTGATAAATGCACAAATAGAAGAATACTGTGTGTTTAATGGTCTGTGTTTGTGAATTAACCATGTGCTTTTCAGTTTCAATTTCACTGAGCATTTTTCCTTGTTTTATGTAAAGTGTAAAGTGTTAAAGTGATCTTATGTAAAATTAAGTCACTCTTAATTGTTGGCAGTGTTTTTCTGCTGTTGTCCTTCTGCTCACCATCAGGAGGAGAGTGTGATTGGGCAGAAATACTGACAAGCAATAACATCAGAAACTGGCTTATAGATAAGATAAGAAAGGACTTTATTGATCCACATAAATTCACTTGTACAGCAGCTCTTTGATACAGGTAAAGTAAAAGAAAGGTGCACATGCAATATAATAAAAAAAAGTATACACAAACTCAGCAGCATTTAAAAAGAATCAAATAGGAAGGTTAAATTAAACATAAACAAAAAGCTATCCATAAGACAACTTTTACAAAGTAAAAAATAAATGATAAAGTCTTATACGTATTATAAAGTACCTGTGGTAGCGCTCCTTCCTGCTCTGTGGGCGTCCTCCTCTCACCCACCTCCTCCAACAGGTCCAGCGGGCAGCTCAGGACAGAGCCAGCCCTTCAGATTAGTTTGTTGAGTCTCTTCCTGTCCTGGTCTGTGCTGCCTGCCCACCTACAGACCTCAGCATTGTGAATAACAGAGGCTACCTCAGAGTAATGTAAAGTCCATAACAGAGGCCTGCACACTCTGAAGAACCACCTCAGAAGGTGGAGGCAACTTTATTGCTTGTCATTGTTTATAGGATCCCCATTAGTCAACCAATAATAACTATTACATTTTAAAACAAAACTCTAATCACAAATTCACAAAACAGACACTGAGTGTGTTCACAGGCACTTGAGAATCATGGTTTTGAACAGGTTTTTGAAGTCTCCGTAAACATAAAATCCTGATTTCAAAGAAAACCCTGAACATGTGGCATGTATACAATGTATTCTGGTTTCTGACAGCTGCTTGTGAATTGAGCATGAGCGAGTTTAGTCAAGTGACTTACAGTAAAACAAAAATGGCATGGGTTTTGAAGTTAGAGCAAAAAACTATAACCATGCTTTTAAAACGTATTATTTTTTATTAACCAAGTGAGATTTTACAAAAACTGAGCTGTTCGCCCAACATCAGACACTCAGGGGGAGAGTGGGGTACTGGAATCTACCGAGAGTATTCTCCACTACTAGCCTGGACACAGAGGGACAAGTGACCATAAACAGATAAACAATATAACGTAAAAATCACACAAGACAGTCTTTTGAAAAATAGGAACATAGAAATCTAAAAACAATAAACAAAGTAAGTGACAGCCTATAGCCTATTCTCTGGGCCGCTTGGTCTATTTCAAATTCTGGAGATTTGGACTGTGAAGCCATCGCACCGGTCCACCAGACAAAAATCCTGAGCATCACAATTACTTTTAACTATTGCTCCCCTATAGCCACGGAAAGACGGCATATTCTTTTTAATCTATTCTTTTTAAGTTCTTTTATCTAAACCTAGCCTTGTGCGACAGCAGCTCACTGCATTTGAAGGTCAGGGCATGTTTGTTTGGCTATTTTCTATCCTTCTGTTGGAAATGTGATTGTTTGTCATGCAACAGAGACAATAATAAATGTGTTTCTCTGAGGCTTGTAAATATCATCTCCTGAATATTGTCATGAGCAGAAGGCTCATAAATGAGAAGTGCATGGAAACAGACTAAAAGTAATAGAAGATTTCACTAACAATAAGATATCAAGCACATGTTACAAAACTATATGACACCGTGTAATCCACTTTCAGCAGAAACATTCACACTGGGTTATAAAATATTTTCTGTTAGTTTTATTTAAAGACAAGGACTTTCATGCTTTCATCCTCCTTACAAAAATAACTGTATTTCTTTTGTAATCAGGCATACAACCAGGAAGTGGAAAAACAACCTTGTAATGTCGTGTATTGTGAAGTGTCAAACTCATTTAAAACTCTTTGGTCACGTCTTTACAGTCCAACTGTCTTCTGTCAACACCTGATTTCTACAGTTTCAAGTCGGGGCCACTTAGGCCTCAGTCTGTCGACAAATGGCTTTTGGATTTGTTTAGGGCCAGTGAGTGAGTGCAGTGAACCCTGACTCAGCGTGTGGTCAGGAGCAGCTTTAATGGTTTTTATTGGCTCAGGCTCATTCTCTCCAAGTGGAGCCTGAAGAGAGCTGTGGACAAAAGCAGAGTCTATCTTTGATTTTTCATCATAAAAGGGTCCAAAGACTTTCGATCAACATTGCATCAGTCACAGAAGTTGCTCATCATTAAACAAGGCCTCATTATTATCTAAAAATATTAAGTGTGTTTAAGCATAAATACAGAATTATCCAGAGTGTAACTGATTCATTTATTCTTCTATTTGGGGAAAATGGTTTAAACCCTGAATATTATATTGTGAAAGCAATAATTTGGAAAAAAAAACAGGCTTTATGATCCAATCAACTGTTTATTATAGAGGATTTTAATAGATGAGAAATTTGGCCACCCACATGCTCCAAAAATTGGTTGACACCAGCGTGTCATATGACGTTCCAAAAAGTTTAATAGTTGCCATTAAAACAGAGAAAGTGCTAAATACGTCTTTTAACTTTAATTGACATAGCTCAAAAAAGAAAAACAGAGAAAAGGAAGTTAAAAGTTTATGATCAGCTCTAGACTTCAGTTTGGTGTAATATATTAGTATTTTTTAATTAAAGAAAAGCACAAGAGGTCCCTCTGCTGCTGTTGAAGGAGAGCAGCTCTGAGACAAGTGTGTACCACCCAGACTGTAACTGTACAGACCTTTAAAGAGTCCAGCCTGATCCATGTGCAAACAGACGACTGCTGTAACCAGAGCCAGAGCCAAGCTCTTTCAAAAGCACTGGGGCCTGTTGTGTAAGTGACAGAGGGACCCACGTGAGGGTCTGTCACTGGAAACCAGTCACAGACCTGGAGTTACACTGAGGTTTACTTTGACCTAAGAACACGCAGTTTTAAAAATGGGTCCACGTTTGTTTGCTCCATGTCTATCCCTTCTCTCTTTCTTTGATTCTTTGATCTCAATCCATTCCATAAAAAGAGAAGAATAGTTTCAGGCTGTGTTTTAGGGGCAGGACATTTTGACTAAATTAATGCTGACTCGACAAAACAGTGGTGTGTTTCTAAAGCTTTAATAAGTGAGGGTCTCGTGTTCGGGGCTGGGGTCCTGCCAGAAACAGAACGCTGACTCTGCACAATGTGAGAGAAAGAAAAGGTCAGGAATTTTCACTAAGCTCCAGTGCAAACCTCTGTGTGTAACCTTTAGACTGAACTCACACAGGAATAAAAGCTTCAGGGCTTTGTACAGAGGAAGGCCTTTCTTTTCCATAAACTATAGATCAGTCCAGAGTCTGTGTTTCCTGAGGACTCCCTGCTAGAGCGGCACTTTCACTGTGTTCAGATCCCTTCACACTTCAGACAGAGCTGCAAGCCTCTCATTTCCTGCCCTCCGTCCTGAAAATAGCCCACATTTCTGGCGGACTGATGTGAGGCCTTTGTCTGCGCTGCCACAACCACAGCTGTCTGAGGACATTTAGACTCTGCAGACTCCCGTGTTCTCTGTTTCTGTCTGGACTTAACTAAAGACACTTTGTTCACTGCAGACACAGGAATAAGTCACTGTTTAAGTTAATGATAAAAACGTCGTGTTGGACATTTTTTCCATTAATTTTGTGGAGTGTTCTTGGACAGCAGCGAGAAGAAGGCAGCACTTACAATAACAAGAAACAAAGAATGGCAGGGCATGAAAAACATAATTGTAGCTGAGGCAGGAATTATGTAAATGCTTTCAGACAGACAACTCTAAGGCATATTTCTGTGCACAGTGAGAGGGTTTATGTTGTCCAGCCAGTTTATCTTGTTGAGTTGACTGCCTCCAGACGACTAATTACAACTACTATCAGTGACTAATTCAAACAGAGGTTTTGTGTACATCTGCATCTTACCACTAATTGCTTCTTCCTGATGATAACAGGCTCATTGTTCAGAGACTGTGACATTTGCATTTTCTTTTAACTGAACAGGAAAGAGCTGATGCTATTAAAATGCTAGCTATGTCTTTTTATTAATTTTTTTCAATTATAGTTTTTAGTCCAAGCATACATGGTCTTATCCAGGGAACACTGGAAAAATATCTTTATGTTTTGTGGTTATTTAATTTTATAGAAGGTCTACACTGTACAATTTTGTCTAATTTAGACAAAAGATGAGCAAAAACAATGGTTGTACGTCACAACAAAAGGTTGTGAGTTGAAACCCTGGACAACTCCGGTCTTTCTGTGAGGAGTCTGCATGTCCTCCACATGTTACAGTGGGTTCTCTCCGGGTACTCCGGCTTCCTCCCACCGTCCATAGACATGCATGTACAGGTTAATTGGCAACTCTAAAGTGTCCCTAGTAAATATAAATGTAAATGTCACTGTGTTATCCATGCCACCAACTGGCCATTGTCAAGGTTGTTCTCTGCCAAAGGTCCAAAAGCTGCTGGGATAGGCTCATGTAACCCACAACCCCTAACGGGACTAAGCGGAAGAAAATGAATGCATGAAGGTTGCATAGTGCAATAGGAATGTGCTAGGAAATGACATACTCATCCACACAGGGACAACAGAGTCAAGCACAACAAAGATGACGGAGAAAGAGAGTAGAAGTTCTATTTGGGACTCAAATGGGGCGCAGTAGAGCGGTTGTCTTATAACCAGGTGGTTGGTGCTTTGATTCCTGCTCTCCATAGTTCATACTCTCGTTGTGTCCTTGGGCAACACACTTAACCCACATTGCCTCCAGTGGTTCTCCAGCTGTAACACTGGTGAATAGAAGCTAAATGTAAGTCTGAGAAATGACTAAATGTAAATGTAAGCACAGAGCCAGCCACTATGGCAAGCGCTAACTTACGATTCACCGGCGTCATGGCAACTTGGAGATCAATTACACAATCACACTGCGTTCAGAGTCTGAAATGTGCCCCGGCTGACTTTGGTCGTGGCCACAACTCAACGGTCCATCTCTCAGTGTGAACATGCAGTAGATTACAATCTACCTATTTCATGTTGTGCAGTGTGGCTTGCACAAATACAAAGACTAAAAAATGGTATCGTGTAGACTGCGCTTTAGGCCCCCCAAATACTGCTCACCACATGGCAACCAACCCTCGTCCTCATGTAGTGATGACCTTAAATTATGGATTATTATATTATTATTTTATTTCTACATTTCTTCAGGTCAAAGGCTTAAGTTCAAGTCCATAACAGAGATGAGTTAAACTTCTCATTTATGAATCTCTCTGGCTGAATGGGTTTGTGTGAAAGAGAGAGTTTGTTTAATCATTCTCACTCGTCATGTTGCTGTACCTTTTAACGCTGATGACTTTTCCTGGGATTTCAGACCCAACACTCTTTGAAATGGGTATGACTGGTGGTCACACTATAAACAGTACTACTTAACGGTTTATCATTTAAAAGTAAGGCTTGTGTGAAGTCATACAATTTAAAATGTAAGTGTTCAAACAGAGCAGACATTAAATCACAGACATGAAGCACTGTAGATGAAGCACCTCTGTAATTGGAGCAGACAGGTAAAAGCAGAGTGTTTCCTGAGCAGGCAGACTCAGACTAAGTGTCCAGGTTCAGACGTCTTCCAGAGGAGACGAAGTGGGACACGTTGTTCCTCTGTGTGTGGGACTTGAGGTCTGGGCCCGTCCTCTGTCCTGGAGCTCTGTTTACAGCTAATGTGTAGTTCTCTGTATGTCTGCTCCTGAGTTTAACCAGAGCCACCAGACGGAGGTTTACCTGGCAGCTCGTCTCGGCTGCTTTCAGGAGAGCCTCTGTGCTGCTGGTTTTCACGTGATATCGCTCTCACACAACTCTCAGAACGTCCACATACACACTTTTATAAAAGCAGAGTTGGAGATGGACCAGATTTATTTAATTGGACAACTGACCTTGCCCCAGAAACAAGAAAAGACTGAGATTTATTGATTGACTTAGCTACAGTCTGCTGACATGTGTGGATTTTTATAATGTTACAAACAACTGCACTCTTTTACTTTAAGGCAGAGTTAGTCTAGTCATAGACCAGGTCCACACTCATGGGGGTCAGTGTTTGGTGAAGGAGACAGACTTAAAATAAGATTTTATTGGATATAAAACTATTGAGGTTTTCTTTTAATCCCAAGAACAGACACACATGCCTTTTCTGGTCTTGGTTGGTCTTGACGTCCGAGACCAAGACCAAGACCTTTACAAAAATGTGTTTAGGTCTCTAATCTTACATCACCTCTAAGTTAAATATAGTCCATATATAGTCCTTATAACGTGGTTGCACAATATTAAACCACATTATGTCCTGCACTTTTAGTACATTTCCAGTCAGACCAAAATATTTTGTTTTTGTGAAACTGAGGCAATAACCCATTTCAGTAACATCATGAACCTTACTAAGCATTTTCTTTTGTGCAGGAAGTGTCTTTGCTGTAGGTCAAGCATTTGCCTCCTGCTCAGAACAAAATGACCTCTCCCTCCTCTGTTTGACCTGCCCCTGAACACATGGGTCTCACACACACACTTTCATCAGGGGTCAGCCGTCCTCTGCGTGGGATGAGTGGATATTCTGAGCGCTTAACTCCACAGTAGGGGCATTACTGCAGGCTGCTGTCATCCCACATTTAACCCGGACTGACTCACAGAAGGTGTAATGAAGGGGTAATTAGCTCTGATTCAAACATGAGACACTGACACCTGCCTAACAAGAACACATAATGACAGGTCATGCTGAACACTCACTGTGCTCCTCTGGGTTATTAGTGGTGTCCCGGGCTTTATTAATAGTACACTACAGTCAGGACATGTGGTTCTGACGGCCCACTGGGTACACACTGTTTTTAAGGTAAATAAGAACAATATATAATGAAAACATCAGCAAATATAAGCAATTCATCCTGGTAGAGCACAAAGTCAAACAAACATGCTTAAACATACACATCTAAATCAAATGCTTGTATAAATGTTTGAACAGAGGTGTATTAATCTTAAAGAGATGGACCCAACAGCAAAAACTATGAGTGCATCTAGGTGCCATAAGTTAATCCGACAGCAGCACTTTTGGAAGGGTCTATGGTCTGTTCCTTTTCTCACATGTTAAATGAAGTATAAAGTCTACTGTGTGTGCTGTTGAAAAAGACTGTCTGTCACTCGTATCTACAGTGCGTGCAGTCCAAAAGGGATAAGTTTGAAGCTTTCTGTCCTCCTCATCAGCAGTAAGAGCTCCCTTGTTTCTCTGAACAATGGTCTGGTCTGTGTCCAGCTTTAATGATGGCACGGGCAGCTCCTGAAGGTTCTGTTTGTCAGGTGTCTGTGTGAGGAGGGAAGCTACTGTCTCTGCTCTCCGCTGTTATCTGACTGAACTAAAGGTCAGCATGAGACCACACTCAGGACAATAGGTGTTACTAAAAATGTATTTATTATATTACCAATGGCAAACTTTTAGGGGCAACAAGGTATTTAGAGATTACCTAGATATTTTCAGTTAAGATCTTATCTCCTACTGCACCGAACCTTCTTATAAAAATGTCCAAACCCAGTCTACTCCATTTATTTGGTAGAACTTGGTGGTGGCTCAACAGGTGACCCTCAGAAAGACCTTGGGTTCAAACCTCCAAGCTCTGAACAAGTCTCTGACAGTATTTCAGTGTGTGTTATTTCCTTTCTCCAAATCCAAACCGCTCTCTTCTCCTCTCTCTTGTTTTTCTTTTCTCCACAGCTCTGCCTGAACAAACACAGTTAGCTCTAATAAACCTGACACAGCCCACTTTAATTTCCCTTTCATTTCCTTTTGCTCACTTCCCCCAAAAGTACAGCCAGACCAGTTCAAGGTCTATTTATTTGGCTTTTTTTTTTTTTATGCCAACTTCAGAGGATTTTTATTCTTTAGCAGCTCCACCCGGCGAATGACTTCCAGCAGCTTTGGAGAGATTGGGTTTCTTGTCTTGCACCATGCTTACATGCCACTCCACACACCTTATTCAACTTTAACACTCCTATAATCTCCCAGTTTCTTCCAGCTCACGTGCCAGATTGAGCCCATTGAGTCCAATCTAAATAAAAGCTGGAACATGGCTGCTCTGTTTGCTCCTCTGGGCCTTTTACGAAAACACTGTCAAACAGCAGTGACAGAGAGGGGAGTATAGACTGTACTGGTGTCAGTGTTGAAAAGAACAGCCTAATCAGAAAAGGGACTGGACACAGAGATGGTACAACTGTAGCTGCCAACCTCACGGAACTAGATCCTGGAACGAACAGACCACAGACAGCACAGTGTCATCCTCAGTACTGGTTTTATCACAAGGTTCTCCCCACAACTGCACACCTCGCAATGCTAGCAACCTCCGAGTTAAGTTTGCCGAAGACACAGCAGTGGTAAATACAACAAACAAAGAATGGCAAGAGGTGGCTGAACTGGTGCAAACAGAACAACTTAATTCTGAACATCAGTAAAACCAAAAAGATGCTGGTGGACTTTTGCAGGAATTGCCCCGTCCTTTTCCCCTCCCTTCATTGATGTCCCCTGCTTTAATAAATATCTAGGGGCCACATCAATGACAACCTAAAGCCTCATCCACGCCTGTATTTTCTAAGGGAGGGTGAAAAGGGCAGGACTGAACACCTCTATCCTCACATTCTTCTTCAGGTGTGCTGAATACTGTTTGTGTCATGAACCCTTTACAATCCTAACATGAGCTCAAAGCGGCTGGGATAGGTTCCATTCACCTGTGACCCAAGTGTAAGATGGTCTATGTGACAGTGAGAATTTGCATTGCTTGATTTTACAGTTTACTATTAAAAATTAGCTCATTAAGTTCATATGAAGTTGGTTGCCAATTGTTTAATGCAGATGCCAGAAGCACTGGGATGTTTTTTGACAAAGTTACGAGGGAAATAATTATTTATATGTAATGATTACATGGTTGGATTATGGACTAGTTAGGACTGGCTCAATAAGCAAAACATCCCTTAGCTTAAGATTTTACTAGAATGTGTTGTCAATAATTCGTTCTCTTTGACTGATCAGAAGCACATCTTTGGGTGTTTGTCTGTCCCTGAAGAGTGATGCTGCTGAAAGAGGAAGCTGGAGGGTCTGGTGTATGTTCTAATCTGTGTTTATATCAACATCCTGCAGCGTCATGTGTTTCTGCTGTAGGCTGGTGCTCAGCAGTGAGAAGGATCGGAGTGATCACAGAAAACAATGGATGGTCACATCTGTTCACGCCGACACTTAGGGCCAGATTTTAATGACAAACGCAAAGTGCTTGGCAGGTAGCACACTCATTTTCAGGGTGTGACCAGAGCTGGTGCATCTTTAATGACAGGCGGGACAAGACAGAACATAACAGAACAGAGTTTTTTTTTTTTTTTGTTCTGCCAGAGGGGAAAGCACAGTCCACATTTGGTCATTTTAGATGTTTTAATGTATAATTTCACCTGTAAAATCAAGTGACTTTAATACGAGTAATGTTGCAGTAATATGTTCTGAAAATGCTACAGTTACATAGTCACTCAGACACTTGTGTTCAAAATGTAACGCTATTTATTTCTGAACAAATAACAGTACTTGTAGGAAATATGTTACTGCACTGGTGTGTATGCAGACTTAATTTTACGCTTATTCCAAGAAATGTAAGTATGGTTTTGTCTTTTGTCTTTACACCTCACAAGGGCTACAATCCAGCATTGCCATTGAGAAGCCCTGTATCCAGTCTTACCAAGTCAGAACGGGGTAATGTGGTTTATATTTGCCCCTACTATTAAGTCAGACTCAAGTTATTCCGCTGGCTAAGAATGTTGTTTCTCTGTGAGTGATCACAACGTTCATATTTATGACATTGAGCCTCTGGAAAAACAAAGACAAGAGGTTGCGGTGCTGGAATCAAGGTGAGTTTGGTGAGTTTGGGGCGGCAGTAGCTCAGTGGGTAGAGCAGTCGTCCCTCAACCGGAAAGTAGGTGGTTCGATTCCCGCTCTCCCCACAGTTCATACTGTCGTTGTGTCCTTGGGCAAGACACTTAACCCACCTTGCCTCCAGTGGCTGTAACACTGGTAATTACTGTAGAACAATGTAAGTCGCTTTGGATAAAAGCGTCAGCTAAATGAATAAATGTAAATGAGTTTACTTTTATCAGATGTGTTGCCGTACTGTTTTTGTTGTTTATTTTGTTATTTATTTATTCTCATTTGGATGATGTTATTGTCTATTGTTATGTATTGTTGTTATGCATTCCTTGAATATTGCTGAAGAGCAGAATAATTCGCTGAGGAGGAGGAGGCTAATAACTTGCAGAATATCTTGTAAGTGTCTAACTTTGATATAGTGATGTACTTCCTTACGTATGATGTATGTCTTTCTAATCAGCGTTTTGTTTGATTTACAGCATTGAGTTGGAAGGTCGTAATAGTTACGAGGATGATGATGGCTCTGATGATGACTTTCTGTTTTTACAATATGTAACTGGGTGCATATCAATTGCAGCTATGGCTATATAAAATTATGCATAGACAAAACACTTCACAAGTTCTAACACTTCACACTTTACAGCAGTTCACAAGTTATAATCACTCTAAAAATGTGTATTTTTCAGACCTAGTGGTGTTTTTTCAGACCTAGTGGTGGTTTTTCAGACCTAGTGGTGGTTTTTCAGACCTAGTGGTGTTTTTTCAGACCTAGTGGTGTTTTTTCAGACCTAGTGGTGGTTTTTCAGACCTAGTGGTGTTTTTTCAGACCTAGTGGTGGTACCGCAGTTGCTTAATGAGATCATCATGGAGGATGCAAGATGTGGAATTGCCCACTGCACCAGATGACAATAAGTTTCTGATCTGCAGAAGGTTGTTACTGAGCAATACCTTGTTGGGAAATCTTCAAATATCTGTTTAAATGACAATCTGTTCAGTCTTGTACAGTACATGCAGTTGCCACTGGAGACACCATGTCACGCCAACAACAGTTACTTTGAAAGACAAGACAAGACATTTATTTTTGTATAGCCCAATATCACAACAACAGCCGCCTCAAAGGGCTTAACAGACTGCACTAGACAACATCCCCTGTCCTTAGACCCTCCATCAGGGTGAGGAAAAACTCCAAAAAAAACCCAGCCGGGAAAAAAGAGAAACCTCAGGGAGAACCACAGAAGGAGGGATCCACTCCCAGGACGGACAGGCCATGCAAGAATGTGTCCAGGACAGTTGAAAAAAAATACATAAAAACAAAACATATTCACAACTTATCAGTAGGCTACACATCACCCAGCTGATCAGAGGTTTGCGTCCACCCTAGGAGGAGGTAGAAAGGAGAAAAACAAAAGTGCTAAATACTACTGAAAATAGGCAGATGTAATAATAATATCAGCGGTTGAGTGTGTACCTACAGATACAACCAGTGTAAACCTAACCCTATGATCAATCAGTCTCCATACGTTTGGTGAAATAAGTAAGTTTTGAGTTTGCTTTTGAAAATCTCAACAGAGTCAGATCGCCGCACTTCCACCGGGAGCCCATTCCACAAAAATGGGGCTCTATAAGAAAAGGCTCTGTAGCCAGCAGACTTCTTCTTTATTCGAGGAAGTTGAAGGAGGCCAGCGTCCTGAGAGCGAAGAGTACGAGCTGGAGTACACCAGGTGATAAGGTCAGATAGGTAAGAGGGCGCGCGTCCACAAAGGATTTTATAGGTTAACAAGAGAACTTTGAAATCAGCTCTAACATGAGGAAGCCAGTGTAATGAAGCCAGGACCGGAGTAATGTCATCAAACTTCCTGGTCTTTGTTAAAAGTCTGGCGGCTGTATTTTGGACCATTTGTAGTCTGTGAGTACTTTTCTTCGGCAGTCCAGAGAATAACGCATTACAGTAGTCCAGCCTGGATGTGACTAATGCATGAATGAGAATTTCAGCATCAGCTAAAGAGAGGCAGGAGCGAATTTGTGAGATATTCCTCAAGTGAAAAAAGCCCAATTTAGTGACCTCACTAATGTGCTGCTGCAGAGATAGTGTGGAGTCAAAAATGACACCGAGGTTCCTCGCAGTTTTGCCGTGCTCCAACACACAGTTGTTGATTGAGACAGTAAGATTGTTGAACTTGTGCCGATGACTGGCAGGACCAATTAACAAGAGCTCTGTTTTATCCGAGTTCAAATGGAGGAAGTTTTGAGACATCCATGTTTTAATTGAAACGAGGCAGGCCTCTAGACGCATGATGTCAGTAGTAATATTCGCTTTTATTGGTAGATACAGCTGTGTATCATCGGCATAACAGTGGAAGTTTACTCCATAACTTCTGATGATTTGTCCCAATGGTGTAACATATAGTGAAAAAAGTATGGGACCGAGCACAGACCCTTGTGGCACACCGAACTTCACTGGTGCCGTGGAGGAGAAGGATTTATTAAAAGAGACAAAATGAGACCTATCACACAGATAGGATTCTAACCAAGAAAGAGCAGAGCCAGAGATGCCAAAAACATCTTTAAGTCTGTTGATTAGCACTGCATGATCAATCGTATCAAATGCAGCACTGAGATCCAGCAATAACAGTAGAGCCGATGAGTCCTCGTCCATCTGAAGGAGGAGATCATTTGTTACTTTAACTAAAGCTGTTTCAGTGGAATAAGAGGCCCTAAATGCAGACTGAAACGGCTCGAGGAGGTAATTTTCCGATAGATATAGAGTAAGTTGTTTTAGCACAACTTTTTCGAGGACTTTAGATAGAAAAGGTAAATTGGAGACAGGACGGAAATTATTTAGGCATCCAGGATCCAGAGTTGGTTTTTTGAGCAGGGGTTTGACCACAGCCTGTTTGAAAAGGGAAGGAACGGTGCCAGTAGACAGGGACAAGTTTATAATGTTTAACATAATTTGCCCCACATAGAGCCACAGTTCTTTAAGCTGTTTTGCTGCAGGATATCCAGGAGACACGTAGTTGCTTTACATGAAGAAACCACCTTTTTCAGCTCATCAAGGGAAACAGAATCTAAGACTGAGAGACGAGAGATCGGTGGATCCAAGTGAATGGGACCCGGAGCCAAAGAAGACAAAAACTAAATATTATTACTGATATCTTCAATTTTATGATTAAAGAAATCTAAAAAGTCTTGTGCACTAAAGGGAGAGGAGTCTTCAGTTGTTTTTGGTTGGATAAGTTTAGCAACTGTTCCAAAGAGAAACCTGGGGTTATGCCGGTTTTCTCTTATAAGACATGAAAAATAGGTAGTCTTTGCAGTGCTGAGGGCGTGCTTATAGGTGTTTACACACAAACACCACTTTTGATAATTAGGCCCGAGCCGGTGATAGCCGGGAGGGCCTATTGTTTTTGCTCGGATTATTTTTTTTTTTTTTTTTTTTTTTTTTTTTTTTTATTTTTATTTTTCTGCAAAATGATCCTTAATTTGACCCAGTGAACATGCACGAAAAGTCATTTTTATTGGGCCCAAAGTTCAAGGTCGGCGAAAAATTTATGTATTTGAAGTCCCCGAAAAAAAAATATGAAAAATGACTCAGTGGCGACCCTAGAAAAGTCAAAATACATTGGGCCTATGGAAAGTGAAAGTACATTTTTTCCAATGTAGAAATACAAAACTTGGTACATCCATAGGACACCTCAGGGCAAACAGAAAAGTCTATGACAGCCACAGCCTAAACTCAACAGGAAGTCCGCCATCTGGGGTGAAAGGCGCGGCCACCTAAATCGCACCCCTTACGCCAAAAGATTCAACTCATTGTGTTTTTGTCTAAATGGCCCCAATTTTGGTGAGTATCATCTAGACACATGTGCCAACAAAAGCTGTTATTTTGTTTTGATATCTTATCGGGTGTGGGTGTGGCAAGCCTGTAACGAGGCGGCCATTTTTGTGGTAATAAATTATCCGTTAACTCTCAAACGCCTTCTCGGATCAAGTTGGACCCAAAAGGCATTTGTGCACATTCATGACCTGAACACAAAGATATGTAAATAAAAGGGTTTGCTTTAGAAATGGCCCTCTAGCGCCCCTACAAACTTATAATGGGACCCAAGAATTTAGTATGTCATAGAGACATAAAATTTGGCACACACATCACTTATGTCATGACAAACATAAAAGCTAATGACAACCACCCCCTATTTATAAATGTGTTGCCATAGCAATGGCGCAAATATGTGGAAAAAGTCAATGGGAAGGGAAAAATTTAGTTTGTCCTAGGCAAATGAAACTTGGTACACACATCCATCATGGGCTTATGAACATAAAAGCCAATGGGGACCACACCCTAACACACACGAGAAGGCGGCCATTTTGAATTGAAAATGTGAACTGGCTTAGAATACACCTCACTTTTAAAAATTGACAGAAAATAGCTGCTTCATTCCACAAACACCAAACTTGGGCAAAATGAGCTAAACACTTGTGTGCAAAATAGACAATGCCTTTTCTTGTTGTTTTTGCTCAATTTATATTTTTATTTAATTTTTATTTTTCTGCAAATTTTTCTGCAAAATTATCTTTAATTTTGACCCAGTAAATGTGCGCAAAAAGTAAATTTTATTGGCCACTAAACTTAAGCCTGGCGAAATATTGATGTATCTTAAGTATTTGAAAAAATAATAAAAAAAATGACTCAGTGGCGACCCCTGGAAAATGAAAATACATTGGGCCTATGGAAAGTGAAAGTAATTTTTTTCCAACGTAGGAAAATGAAACTTGGTACATCCATAGGACACCTCAGGCCAAACAGAAAAGTCTATGACAGAAACAGCCTAAACTAAACAGGAAGTCCGCCATGTGGGGTAAAAGGCGCGACCAACTAAATCGTACCCCTCGCGTCAAAAGATTAAACCCAATGTGTTTTCATCTAAATGGCCCCAATTTTGGTGAGTATCATCTAGACACATGTGCCAACCAAAGTTGTCATTTTATTTTTGATATCTTATCGGGTGTGGGTGTGGCAAGCCTGTAACGAGGCGGCCGTTTTTGTGAAAATAAAATATCCCTTAACTCTCAAACGCCTTCTCGTATCAAGTTGGACCCAAAAAGGCGTTTGTGCACATTCACGAGCTGAACACAAAGATATGTAAATAAAAGGGTTTGCTTTAGAAATGGCCCTCTAGCGCCCCCTACAAACTTATAATTGGACCCAAGAATTTAGTTTGTCATAGAGACATAAAATTTGGTACACACATCACTTATGTCATGACGAACATAAAAGCCAATGACAACCACCTCCTATTTATAAATGTGTTGCCATAGCAACGGCGCAAAAATGTGGAAAAAGTCAATGGGAAGGGAAAATTTTAGTTTGTCCTAGGCAAATGAAACTTGGTACACACATCCATCATGGGATTATGAACATAAAAGCCAATGGGGACCACTCCCTATCACACACGAGAAGGCGGCCATTTTGAATTGAAAATGTGAACCGCCTTAGAATACACCTCACTTTTAAAAATTGACAGAAAATAGCTGCTTCATTCCACAAACACCAAACTTAGGCAAAGTGAGCTAAACACACGTGTGCAAAATAGACAGCGCCTTTTCTTGTTGTTTTTGCTCAATTTATATTTTTATTTAATTTTTATTTTTCTGCAAATTTTTCTGCAAAATTATCCTTAATTTTGACCCAGTAAATGTGCGCAAAAAGTAAATTTTATTGGCCACTAAACTTAAGCCTGGCGAAATATTGATGTATCTTAAGTATTTGAAAAAATAATAAAAGAAATGACTCAGTGGCGACCCTGGAAAATGAAATTACATTCGGCCTATGGAAAGTGAAAGTAATTTTTTCCAACGTAGAAAAATGAAACTTGGTACATCCATAGGACACCTCAGGGCAAACAGAAAAGTCTATGACAGCCACAGCCTAAACTCAACAGGAAGTCCACCAGGTGGGGTGGAACACGGGACCACCTAAATCGCACCTCGGGTCAAAAGATTAAACCCAATGTGTTTTTTTCTAAAAGGCCCCAAATTTGTTGAGTATTATCTAGACACGAGTGCCAACCAAAGTTGTCATTTTGTTTTTGATACATTTACGGCTGTGGTCGTAATGAGCCTGTGAAGAGGCAGCCATTTCTTTGGGAAATAAATGCCATTTACAAAATGCCAGGATCCTTCCTTTAAAGGACGCTCCTCCAGAGCCAAGACTAGAGCCTTGGAAAGCTCTTCAGAATCTTTTGGAACTTGTAAACCTGTTTTTTAGACAAGTAATATTTACATTTTTACTTTTAACAGGCGGGTGCAGCGATTTCTGAGCAAATCTCTAGTCAGTATTTTGTTTTTCTCGCCTTAGCCCAAACATAATCTATTATTTTTATAAGTTCAGACAGATCCCAGGAAAACCAGGGAATGTGGAGACCTTTAACTCTAAATACAAGGTGGTGTAGCAGGCCCCAGCAGTAGCACAGGCCCGAGATGATGAAGCAGGCTTCAGTCAGAAGAAGATTCAAGCAGAGGAACAGGCCCGGTTATTTGACATTATCGTGAAGTTTACGCTTTAAAGCACGAAATGCATTCCTTCGAGTACATGTGTCCCCGCGGTCGCAAGGGAGGCGAGGGCCTTTATCGCCGCTTGCGGCTTTAATTTAGATTTGTTTTTCACTTGCGCCATTTGCGTTCAAAACTCCTGCAGGCCTGTTTCAAAGCCTGCATTTCCTCATTATACCATGGCATAGGTCGTCTGGTTGGTCTGGGCTTTGTCCTGAGGGGTGCCACTGAGTCAGTGATGGCTGAGAGGGTAGCATGGACCTCCTCTGTGTAGGCCTCTACTGAGTTTCCAGTTGGAGTTAAATTAGGAAGAACATCTGTCAGCAGTGTGGCAATCATTTCCATTGCAGCTGCGCTAAAATTCCGTGTAGACACTACGCATTTGTCTGAATTTGAGGGAAATGTGTAACTTATCTCGAACTCTACCAGTAAGTGATCTGAGACAGCAGATGAAAGAGAGGAGACAAAGAGATTGGAGACATCTATTCCCCGAGCCAAAACAAGATCAAGATAGTTTCCACTAATGTGTGTGGGCTCATAAACAAACTGGTTAAAAGACATGGTCGCAAGCAGTGATTGAAATGCTCTGGCCAGAGGATCACACTCCTTATTTAGATGAATATTAAAGTCTCCAACTAGAAGGATGTTATCAGCATGGGTTAAGTCCGAGAGGAAAACTCCAAACTCATCCAAGAAAGAAGAGTAGGGACCCGGAGGGCGATAGATTACAGCTAAATAAAATGGCTTCCTTCTGTTTATTTGAGAAGAAATATGTTTAATGAGTAACACTTCGAAAGAGTTAAATTTCGGCTGTGATGATGTACCTGTAAAGCAAAATGCAGCTTTATAAATGGCTGCAACACCACCACCCAGTTTCAACGTGCGACCTACCTGTGCATACGCATAATCAGGGGGAGAGGCTTCATTTAGTGGCAGAAAAACATTGGTCCTAAGCCACGTTTCACAAAGACAAAGTAAATCCAAGCTATGAGAAGTAATAAGATCATTAATTAAGAGTGCTTTGGAGGATAGAGACCGCACATTCAGGAGACCGATCTTCAGTCTTGATGTAGAGCAGACATTTGAAGGCTGGTCCAGTGGAGAGATAGCGACAGGAAAAAGTTGTCGAGCTCTAACAGTTCTGCTTGGTTTAAAAGATTGCCTCTGAGTTATAATAACATGAGGACAGGATGCTTTTGGGTCACTGACTTTGTGAGTTTTCAGATGTGTTTGAGGACTAAATAACAGATTTAGGCAGTAGACATCAGGATAACACGGCCTAACCAGACAACTAAAAGCTTCTACATTATCCAGTTCCACACCCGCACTATCATGACTAGCAGGTTCTCTAATTCCTGCGACCTGCTGAGATTCCTTGTGTCAAATGCACCTGTCTATATTACTAGACAAAATGGCAGCACCATGTCCAGTAGGATGCAGGCCGTCTGCCCTCAGCAGGCCTGGGCGGCCCCAGAAAGAAGACCAGTTATCCATGAAACCATAACCTTTCTGACTACAATGCCGGGCCAGCCACCAGTTCATGGAAACTAATCTGCTATACTGTTCATCACTACCCCTTACGGGGAGGGGGCCAGAGACAATTAATCGATGCCGACTCATCTTGTTCCCTAGTTCAAGAGTCCTGGCTAGGCTATCTTTGGTTACCTCTGACTGCCTCATTCTCACATTATTGGTGCCGACATGAATAACTATCTGCTTGTATGTAGTGCCAGTATGTGTCTGAGGAAACTCTCCCTCCCTGTGTGATGTCAGCACCCTAAGATTAGCCTCTATGTCGGAAGCTCTGGCCCCCGGTAAACAGTGGACAATGGCTGGCGTCTCGAGTCTAACATTGCGGGTAATGGAGTCTCCTATCACCAGAGTGCGATGCTGCTCAGGTTGGCAGGCGCAGAGGAAACAGGCCAGTGATCAGCGCGGACAAGCGGACTTGAAAGCGCCGAAAACCGGTTCGCGGTCAGAGGGGGTGACCGCGGACAGGGGTGGACAACCGAAGACTTCCCCCTGCCTGCACGCCAGCGCCGCCGGACCGGCTCAAACATATTACTCTTTGCAACAACTGCCGAGACAGTGGATAGCGATAATAACTGGAGCTATCGCTAGGACTGCTATCAGACCTGCATCTGATACTATCAGGAAACCCTGACACATCTAAAGTAACCAAACCCTGTCTATGTTGATCTAGCTGCTCTAACTCACAAACATGCCTCTCTAATAGAGACAACCTATCTAGTAATACCAAACAAGAATGGCAAACCATTGCCACAAGCAACAACAACACAGAATAGCTTAGCTAAGCTAGTGTATGTACAGCTAAGTCAAGCCAACAGTTCACAACTCACAATGAGAAATTCAAACAAACACACACAGCAGTACTAACCACAAGTTAAACAAAAAACTATGTAAACACAACAAAAACTAACCACCAGTAAGACAACAATGGTAACAAACATACAATCGAGGTTTAATCTGGCTAATTCAAACGCTAAAAACCCGCTAGAATGCTAGCTAGCACTAAGCAGTGCCCTGTTCAACAGTTCACAACTCACAATGATAAAATCTAACACACACACACAGCAGTACTAACCACAAGTTAGTAACAAGGGGAACTGGTGTCCTAGTCCTACTCAAATGGGTAAGAAAGACTTGTAAGTGGGAGACAACCTGTTTTTTCACAGTATTGTAGTCCCCCCATTGTTGTGTAAAACTTGGCATGAAGGTAAGAATACTGTCTTTGGAAAACCAGGCTTTGTTTGGTGTAGGTGTGAAAACCAACACACTGAGCATTCAATAGAGCTATGAGTGGTGAGGACATCAGCATTTGAAAGAGCATGCTTTTGTCTGAGCTATTAAAATGGGAATTTGGTAAAACTATCTCATTATGCAGTACCTGGTAGACTGTATTGAGGATTGGTTTACATTTTTATCTAGATTTACTAAATTAGGCAATTAACTTATTTGTTTATTTTGTTGGAATTCCCAGTCCCTCATGACGTTTGGGATGCTTCATTATATGTTTTCAGGGACTAACTACAGAAAAATAAACCTTTTATTTAACTTTATAAAGCTGGCAATGGTTGCTGAGTCAGCTGTTTTCAGCATCCAGGACTCTTATTGCATCGAGCCAGTGAAGGAATTTGGTGAAAAAAGCAGAGCAGTGGTGCTAGACCGTTTATGCCAGGAGAAAAAAGTTGTTTTTGTAGGTGAGGAGTTTGGTCAAATGTAATGGCCTACACATATGACAACACTTGACTTGTTATTGCGCATCGACAGCATTTTGTTTTCTTCAGGGAATGGCAGAGTCTTTCGAGTAAATCTTTTATTTTGAAATGTGTGTTTTTATCATACAGGGCACTGTGCACAGTATTGTACTTACACTAGAACTGAACAGGATTCAAGTAATATTGTTCATTGTGACAGTGGACAAGTTGACCCAAATTCTGTAGTTATTGAGAAGGCCTGTTTTGTAAAAACAATGGATTCTCTGCTTGGTGCCATTCCAAATAATTCACACCCTAATTATCCATGTATTGTAAGAGATAGATTTTTCTTTTAATGTAAATGCTGACTCCTCTCAGTTTTGATTTGTATTTATTGTCCTTTCTTTGTTTTTGTTGCAGGATCTGAATCACACCAGGCACTAACAGTACTTGTTCTCTGTAAACAGGGGCTGAAAGATGCAAAAAGGTTCATCAACATCGAGAAAGCCAATACAGACATGCCAGTACCGACTTTTATACAATTGCAAATATCAGAAATATTTCTTATAATTACATCTAAAACTTTTAATGTACTTACATCTAAATTTGGCAGAAAAAAATAAATAAATATATATATATATATATATATATATATATATATATATATATATATATATATATATATATATATATATATATATATATATATATATATATATATATATATATATATATATATATATATATATATATATATATATATATAAACAGGATGACTTCTGGTTTAGAGACCATTCAGAATCACATACTGATGTATGCTGGTAAACACCGTTTCTTCAGCCTGCCGGTATACAGATCAACTATAACCATTACAACTTTAAAGTGTTTAAAAACTACAAATTTTAGTATTAAAAAGGTTTTCAAAGTCTTTTAGATGTAAATTGTATAATTAAAAAGGTGTATTCTTCAGAATGAAATACAAATGACATTTATTTGTTGTTTCTCCCAGATACAAAAGCTATTACAAAGACTTGGAGTGTCTTCGCACTAAAAGAGCCAAAGACGTACAGCTACATTCCAGACCCGCAGAAAGCAATTTTTGTAACAAGGCTGAGAAGTGGAGCCAAAGACCTGATGAAGGACATATAAGACTACTGGCTTCCACAGACCCACCACCAACAGCAGTAGCCTACTCACAACCCACCTCTCACGGGAGGATGCTGGACTGATGCTGGGAGAGTGTTTTATGTTATTGTCTTTTTGGCATATTATATATATATATATATATATATATATATATATATATATATATATATATATATATATATATATATATATATATATATATATATTGTTTATTTTAAGTTATCTCTCCGGCATCAAGGTTCTGAAGTCCTTACACCTCTGGCCCCTCACCCCCTCCCTCTGCCTCTGCTTCTCCTCTCCATCTCCTCTGTCCTATTGCTATCGCCCTTCTCTAATCAAATGCTAAGGAGGCAGAAGTTGATGTTCTATAAACAAAGCATAAGTTTAGGATTTACGCCATTATGCTTACGTTTACATCCCTTTATGCACACTTGATGATCAGAGTTTGTGGCTTACATTCACAATTTCAATGAGACAATCGGGTGTTCTGTAGTGCATGGCCTCACTTTACATCCCAAACCAAACTGGCAACGGCAAAAAAACAGAGACACTCGCATCTGTGCACCTTTACACATGCCCTGTGTTTGATTTGACTCGACAGGAGTGACCATCACATGTGACAAATAAAACATTTATTCATTCATTTTCTTCTGCTTGGTCACGTTAAGGCTCACGTGTGACTGGGGCCAATCCCAGCAGCTTTGGGCCTTAGGTGGGGTACACCCTGGACGATGGCCAGGTAGTTGCAGGGCTGACATTTAGATATATTGCGAATTTATAGCAATAGCAAATTGCAATGGCCATTTTAGGAAAGACAGCGGGATAGGTGCACACTGTGTTTGGAGAATAGCCCCAGAAGCAAAAAGACGACACTGTGGAATGTAAGTTTTGTGAAAACAGTCGGCAAATGTAAAGTAAACCCTAGAACCAAGAAATTGTACCGACTAGAAGTTGTGGAAAAGGGCTGCACTGTACCACTGCGTTCAGCGCGGAGGTCTCATTACACCAGTAGAATGTAGCACAGATTAGATCAGTAGCATGTTGTACAAAAACAAAATGGAAAACCAAAGGTATGCTTTGATCCCAAACCCTTAAACCAGGCGCAAAAAAGAAAGTCCCATTGGACAACCAAAAACGTCTTTGTTGCAAATGCACAAAACTTGGAACGCACATTCGTGATGTCACAACAACCAAAATCATATACCCTAAAACCTGAAGACCTAGTTAAACAAAAACATTGTTGATAATTTATAAAGCTATATCAATATCCCCAAAAAAATGTAAATTGAGAAGGGGGGGTATAATTTAAGGGGAAAACTTATTTAAAAATACAGTGTGATCCTACTACCCAAAAAAAGCAGTGTATTACTGGAAGTGGTGTGACCTTGTGGAATGGATTAGTCAACTTCATAAAAGTGCAACAACACTGCTATAATTAAAAATTATATAAGACTAGTGCCTTTAAGAAATATGCTGAAGTGCACAAATTAATTATAAAAAATATATGAAATAAAAATAACTAGAATTTTCAAATAAACATTTTGTAGACAATTAATTAAATAATAATATTTAATTAATGATATTAAAAATGTCTGATTTATAAATTGTTGTGGCTATTAACCCACATTGCCTCCAGTTGTGTTCTAGCTGTGACACTGGTGAATGGAAGCTTAATGGAAGTTGCTTTGGATAAAAGCGTCAGCTAAATGAAAATATTGTGTTCTTACCTTTTGTGTTGACTGAAATAAACAAACAAACAACTCCATTCTCTGTGGAACAACACACAGCATGTCATGTCCTAGCCTCTTGGTCTGGTTAAGTTTGTCTTTTTATGCACCAGTTTTATTGTGAAGTCTCTAACCCTTGTCTCTTGTTGCAGATTGACTTCCAACCCTCCTGTCTTACCCTTGTGTTTGATTACCAGCCTGCCCTAATCTGCTGCACCTGTCTCATAAACTCTCCTCCTTGTCTATAAAGTCTCTGGGTTAATTTCATTTCTCTAAATGTGCACGCTCAATTTCTCCAATCTCTTCCTCTCCTCACATCTTAGTCTCACCCACAGAGGAGCCACAGAGAGGAGAGGAGAAGGAGGAGAGATAAGTTTGGCACAATGGGACATTTCCTTCCTCAAGAGCGTCACTTGCAGCGACGTCCATTTTTGACATTTACGTCTGGATCTGCAGCAGGATTTCACATTAACTTCAGAATTTTTATTTAGCGTGATCTAAATGTTTGCAAAGATTATCATTTAAACTTTAAATAAACATGCATTCATCTTTGTTCTTTCTCTTGATTTATACAAAGATAAGGTTTACAAACAAAAAGATTAATAACATTCACAGATCAAACATTGCAATTTCTCTGCTGAAGTTCTTCATAAAGTTGACGCTTGTTGTGTGTCTCATCCAACAGCACATGCAGTAGGCAGGGTTTTTATCTCCGCCATGAGTTTGACTTTTGCGTAGGAAGCGCCAGTGTATCCTCACTCATGCCTACTCTGGCCTCCCTCCTTGCTCCTTGGTGCGACTTTATTAAGAGCTTTGGGATGGCACTTAGGATGGCGCACAGTCAGGGGCTAATTACGGAGGTCGGGGCCCCTAGGCTGTTGTTTGTGTGAGCTATTTTTTTATGTTTAAGGCCAGTGAGGCAGTGGCGCCTGCAGAATTTTTAAGTTAGGGTAGCCAGGTAGGGCCACAGGAGTGGCCAACCCACAAGCCATTAAGGTATCCACTGTCCTGATTTTGGCATCTTCTGTTGAGAGACAGAAAGTGCAAAATTCCGCAACACTTGAACTGAGAAGTGGGCTTCAACAAAAACAAGTTAGTCACCAAAAGTTATTTATCACTTCAGTTCATTCATATATGCCTTAACTGCACAACACACAGAGGAATAAGTTGTTGTTCTCAGTCTGAACCGTTCTTCCAGACTGCAGCAGGTCTCTCTCGTCACTGGCCTCAGTCCAACATCTGCTCCAACGAGACGGTCAATTGGCCTCATTACATCAGCCACACTTCGACTTCCAGGCAAAACCATTAGAGAGCGAGACAAAGGAAGCTATTCTCCGAGCACTGCTCCAGTACCAGCTCTGGAAGAAAAGGTCAACGGGAAGGGCACACCATTCAGTTAACAGTCTGAGATTCAGTGCACACACTTCAAAGGTTAAAAAAGCTAAAGTGATAGAAGATGAATGGAATGGAGTCTTTTCCAGCTGCTTTGGGGCTGGAGCGGGGACAATTGCTTGTTTATTTGAGGAAATATGGATAACACTTCAGCATAAACAGGCTGACAACCATTTACACTCAATCATTCTCTATCAGCATTTATGTTTCTGTTTGAAAAGATTAGTACAAATGCTGCTGCAAGAGCCTCAGGGCAGAAGCTTCTCAAAAAAGTCCACTTCCATTTGAATTCTCGCACTGCCATTCCTATGTCCCTCTAGAGTGACATTGTGACTTTTGTTTAATACATTGTCCAGTACACAACGGCCTGGTTCGAGCATGTGGACAGCATTTCATTCGAAAGCTTAGATTCTCATCTTTACGCCTTTTACGCTCATTTGTGCATGTATTGTTTTTCAAATTTGAAATGGTAATAGTCAAGATCTTATCCTTTAAGCCTATTGTATGTTTCAAACCATATCTCTCAAATGGAGATCTGCCCAGCCTTCTTTATAGATTAAAAAAAAAGTTTTATTTCTGTCTGTTCCAAAGTGTATAACTATTTACAAATTTGAAATACAAAATGTTAGCTTTACAAAGAGCCCAAACTTTTATGTGTAGTCCAAAGGGTTCCAGCTTTAGCTTTTATCATTTTGGGTATGCTTTTTCTAGGCGTTTCAGAGCAAATATGCCCAGAATGATGAGGGGCTACAATGTAAAAAAAGCACATGGACCACAGACATCTAAACAAACCAAAAACAGGAAAAACATAATAATACGCAATGCATAACATAATAGACTGAGCCTTATCCACTCTCTCGCCTCTGACAGCGCCCTCTAGTGTGTTTCTGGAGAAAAGCTCAGTCTATTGTGCAGAGCTGAAAACATCACTATGATAAGAACCAGGAGCTCCAAAGAAATAGAGGGATCCATTTCTGTTTCGGTCCAAACTAAAAGTGTAAATTCATAAAGTGTTGATTACTCACACTTCTCCTATACTGACTGTGTTTAATTTAATGTAGACAATAAATGCAATGGTGAGATGAAACAACAGACTTTAAACATTAGCCACCCAAAAAATCAACATACATTCTCAACATTTTTCAACTTCAGGCAAAAATGGCCCATTGAGATTATAATGTATCTCAAGTGACCTGCCGACCAATCAGCAGGCTGCAGTATGTCCTGCTCCACCCATTGGTTTCACTGTTTGGGTTTCAACGCTGGAAAATAAATTTAACGCATGACAGGTCTTATTAAACGGTAACACAGTGCGTAAGTAAGTCTGGAAAACAGCCTTGAACAACCGTCCCAGTTTCAGAGGGGGCTTCCATGGCCTATTAAGCTCTCACTCCAGACTTTGAAGCCGACATCAAAGACTCAGGAGCATTTCCCGTCTGTGTTCGCTCAGTGTTTCCGCTCAGACAGAAGAGCTGCAGGTGAAAGCCCTCCGACTGAAAACAAGAGCTGCTGGGAAGTCCTCAAGCAGCTGGTTTTCATTTTTAACGTATAGACTGGAACGATGGGAACAGACAATCATATAGAGAAAGTGAGAAAGAGTGATGGGGAAAAGGAAGAGTGAGGAATTCCACAGAATAATGTTGAAGTTAGTGACAGGAAATAGTGACTTCAACCATACTTTGGAGGAAAACTATACCTGATACAAGGCTTTTTTATTAGAATCAGTTGCGGTAAGAACCTGCCTGCTTTTACTTTATTGTAAAAAATAAAACTAATTCTTTTTCTTCTCCTTTGGGTTGTCTTCACAGTGAATCCTCTGTTAATCTTAACATCTATCGGCTCCCCTTTTCTCTGTTATTATTTCTTTTTATAAGCATTGCTGGGATAGACACTTTCTCAGTTTCTGACACTTTTGTTCAATGTCAATGTAGACAATCCCTTTTTTGAATGTGACCAGTCCGTCTTCTATGCGAGCATTTGATTTGCAGAAGCCTCATCTATTATAATTATGAATTAAAATATGGACAAGGTTCTTAAAATACAGGAACAAATTTGTTTAACTGTGAATGTGCAGCAATCCACAATCGCTACAGCAAAAAATGACAGAAAGTTTGCCAAAATGACTCACTTCTTCTTTTGTCTTGTTGGAGAATAAAGCAGTCCTGCGTCACATCGTCTGGGATTATACAACCAAAGAAACAAAAGATGGTTGTGGTTAAAGCCCCAAAAGTCTTGTAGAGCCATGTAATTGAATCATGTTTTATTTAAAAAACTATTAAGAGCAGAAGACACAGAAGCCCAGGTTTTATGACATGAGGTTTACCACATGGAAGAAAACAGGATCTGATTAAGGTCAGTTTGTAGCGTCTGGGTTCACTTGAGGCCTGGAGAAGTTTTGTTGTTGCTCACTACATTCACAATTAATCTGGGATACGCTCTCAGCTTGATTAAGATGTCTAACTGGTATTCTGTTTTTAAATTACAAAACTGAGTCAACAACCTGCATTCATATGGTCATGGTGTTTATTGACATTATTAAAAAAGCTATGTCACCACGTTCCTGCCTCAAGTGGAGGAGTTTAAGTACCTCGGGGTCTTGTTCATGAGTGAGGGAAGGAAGGAGCGTGAGGTTGACAGACGGATCGGTGCAGCTTCTGCAGTAATGCGGTCGATGTACCGGTCTGTTGTGGTGAAGAAGGAGCTGAGCTGTAAGGCAAAGCTCTCGATTTACCAGTCGATCTACGTTCCTACTTTCACCTATGGTCATGAAGTTTGGGTCATGACCGAAAGAACAAGATCCCGGAGCATTGGTGTATGAATGTGTGTGACTGTGGAGGTGTGTTTGGTGGTGGTAGGAGAAGGTTGAGCGCCGTTTGTGTGGCAGCCCCCCTCTGTCTGCCCCAGGAGTGGATGTGTGTGAATGGGGTGAGTGGAAGCACGATGTAAAGCGCTTTGGGTGCCCGAGAAGGGTGCAGGAAAGCACTTTATAAATGCATGCCATTTACCATTTACCATTTACAAGCGGCCAAAATGAGCTTTCTCCGCAGAGTGGCGGGGCGCTCCCTTAGAGATAGGGTGAGGAGCTCCGTCACTCGGGAGGAGCTCAAAGTAGAGCCGCTGCTCCTCCACATCGAGAGGAGCCAGCTTAGGGGGCTCGGGCATCTGTTACGGATGCCTCCTGGACGCCTCCCTAGGGAGGTGTTCCGGGCATGTCCCACCGGGAGGAGACCCCGGGAAAGACCTAGGACACGCCTCGGTATCCCCCCAGGAGAGTTGTACCAACACAAAACATGACAGAGGAGAGTCCGGGTGAAATTACCCTGTTTACATCGTGGTTGAATGTGTGACAAGGGCTTTTATGTCACAAAAAAAAAAATTCTCAGGTGATTATGTGACTGGTTTCTTTGCTGATGTATTTGTGGGAGACTCCATTTTCATTTTCACAGCAAAAACTATGGAGTAGAGTATTTAAATGAGATGTGCAGCATAATTTACCAGAATCTACGACTTGCAAAGTACAAATAGGGTCAAATGTTTTCATCTGGCTTCAGTAGAGGCAGCACTGTTGACACCTGAGACGTGTGTTATTGTTTATATTTCTACTACCAAGGAATATTATTTGTTACTGATGCCAAACTTTGTAACAGAAAGAGAAAAAAATTAACACAACAACATTGTTGTCATTTTGCAATAAAGTATTAATAGTAAAAGTAGTAATAGTAATATTATTAATAGTAATAATATTATTAAAAGTAATAATGTTGTTTCATAAAGTCCTACATTAGTGGAAGTTCTTAGTGTCACACTCACACAGGCCCATTATTCCCACACATTTTTTAGGAAATGGAACATTTAACAGCTTGAGGTGAAAGTGAAGTACCGCGTGCAGAAGCTGCAAGTTTGTCTCAGGTGAGCATTCAGGCACTGTACACACGTCACATTGGACACATACGATTACACATCTTCAGAAAGTGAGACCACAACCTCCTCAAATATTAGGTGTTGCTCTAAGACAAAATGATTAAGCCAGGTGTTTCTCATTAGCAATAGGCTACACAAAAGAACATAAAAGTAAAAGGATGTGATTATAGGCTGGTTTCTGGGCTTGACAATATTAAACTCAAACTAGCCAAATGCTGGTAGATTTGTATTTAGACTAAAACATAATTACTTTTACAAGCAACTTTGGCCAGTTGGATCTAAATATTCTGTTCTTCTGATGCCATTTCTGCACATTTTAAAGTCTATAGTGTATTATGTAGCTCAAAACATTCAAATATATTCTGGCTTGTAAAAACCTTAAATGGCGAGTAACAGTGGCCAGTGAGCATAAAAAAATGAGTTAATGTCAGAATGTAAGAAAACAACATGCGTGCTTACAGAGTGAAAAGAAAATGTATGTACACATGGTTACAGGCCAACCACCATACAGTCCTGTATTAAAACCGTTTATATTATAGTAGGTTATTGTCATTAAATATGGCTATAAAGTTAACTATGCACAATATTTATATTGCTTATTCACCAGTTGCAGCAAAATGCCAAGAAAGGAGAGGTTCAAGAAACAGGGAGAAAGAGAATTAACACTTTTAGCAATATGCATAAGTGCCCTTTTTTCTTGCCCTGTGCACATCACTGCCATTTGATCCCTGCCACACAAACACAAATGAGCATCACAAAGAAAATTGCTCAGTTTGATAGAGTTGGCCTTTTGAATTTTCAAGCACATTAGGCACATTTACTAATTGGAAACAATAAAAATGAATGAGAATGAACTGAACTCAAAGAGTTTTAAATTTAGTTTATACACCAGCCTTTACCTTTTCCTAATTAAAGTTACATAAACAGCAAATTCACTCTCAACAGTTGTCACGCTCCATCTTTTTAAGTAAATAGCAGACGTCAGCTAACCTCTATTTGGAGAATTTAACCTCCATTTGAAGAATTTAACCTTTGACCTTGTGTTTTATGATCCTAAAGTATGAGGACGCCAGACTCTGAGCCCAACTCTATCTAAAAAACACACACACAAACCTCCACACAACTACTGTGTACGGAAGAGGATTAGGACCACTGTGAAATTCTGAGATTAAAGTCAGAATTTATGGAGGCATTGGAATGAGTGGAAATCAAACCTGTAACCATTAAAATCTTCTCAGTTCAAAGACTGCTTCCACTGACACATATGGAGAAAAATGCAAACATGTATCAAAAACATATTTCATAAAACGCAAAGTCACAACCTCGCCATTGTATTTTTTGCAACCTTTTTCTACCAAAAAGTCTGTCCTTACAGGCACCCATACTTCTAACTTTAATCCCAGAACTCTACCGTCAAAAAATATTTATTTTTTGAGTTGCCCAATTCTGACTTTAATCTCCAAATTCTGACTTTAATCTCAAAATTTTTACTTTAATCTTAGAATTTTACCTCTTTTTCACAGAGGCCCTAATCTTCTTCCATAACTGTCTCCAGAAACAGATCTGGTTGGGGCCTAACTTTGTCTGAATGGGTCTGTAAGTCAGAAACGTTACAGACATCAACAGGGAGCAGCAAACTATTTTCCTAAATTGTTAAAGTAATAAAAAATAAAAAACAAGAAAGTTGTTGGAACATAATATATTTTGTTTTGAATTATAATGTTCAGTGATATGTTGAGACAACGGCCTACGACGAGTATGCCCCCCGCCCTCCCCCCTCACTGACTTGTGATTAGACTGTGTATGGTCCTGAAGCCTCGGCCTACAAGTGTGCACCTCTAGTGTCTAACCCTCTGTAATTACAGTTTATTACAAATGTTTTTCATTGTTTACATCATTTAATAATACAGTCTGTGCATGTGTTACCAGCTGAAACTTTGTATATTTTTTTATCTGCATAAATCTACAAAACATCTGTCATTATCATAATATAATTTAGCGTAATTCATGTAAAAGTAGACGTACTCCGTAAACATACTGTCATATGATGAAAACAAATCAAAGTTTTGTAAAATATAACTTTGTTGAAGCAGAGGTTTATCTTAAGCAAAGACATAAGCATTTAAATACCCACAGGTCAGCCTCACCTGCAGAGTTCACCTGAGGACACGGAGGGTCAGAAACAGTGAGTTTATGATTATACAGGAGGGTTATTCATATTTCTGAGGACATCTGGAGACATGTTGCAGAATACTGTCCACAAACACAACATTATTATTTATACAAGACGACATTGTGACTTTTTCAGATGATGTGAAAAGTAAAGAGATTTATTACCAACAGAATTATTTTTACATTTAGTCATTTAGCAGACGCTTTTATCCAAAGCGACTTACAAGTGAGGAAAACAATGGAAGCAATTTCAACAACACAAGGTAACAAATGGCATAAGTGCACAAAAGACTAGTCAGTTAAAACCCAGCACAGTAATCAAAGCTAAGGATACAAATATATATATTTTTTTGAAGAAGAAGAAGAAGAAAAGGAATGAATAGAAAGGAAGTAGAATTCAGTGTTTGTTAGCTACAGTTATGTCATATACACTACATGTATAATTCCCTAAACTGCAGCAACAGTAAGTCACCACCTTTTCTCAGGTAACTGGCTCACACGGCTGTTTCTCTGAATGTTTCTCTGTTCTTAGCTGACACTGAACATCTCTAACACAGCATTAAATCATATTAGATTATTTTATCTGATTGTAGGCTGCTGTCTCGTAGCTACAGAGACATTCTAACGTGAGTTTGCAGATAAATGACGGACCTACAAGAACCTATGTTTCTGCAAATTGCAGACAAAATAAGAGTTTATAACAACATCAGAACTTTACTCTAAAGATCACAGGCTTATTTTAGTAATAATACAAAGTTTATATGTTGAACTGTTGCTGTTGAAAAAGTTGCTCAGCCAGCATCAGCGTGCGAGGAGGGATGTAGGAGCAGCTCTTTGATTGACAGATGACATCATCACAGCTCGCCTGTGATTGGTCCATGTGGTTGGCGCCTGTGTAAACTTCCAATCGCACTAGAACCAAGGGGAGGGACTTATAAAAAAATAATATAAATATATATTATATCAGTGTATCTACTTTAGACCATTCAATCAGGCCAGACTGTCAATTATACTCATTTTATACTCATTTTAAACATTTGTCTCAATTTCCCAGATTTGTAAACGTTTTTTATTGTTTTTTTGTAAATAGTTTTCAAATTTCAAAGAAGAAGACGAAGAAGAAGAAGAAGAAGAAGAAGAAGAAGAAGAAGAAGAAGAAGAAGAAGAAGAAGAAGAAGAAGAAGAAGAACAATAACAATAACAATAACAATAATGTTTACTTGTATAACTGCACTACTGTTTCCACACATCTGTATTCTCACACACAGCTCTTATTGCTCATCTGTTTTCCACTCCTCTTACTGTCAGCGCTCGTGGAAACTGCCGTCTGTTCACACCATTAATTCACATTTTGGCTGCATTCTTCTTCCTAATATCTTTCAGCGCTGGGACAATGGTCTGAGCAGATTTTGAGCAGAAGGAATCCAGACATTACCCAATCTGCTTCAGAGTCCACAGGGACCTGCTCCTTCTTCATAGAGATGTCAATAAACCTGGGGTTGGTCTGCAGTGCTCACAGAGGAGCACTGACACGTAACTGTTTGGTCTAAAGGAGACTTATAGAGGACTCCTGGACGGTTGGATAATATTACCACGAGACAAAACAACAGGACCCCCATCGAAGGCTTACATAAGGCTCTGACTGTATAGAAAACTAAGACACTGACTAGACTGTCTGAAAATGTGACCATGATTTTAAATGAGAAATCAGTTCAGGATCTAAAGGCCCTGTCACACTGTGAGAATGTGGAAAGTCTATACAGCAAACAATTGTTTTCCTATGCATTATATTGGCTTTCTACTCTACTCTGCTGCAAGGAAGTGAATATGTTTGCTGATTAAATATTTAAAAACTGTTAGTAAGTAATGTATGTAGTATAATATACAATATAATAAGGAATGTGACTATTACAAGATAGCTAAACTGTGGCAAAAACTAATAAGCCTGCATTTGTATACAGATATTTAATGTAATTTCATGTTTAAAAAAATACATCATAGACTACTGAGTACCAATGGTACAAACATCAACAAATATCAAACACTGTCAATAAGTCAGGACAAATGTTTTGGCTGTGTAACAATCTTATGCAAATTAGTCATTTTGCAAAACTGAAACCCAAACTTTATTGCTCTTTAAGACTCCACTGAAGTCGATGCTCTCTGACAAGGTGCTCTCTTAGCTTCAATGTTACAGGTAACAAGACTGAATAACATATGATGATGTGCAGTAGTATTAAACAAATGTAAAAAATAAATGTCCACACTGAAACAGGGACTTTTGTCACTTTTTTTTCTTTCATCTTGAAGCCTGAATGCTTAATCAGAATAATATTTTGGAAATTCCTGGACTACATGTTGAACAAACAGACAGTCGGTCAGTGTGGTCCACTTTCCAAAAGGTGGAGCTAAACATTGCAATCTGCTGATTGGACAAAAGATAATCCTCACTCGAGAAAAGTGAGGCGAACACAGCAGTGTTATCAGTTGTTGATCTTGCTTTGTTTTTGTGATGAACTGCAATATTCAAACACTTGCTTTAAGAATATTTTTATTATAGAGACATCTTTTATTTCTCAAAGTTGTCTCTGTTTCTGCAGCAGACGTCTCTCTGGACACCGCTCAGAGGAAACACAGGCCTCTTCAGGAGAATCTCAAACCAACTGAACCAAACTGAACCATACCATTGCTGAGGAAACAACACTTTTGTCTGGCTTCCATCACGGGACTCAGACTCAGACTTTTCTTTCTAATTGTGAGGTTCATGTGCTGGCTTTATCAGCTGAGGTGCAGAGTTGCAGAAGAAGAATAAGTCTTTGTGCCTTTTAAGACTTAACATGGTCGAGCTAAGACTTCATCGTGAGGTTCATGTGTTGAGTTTTCCAGCGACAATGCACTGCTATATCTGTCTGCTGCAGTTGTATTTGTCCTGGGATGGGGCACTGGCTGTGTGTGAAGGAATGCACCAACACTGAGAGCGTGGTGCTTTGTGTAGAGTTAATGTCCACAGCAGCTGTTAACCCTTTCACCTTCACAAACACAAACCTCCACAGAGTCCTATAAAAACTGAGCATCACACTATATTAGCCATGGCCCATTTCCATGAGTCTTTATGCTTTTCCCTTTTAATCACGAGTCTTTATGCTTTTCCCTTTTAATCAGCCAGAGAGAGTTTTCCAGTTTGGGAGCGTGGAAAACATGAGCCAGCGTTTCCTGTGGAATATCTTCGACTGCGAGCTTCTGTTAACAGCTGATGGGTCTCGAAGGGAGGCAGCGGAAAGAGAAAAACAATCTGTTATAGTCCAGACAGTGCTAACAGGATTGGGTCTACAGTAAAGAGGGGAAAGGTCAGGGGTAAAGGTCAGAGCAACACAAGGCCTGAGCTGTGAAAGAGAAGTTTGTGGGGCGAAAGATAAAGTTAGCACATGTGTCTAAAAGTGCAGTAGGATGTAACAAGGACAGTACCTTCAAATAACAATGCTGAATTGATAGTTTAAAAATAAGTATTGTTTCTATTTTTATTTTCACTGTACAATATGCTCACTGTAAATTTATTTGACCTCAGTATCTTTTTTAGCTCACAATACACACGCAACACCCAGTGACCGTTTAAGGCTTTTCCAATCCACATTTCAATTTTTTTCTTCGATTCAAATCACAAAAAGAATATTCTATATGCTATATTCTGAAGACTTGGATATAGTTAATAATTGTATTGTTTTCTCAGCATCAACACATTATAAACAGAGTTCATTTCCAATTAAATAATATTGTTCTTTTTGACTGTAAAGAAAATAAGCAAAGATAAATATTTTACTTAACTTTTAAGGATTTTGAGATTGAAGCTGACAGGCAGAACTCCACATTAACAGACTGTACATTAATAGTTTTTTCTTCTAGTTGGGAGAATGTAAAAACAAAAATACTGAAAAAATAAAATAAAATCAGGCTTACTGTCTTTACTGTGATTAAATACTGTCAATTAAAATCACGTAATGTTTGGCGAGGAGAAAATAATTGCTGTTCTAATGAGATTATTTTGAAAACTTGAGTCCAGAAATGTTACATATGACGACAACAATAGCAACATTTAGCTCCAGATCCAAAGTCGACTGCGCCTAGATGAGGACGTGTCTTGTATCCAGTTTATACTAGACACTTGGTCTTTCACTGCTGAAGCACAAACAGGGCCTGAAGATGACTGAGACAGAATAAATAATAAAAGTACATATAGCAGTGTGTACATTTAACATAAAATTAAAACAAATAACGTTAACTGTTCATTGAGAAAAATAACTCTCATTTATTTTATTTTGTTTTTGTCTGGATTGAAATGAGAACTGCGGACCCTGTTATCGGTGTTACCTGAGCAGCACCTGCAGAAGCACATCTCTGGAGTGACTGTCAACAGGCTTTTATCTTTTCTCCTGACACTGACTAAAGAAGGGAACAGCTGTCAGAGGTTACAGAAGGAGCTCTGAGTGATGAGGACAAACATTAACAGTGTGCTTGTTAGGGTGAGACCTGGTTAGCGGCTAGATGTCAGTGAGGTACAACAAGCAATGATGATCTGGACTCAAGAGTTGGCATAGACCTCTGTTTTTCTTTTTATTTCTCTTTCTTTCTCAATAAATAAATTCCAAAAGTGCTAGGTGCAAAGTGCAATGGAGGAAGGATGAGCTCAGTTCTCTCCAGCAGTCAACTCTCTAAGTGGAAGTAACACAGCAACTCCTCAACAACATCTACAACAAAAACATTTTGTGGAATGATTTGAAGCAGCTTAAATACTTTCCCACTAACTGGGTAAAACCAAATCCTTCCCCCCAGGTAAGTTCCTTAACATTAGCTTTTCTAAAAACAATGTTAATCAACTCCCAAACAAATAGACCAAACAATAAACCATATTTACAACCCAAAACAATTTACAAACTCTAAAACCAAATACTTAAGACTTCTTTAAAATCCCTTAATCAAAAACACTGTTAAGTTTCCTCCCCTCTCCCTTCTCCTGCCTTGGTCTGGCCCGGAACCTTTTTAATGTTGGTTGTTCCCCCGAGGACTCTTTTAGCCAGACACCTGGAAACATGGAACAAAAGAGGTGAGTAAAACCAACACACAGCAACACAACCTTTACACCAAGCACACCTATTGCACATTTCTCAATTAGTTCTAATTGTTTGTTCTTATTCCAGACCGGCAGCCATCCTCCCAAGTGCAGAGCCGCAGGTGGAACCACAAAACAATCAATAAACAATTTCTTAAAACCAACTGTGTGCAATGTCTTTTATGTGCAAATTCACGTTTGTTTAAAGTGCTGCGTGCTTCATTACAGTTCTGTAACGGACTGTCTGTTCGTTACAGTGCTGCTGAAAACAATCACAGAGACTCAGTCAGTGTTATTATCAGATCTGTCAATCTAATGTCAGTCTCTGTGCATTTACCGTCAAAACTTCAGTGAAATTTCACTCGGTCAAAACATTATCAGATATCGTACATGTAAATTGAACTTTGGAGCGGTTGGTGGAAAGACAGTGACACTCAGTGACACAGACAGAGGTGTGCTCTTTATGTCCAGGACACTGTCAATCTTGTTATAGTTGCTGTTACAGCTTTTTTTTGTTGTCAGTCTGCCTCTCCTTGTTGGGCCCCTCCCTCCGATCAAAGAAGCTCTTCAGGGACAATTGTCTTTCCCTCATTTTAGCTCAGGTCAGTGTGTGGCACAATGGTTTTTATTGGCAGTGTCAATCACAGAAGCAAACCACAATGTCACACGAGAACAGTCCATTGTAGGCTTTATTAGCATCATTTTATGTTAGCATTATTCACAAATATGATAACTTTTATGCTGTTATACTCTATTCTGTTACGTCACCTTTGCAAAAATTACTGAGACTTTGGGGTCAAAGGGCGTTCTGTGTGTGAGTGTAATCTTCAGTGACCTATTATTACATTTTAGAGCTCTAGTAAATTTAAGCAACACACCTTTGAATCCAACCATTAGCCTGTGTTTTATTGCCATCTCTATGAAATTAAGCCAAATACAAACACCGTCCTGTCCTCAGTCCTGGGAGCGCCACGCCTGCTGCTGTTGTGGTTGAGCTCTGATGGTGCAAGCCTTTATCTCTGAGTGTTTGGCATATTTATTGTCTCGTGCGATGTTCTGAATATGTTCTCATTCCTGACCTGGTCTCACCTTCGCCTCGCTCCAGGAACAGGTTACAAAACACAAACGTGGCCACCTTTTCTTATGAAAACAACAAAACTAGAGCACAACTGAAATACTTCGTAAGAGGAAAACTTTACTGACTTTACTTTAGTGTATTCAATCAAAGATTTTTGTGCGAGTTTCACGTGGACAAGTATATGAAAATGGATTAATATCTGTCAATGATCATGAGTTGAGTTTACTGGGGCATGAAAATGTGTTACACAACATGAGCAGATTGTTTTTTCTTCCATCTCAGTATTTATTAGCTATTATAATTAGAGTCTTATATTAAACCAAGCCTTCTTTAAGGTGCACTTGAGCATTGGCCTGTGTCCCACTGACAGAGGCTCATCAGGAGGAGCTACACCTGTCAGATGTCAACACGACCTGCAGCACATTCTGTCCTCAGCGTCAGAAGAGTCGATCCCTGACGGACAGGTATTGCATTTTCTCCTCGGGACATTGTCGTAAATACTCCGAGTTTGAAGACTTGTAAAGAGGGCACTAAATAGTTTTCATTCTGAAGAAACATCAATTCTGGCTTATTCACATTATTTGTTTGTGTTGCCCATTACAGCCTGGAGCCAAAACTGTAGGAAGCAAAAAAAAATAAAGCATAAAAAAATAAAGGTTGAAGGTTCGCTCAGGACACAGAAAATATTGCAAAACAAACATACACCTTATTTTGTACTTCAACTGCCAAAAAAGCGGCCATAAAAAAAAACAAAAAAAAAAAACAAAACCTATTATTTAAGATCCACATAGAAGCAGGCGTGAGAACAGTAAATATAAAACAGGTTTAAAATGATTGTGTTTAACTTTCGTCATTAAGCTGAATTAGAAAAACGTCACATGGAGTTGTGTTGCACCGGTGAAAGTATAACCTTGGTTTAATAAGTGCAGTTTAGTTGAATGAGTCCGTAACAGAAGTAAAGATTATTGTAATAACAGAGGTTGGATGTTCACCTGGAGGAGGTGAAAAACAATCCCTGCTGTTGTTCTACAGTTAAAACCAAACTGAGCGGTTTAGCTGCTGCCAGCTTTATTCTGTAACAGGTCCATGTCCTGTTGGTGGAGCCTCTCACAGAGTCTCTGATGGAGCTGATTGTGTGAGCCTTAACATATCCTGCTACAAACCAAATGCAACCCATCACAGCGCCCCCTACAGGAACTAACCTCTCACAATCCTTCCCTAAAGAGACACTTAGCAGCATTCTAAATTATAACTGCATCGTTTTACTCAAATGTGAACTTTTTTCTCCACATTTTCTCATTGCAACCGCAAAGGTTTTTTCCCATGTAAATTGTAAGTCTTGTGGTTGAATACATTATATCTTAGCTAGCTTTTCTATGTAGCATAATTTGACATCTGCAAACTCATGAGAAAGTCTTGCTGAAGCATTATTTCTGTGCTTTCTCTCTGACAGCTCTTAATAGCTGATAATAGCCCCACAGCTGCTTGTTCGACTTTCGCCTCGTGCCAGTTTCTCTTGTGTAACTGTTCCTCAGGTTCCTTACACAACACTTTTCATCGCCTGGAGCTGACACATATTTGTGTTTGTGGCACGCGGACACAGAGTACAAGATGTCAGTATGTGGTCCGTTCAGATGTTCGGAGTTGGACTGAAGCTGAACGAGGTGTGGTTTTTAACCTGGTTAAAGGGACACTAACGGCTGATGAATACCGTACTCAATGTTCAATGCTACGGTTTCGTCACTGTTGAGTGGTTTCAAACACATTATTTACTTTAATCATCTGTTGTTTACCAATGTTACATGTTCTTGACTTGTTTGGGTCTGACGTTGCACAGCAATGATTTAGGGTGGTGTAAAATATATTTCTGTTAGGCTTACTTTAAGAGTTCTTATCAACCACCTGCTGTCGAGTGATTTTAATTTTGATTTATTTATATGATAATATCCTGTGGACAATACAAAGAGTCTATAGTGCCCAAAGTGGAACTGCCATATTTGGTCAAACCCCTTCTGTTTGTAGCCACAGCATTAAAAATGATAGGACATTGTATGAAATAACTGTTTTAATGAGCTCCACAGAAACAGAAGATATTAAAAAGAGTGGTCCTGAACTTCACTGAAAAACTAAGTGCTGTCCAGACGACAGTTGAGTCAAGTCTACGTCACAGAACAAACTCACATGACTCCCACGAGAGGCCCGTATCTGTGTCTGGGACGGGGGACTCCCTCCTGAAACTCTTCCAGATGCTCCTTAAAATATCAGAAAGAGTTTTAAAGGCGTGGGACCAAAGACTGGGCCAAACTCCTGTCGAGGAAAACCACTGGACACTGGTCTTTCATTTAGGAAACAAGATAAACACTTCTATTTCTGTCTCTGTGGGAGATCTGATGAAAGGACTGGGGATGTCTTCTCTGGAAATGTTTGTTTTAACGCCTCCTAAAGTTCTCTTCTCGGGAATTGGTGTTAAAATAAATCTTTGGTACAACTTGTTGCCAACTTTGAGACTTGTCTTCTTACGTTTTCCACAATGTCCTCAAATCAAACAGTTTGATACAGAGTCAAAAAGCCCTTTAAGATTCCCCCATTAGATTTCATTAGAGTTTGTAATAGCCATCAGAATCCTATAAGCTTTATTCTACAAGATATGATATTTTTTGTATCATTGCGAAATAAAACCTTGTTGAACAAACAAAGTGTACATGTCTCAAGGCTTGGCAAGAGTGTATTTGGTATTACAGAAATAAATCTGGTAGAACAATACAGCAGAAAAGGTTTGTGTTGTCGAACAGCTGTCAGATGACATTAGTGACATTAGGAGTTGCATTTCCGTTACTAAAAGGTCAACAGATGACCCCAAAATTAGCTGTTTTTGGTTTTGGACAGCTTTGTACGGCTCTCACTTTGTGAATCAAACCTCTCCAAGCTGAACTCGTGACATTAAAGAGAGTCCCTAAAATGTATGAAATTGTTGCTATTGGTTCATAAAGTTGTGAATAAAGCAGAAACAGTCCTGTACCTTCAGCCTCTCATCAAGGATTAAAACATTATGACACAATGTTTGTATCTCTTCTGTGATGTTCAGAGGAAACACGAGCTTCTTCAGGAGAAACTCAACAGGACTGAACCTTGTGTCTAGATCCGTTCACTAACTGAGTCACGCTAAAGTTCAGTGTTGTGCAGGCCTGTAGTGACTGAAGGCTCAGAGACAGAGGAAACTTCACTTGACCTTTTTATGGAATTTATGTTGAAATAAACAATATCTTTTTATTTACCACATGGGACCTTATTAGTCCCACATGGACGAAGTCCACTAGTTTTGTGTAGTTTTATGTTTCCAGCTTAAGAGCAGACCGTTTTCTATGGCGTTTGTTCAGTCTGTGTCTCCGTCTGTACGGTGGAAAAACATTTACATTTTACTAAGCTATCCCAGGAGTATAACATGATGTACAAGTCAAATACAGAGAATGGATTTCCCAACGGACATCAATAAAGTCTGACTAAATTTAATATAGAGGACGCTGAAGCTGTGCTTTGTGGGAAAACACTGAGGGCACAAACACAGAGTCCAGATACATTCAGTGGAAGAAGGAGTTATAGTAAGTGTTTGCAGACAGGAGTACAAAGAAACATAAGTTACAGAAATGTGAATATTATGGTACAGAAGTGGAAGTCCTTAAGCTTTCTGGGAAGTACCCTGTCACAAAACAAAATGAGAGTCCTGTGTGACCTCCGAACTCAAACTTTAAATGCCATAACTCCAGTAAATTGTTGGCCTTCGGGATGTTGTCTTAGGGTTACTTTTGACCCTGCAACAAAAAAGACCTTCAAACGTAGACTATTAGATTAGTTTAAAGGTTTATTCTTAGTTTTGAGGTTGATTTCCCTGCTTTAGACTCAGTTTTAGTCTAGGTTCGACCTCAGATTAGTTTGTTGCAGCATTAGTCTCATGTTTAGATTGAAGGTTTACTTCTTGTTTAGTCTGGGTCATGTCTGCTTTAGTTTTTTTACTTTCCCTCTTGTTTTCAGACTCAAAAGTGCTGAACTCTAGTGAATATCTCATCCACACAGTGTTCCCCTCAGACTGCATTAACCCTTGGACCATTTAATACCATTGGTTATTCATTTTTTTACCTGGCACCCAAACCCGGCCCTGCACACGAGTGAGTTCGCTGATCTCCGACAGTTTGTGTGCAGCGGGTTTTAAACAGCTTCACTTTAGCTGCTTCAGAGTAAAAGTTACAGGTTCACCTTGTTCTCCCTCAGTGTGATGGTGAGCAGGGTGTCTGTGAGCTGCAAATACTGATAGAATGAAACTTAGTAAACACTGGTGTTAACGTGAGCGGTTGTGGTGATAGATGCGTAGTTTGTTTCTGGCCACAGTCCGTGTCTGCTCGTGGGAGGCAGGGTGTATCGGGTCTTTTTGTGATTTCTTTTTCATGTAGGATGAGATAATTCAGTAGAGCAGCCAAACCTTTTCAAACTAATCGCTGCAGCTCAGTGTTGTTGACTGATTACAGCAGAGCAATGTTCTGATCGGACATATATCAGATATGTTCATTATGGATTATTATCTAGGCTAATAGTAGCAAGCTTTATATGTTTGTGAATATTTATTTTTTAATCAAAGCCAAAGGAAAGCAGTACTCCTAGTTTTCAGTCATGTCTTGTGTTGTTGTAAAGTCAGTTGTGTGTGATATTTTGTCTTTCGATGCTGCTGTTGTTGTAGTGTGTGTTACTAAATTGAACAATGCATCAATGCTGGATTGGATTATAAAATTATTCCACACAAGCATGTTCTTAGAGGCATAATACTGCACTGTTTAATGTTGTTTGAATGTTAGCTTTTAGAATCTTTAATTATGACTTTGTATTGAGAATCCATTGAAAAGTGCCATTTAAACTTTAGAGTTATATAATAAAACAGGTTTAAAACACGCACCATCAGTGCTCACATTTGAAAGACATATTTGGGAAATGATCAGTAGTTTACAGTCTCATGTATCAAACCCATTCACTTTGAAACTGTCTTTGTCTCACATCTGCAGCTCATTTCAGTCTCTAATAGCACTTTTTTTCATCAGACCATCACAGCATCAGCCTGAGTTTATCCTCTACTTCCTGTTTGCTCCGTGCCTCAGGTCCAGCGGCTTCTCTCTGATCTGCCGTCTGTCCTCTTTTCTTCAGACTCAGACAAAGACACTACAGCTCAGAGGCACACTGCAAAGGGTTCAGTGAAAGCATGGTCTCTGGCGCCGCCTGGTGGACAGAGTAATAATTTGCAGAAGGCTTCAATTGCTGGAGGATTTTCAAATGAACCTTTCTTAAAAATCTGATGTTGTGTTTTAGTCCATTGTAAATGTCATAATGCCTAATGGACTAGAGTTTGTGAAGTGTCTGCATGTCTGGACATGATAATGGACAGGTCTGCATCTACAAAGACAACCACATCTGAGACGTCATGAAAACAAACCCCAACCAAATGACATCACAATTATTTAACAAATCCCTTTTACATTTCCAGCAGTTTCTGCACAGTTATTAGTACATGACAGAATTAGTTTGATGGGAAAGCTTTTAGCACTTTCAGTATGAAAACCTAAAAAGTCTGCAGCTACGAGACGAGGAGGAGAACCAAACAAAACCATGCTGTGTCAACCTGTTGCTCTGCATTTTTACTTTTTTACTTCAGACTTGTCACTGAGATAAATACACATTCCTGTCATGCCTCGTCTCTAAGCTTGTGTTTTCAACGAGATACTCCTAGAGACTTGGTTTGCTTAGGCTATTTTTAGAAACGGACTGAAACTCGGTCTGTATCAGAGGAGTCCTGTTGCACTTTAGACCCACAGCTATAACCTGTAACCTGGAGAAGATTTGTATTGAGACTTTTTATTTCTTTTAAAAGCATGTTGTGTCAAATGTCATAGTTTGAGAAAGTTACAGAATTAAAATAACACTTTTACATTTGTCTGTCTTGGAATAGACAGAAAAAACAACAACATTCCTTTATGGATATATAGGAAATATTTTGGTCAAAAACACATGACTGAAAGAGAATTTTTGATAGATAAAAAGTCCTCAATGTTAATAAAACTAAAGTTATGTTGTTTACCCACAACTTTGTGGACACCCTTTATGGTACTATTGAAGAAGTATTTAATAATATTTGAGGATTTGGCTCAATAAGGATCTTAATTTCTTTCTTAATTTTACATGTATGATAAAAAAAGCTTGCACTATGTTTTTTGTATAGAATAAAATCTTGCTGTTCTCCTGTAAGCATCTCCTGTCTTATTTTTATCACAGCTGGAAGATAGTGACACTATCTTTAGATTAGCCTTTAGAGCTGCTCCAACAAGCTCAGCCTTTAGGACTCCCCCTTGAACTTTATACACATTTGTACATCTTTTGTACCAGGCTGTAAACATGATTTTTACACTTGTAAAGTCGCCATTGGGTTTCTCCTTATATTTCTGCTTTTGGAGCCTGCCCTCTGGTGGTCGGCGGTATTTCGATGTATTTCGCCGTATGGCAACATACATACTCGAGGTCTGTTTCAGATGTTCTATGAGAGAGGCTTGGTACTGCTGCTCATTCTTGACATCCCCTGGTCAGAGCTTAACTCCACCCACAAACAACACTTGAAAAAAATCAAATCCCAAAACTTCCTCAAAAGTATTCTCTAGAGAGAACCAAAAGACTGCTGTGCTCCGATGCGTTCACGTGTTCTTGTATTAAACAGCATTAACACTTTGTTATAAAGAGAAAGAAGCTAACGTTAATCTAACATTAAATTCTAATACACCTGACTCCAATCATCAAGTTATTAATGAAACTCAACGGTAACACACCGACTTAAGGAATTAAAAGCACATGAGCACAACTGCATCGTCCAAAAGCACATTGACACATCATAAGCTACTTTTTATAACATGAATAGAGCAGAATAATAGACAAACAGGAGTCTTTGCTCTAAAACTGAGTGAGTCTGTGCGGTGGAGGTGACAACGCGTGCTTCAGATGTGGCACGTGAGGGCACTGGGCAGAAGACTGCAGAAAGAGGAAGAGGAGGAGGCCGAGGCCGATAAAAATACACACACACACAGAGGAGGTCTTATCTTTACAGAATGCAAACGTGCTTTTACTTTATGAAGTAAAAACAATGAGTGTGTAGCTCAATAATCCAAAACGGATGTGCGGACCAACGGTTTAAGACACGAAGCAAACAATGTACTCAGAGTCAAATCTGCCACAGGGCACATAAAAACTGAACCCTTTACATTGCTGCTAGAAGTCAAAGATCTAAAAACTGAATCCAAAATAAAAGCCGTTTTTGATATCTCACAAAACTATCCTGTTTATCTATTAGAACGAGACCTATTAGAGGCCCTCAATATCGGTGATCCCAAGTGCACAGGGTTATACCTGGGACACAATTATTTCTAATGAAGGGGGAAAAAAACTTGAACCATTAATATAGTCTTGACTTAAATTTCACTGAGCAAAGTGAGCAAACTCAAACTAACGCCTGATAACAGAAGCTCTCACAGTCCGTTTTTGCTCACTCATAGAGCTAGATTATGTTTACATCACTGTCATTGGTGGACCCTCTAAATAATTATAATTATAATAATTATATTTTGCAACCAATGCTTTGTTAGAAATGTCAGTGACTGCATAAATTTTGGACTCAACGGCTATTTTAAAAGGTTTATGATAGACGTAATTAGAAAGAACTAATTCAAGTCTGCTCAGAAGCAAATATAGTACATTTGTCTTTTAAATGAACATTTTCAAGTTTCCCTATGGATTCTAGGTACAATAAAAATGTTTGATCTGCATCGAGTAAACTATACGAGGAACTGAATGGGATTAAATATTGTTTGAAAAAAATATTGTTCCAAGTAATTAGAATAACTGACATGAAGGCAATTTTGGATAATTATTAATTGTTGTGAGTACTAGGAGGTATGCATAAATACAAGTTTAAATATATAAGTATTAATTAGTAGTAAGAACTGTGGCCCTATGTGGGGCAAATTATGTTAAACATTATAAACTTGTCCCTGTCTACTGGCACCGTTCCTTCCCTTTTCAAACAGGCTGTGGTCAAACCCCTGCTCAAAAACCTACTCTAGATCCTGGATGCCTAAATAATTTCCGTCCTGTCTCCAATTTACCTTTTCTATCTAAAGTCCTCGAAAAAGTTGTGCTAAAACAACTTACTCTATATCTATAAGAAAATTACCTCCTCGAGTCGTTTCAGTCTGTGTTTAGGGCCTCTTATTCCACTGAAACAGCTTTAGTTAAAGTAACAAATGATCTCCTCCTTCAGATGGACGAGGACTCATCGGCTCTACTGTTATTGCTGGATCTCAGTGCTGCATTTGATACGATTGATCATGCAGTGCTAATCAACAGACTTAAAGATGTTTTTGGCATCTCTGGCTCTGCTCTTTCTTGGTTAGAATCCTATCTGTGTGATAGGTCTCATTTTGTCTCTTTTAATAAATCCTTCTCCTCCACGGCACCAGTGAAGTTCGGTGTGCCACAAGGGTCTGTGCTCGGTCCCATACTTTTTTCACTATATGTTACACCATTGGGACAAATCATCAGAAGTTATGGAGTGAACTTCCACTGTTATGCCAATGATACACAGCTGTATCTACCAATAAAAGTGAATAATACTACTGACATCATGCGTCTAGAGGCCTGCCTCGTTTCAATTAAAACATGGATGTCTCAAAACTTCCTCCATTTGAACGCAGATAAAACAGATAAAACAGAGCTCTTGTTAATTGGTCCTGCCAGTCATCGGCACAAGTTCAACAATCTTACTGTCTCAATCAACAACTGTATGTTGGAGCACGGCAACACTGCGAGGAACCTCGGTGTCATTTTTGACCCCACACTATCTCTGCAGCAGCACATTAGTGAGGTCACTCAACTGGGCTTTTTTCACTTGCGGAATATCTCACAAATTCGCTCCTGCCTCTCTTTAGCTGATGCTGAAATTCTCATTCATGCATTTGTCACATCCAGGAAAAGCCGAAGAAAAGTACTCACAGACTACAAATGGTCCAAAATACAGCCGCCAGACTTTTAACAAAGACCAGGAAGTTCGATCACATTACTCCGGTCCTGGCTTCATTACACTGGCTTCCTCATGTTAGAGCTGATTTCAAAGTTCTCTTGTTAACCTATAAAATCCTTTGTGGACGCGCGCCCTCTTACCTATCTGACCTTATTACCTGGTATACTCCAGCTTGTATCCTTCGCTCTCAGGACGCTGGCCTCCTTCAACTTCCTCGAATAAAGAAGAAGTCTGCTGGCTACAGAGCCTTTTCTTATAGAGCCCCATTTTTGTGGAATGGGCTCCCGGTGGAAGTGCGGCGATCTGACTCTGTTGAGATTTTCAAAAGCAAACTCAAAACATACTTATTTCACCAAACGTATGGAGACTGATTGATCATAGGGTTAGGTTTACACTGGTTGTAGCTGTAGGTACACACTCAACCGCTCATATTATTATTACATCTGCCTATTTTCAGTAGTATTTAGCACTTTTGTTTTTCTCCTTTCTACCTCCTCCTAGGGTGGACGCAAACCTCTGATCTGCTGGGTGATGTGTACTCTGCTCCAGTACGAGGACCCACAGCTCATCTTTCATCTACCTTGATGTTGGCTGAGGTCCCATCCACCACACACACACACACACACGCACACACACGACGCTGTGAAACCAAACATACGTTTGGTTTTTTGTGAATATGTTTGTGTATTTATATGTATTTGTTCAACTGTCCTGGACACATTCTTGCACGGCCTGTCCGTCCTGGGAGTGGATCCCTCCTTCTGTGGTTCTCCCTGAGGTTTCTCTTTTTTCCCGGCTGTGTTTTTTTTGGAGTTTTTCCTCACCCTGATGGAGGGTCTAAGGACAGGGGATGTTGAGGCGGCTGTTGTTGTGATATTGGGCTATACAAAAATAAATGTCTTGTCTTGTCTAGTAATTATCAGGAAATGTAAAAGATTATTATAGAAATTGAAAATGTTTAGTTCCCTAATTAGATGATTTAAAAAAGCAATTTGGAGATCACGTCAACGTATAGACCAGAGGTGCCTTTTTGTTCGGAGGGCCAAAACGTAAATGTGAAAAAATCTTTTGCGTGTACATAAAAGAATCAATTTTCCTCACACATTTATTTTTTATTGTTTTTGTCTGTGTTACTGCGCTCCATTTTGTTCTGACTGTGCTTTTAACTCAGTGACACTATATAAATAATAAAAGTAAAGATGTGAAAAGTTGTGTGTTGCTCGTGGGCAGGACTAGTTGCTTATTGGTAAATATATAAAATCCCACCGGACAATGTGGCTAGTGGAAGTGACTGTGTTACCCGCCACAGCTAAAATGCACCCACATTTGGCGGGTTGCGGGTGTTAGTTTTAAGCCCAGGAGGTAGAACCTAATTGTAAGCCTACACTTTTTTTGACCCAGAAGTTTCAAAAATACATCAGCAATGTGCACAAACCTACCTGAACTGTCCTATAGTTACCTGTGTTTTTCTTTTTCTTTTTTAAGACATCTTTGTAATTTAAGTTAATGTGAGCACATGAGTGAGGGACGTGGGCTGTTTTTGGAACACGTACTCATTGTCTCCTCTTCAGTGGTATAGGCCATTATCTTACCAATAAATATGTCACTACAGATTAAATACAGTCAGTCTGTAATTTCAGCCACAAAACATGAAGACCATTAGTGGGCCAAGTCAAACTCCCGTTGAAGGCTAAATTTGGCCCCTGGGCCAGACTTTGGGCTCCCCTGTTATAGACCTTTAAAAAAGCTTTTGACACAATAGATTATGCAAAACTATTTCTGATTTATACAAATGTTATATGTTTAATGTCCAATTGTTAAAAGGCATATGTTCTCCCAAAAATAAATGTTTTAAAAGTCTCAAGAGCTAGGGCAGGGCATTCCAAATCCGAGGAGCGTCAGAACAGAAAGCCCGATCACTCATAGTGCTGAGCTTAGTCTTGGGAGGATAGAGACGGTTTGAGTTTTTTGAACGAAGGGATAGAGTTGTAGTTGAAGATTGAATTTTGAAAGGCCACTTACAGGAGACTACCTTTTAAGATAATGTGCATTGAAAAGCTTTTTCTGTTTCTGTACAGGGCCCAGAATGAAGCAGATGGAAACAATGTGAGTTTAAAAAAGTGATATCTTTAACAGCTATAGACTTGTATAACTGAGGGAAGAATAATTTTAATTAAAAATGGTACTTTATGGTGAAAGTGGGAGATGAACATGGGAGATGACTGCACTTGCTGCTTTTGTCCTCTAGTGGACAGACACGTCAAAGCAGTCAGTCCAAAAGTGTAAAGGCCATTTATAACATGTGAGAGGAACTCATTCGGCTGGACATTTGGAGGCATTTGAATCCTATATGTTTGGCATTTCACTCATTGCCTCACTCGTCAGTGGCACGAATTGACTATATATTTATATCAAGACACCTGGCCCACCTTGTAGAGAGGTCAAATGTAGGAGTTATTGCACTCTCAGATCATGCGCCTTAAATCTTTGTGACGCTATTCCCAGACCGCCACAACAAACTGTCTTCTGGAAATTTTATAGGTTATTATTTCTAGATAGTGACTTTATTACATTTCTACAGAAACACACAGACATACAGTATATCTAAACTTGAATGACAGGGACGATGCTGATTCCAGAATGGTTTGGGGAGCATACAAAGCATATATGAGAGGAATGATAATCTTATAATATACAATTGACAAAACAAAGGATTGGGTAGCTGCACACGGCCAAATTGAAATGAAAATATAAAAATTCTAAGAAGATTATTACGTCTCCAAGTCAGATGAGGTGCTAAAATAATTAAAGACATCCAGATTGATGTTAAGTCACTTCATGACAAGGAAAAGGATATTCTATTTCCAATAAACCAAATAATCGGCTGGCACTGTTAGCTAAAAATGCTCCCACAAAATTTTCTGCTGAGACTAATCAATGTCACATTAAAAAGTCAGGTTGACCATGATAATTTTAAAGAATCTCAGTTTTTAAGCAGCTTAAGTATAGATCAGCTTAAGAGCAGTTTTAATAAACTACTACTTTCTTGAATACAGAAAAAGAGGCGTATCTGGAGTGGAGCTGGGTGGGGGGCTGAAAACATGATGGTTTTTCAATGGTCCAGGAGCACCTCCAACTGGAACTGATATTCCACTGGGAATGGAGTTAAGAGCAGCTGCTGCTGAAGACTAGGTGACATCTACAGAGCAGAGTGTTGGAGCCACAGCATCACAAGTCTGCCACTAGACATGGCAGTATTTGAAAATAAAAGTTTGGCGCTCACCTTTTCTTGAACTGCCTCCTTGCTGCAGTAGAGGAATTTGAGCCTGAATGATCGGGGACTAAATGCTCCTGGGGAACCTCTCAAAGCAAACAGGTCCAAGACCAGAACAAGAGCGGTTCACAACTAGCCCTTTATGGAAAAGAATACAACAAGGACACGGTATGGCACAGCAGGGGCCTCACTCTGGAGCCGGGCCTGGTTGAAGCTTGCAGGAGAGCACCGGGGTCTCATTGTGGGAGGAACCAACTGGACAAAGTCAAGCTGACCTCTATTCACAGACTGGCCTCTGGAACCCGAATCGTGACAGATGCTGGACTCTCTTCTGCTGCGGAGTGTCCCACAGTGAGAGTCAAAACTGCTGTGGGCTTATAGCTCCACTTCAGCTTCAGAACAAACATCATGTTTGAAATGAAGGTGAAAAAAATGTTTAAATAATTATTGGATTCAGATTACAAACGAGACAATAAAGATGGTACATAGTAAATTTTGGAATGGAAGACCAGTTTAATTCTTGCAAGAATTAAACAAATTAGACACATGCAATAATTGTACATGCAACAGCGTTTATCCACCTTTTATATAGGTGGAAAGAAAAATTGTATTTAGTGGAAACTAATTCTGGAGGAAATTGAGCTGGAGGGTTTGTTAATCTGTTCACTGTAGCAAACAGGACACGTGAGTTGTTACTGCTGTTGTTGATGAGCTCTGAGAAGAATATTTCTCTTGCTTTTTGCAAAGTTTGATTGAAAACATGCAGATTTTCTTTGTATACCTCATAATGAATTAAGAGTTTCAATTTACACCATTTTTTTCCCGGCTTTTTAGCATTCCCTTTTCTGTGCCCTGACAGAAGGAGCATTGCTCCACAAAGCCTTCTGCCTCTTCTTCATCACTTTAACCTTAACAGGAGCAATGGCGTCCATAACATTTAAAACACCTGAAGTATAACAATTCAACAAATCATCATCTTGACCTGATGAGGCATTTTCAAACCTGATTGCCTCCATAAACTGTGTCCTGGTGTAATCATTAATGTGCCCCTTCTGAACAACTGTAGGTCCAGCAGCAAGTTTTTGGAATCATGGACAGATGGAAAAAGACACAAGAATGATCAGACAAAGCAACATCAATCACAGTGACATCTGAAATATGAACACCCTTTGTAATGACCAGGTCCAGAGTGTGACCTCTGTTATGGGTCGGCTCATTAACATGCTGACAAAGACCAAAAGTATCAAGAATAGTAGAAAGTTCTTTGGCATTCCTGTCAGAAACATTATCCACATGCACATTAAAATCACCTGATATGAATATTTGTTCATATTCTGTGCAGATAACCGAAAGCATTTCAGTAAACTCATCAATAAAATCATGACATTGTTGGGGTGGTTTGTAAAGAACAACATACTTGAGAACTACTGAATAAGAATATTATCCCTAAGAAAGGCACATACACATCCTCTGTTCAGGTGTGGGCCCTTTCCTTTAAACAGGTCTACACGTTGCCAAAACAAGTTGAAGTTATCAATAAAGTGTACTCCTCTTGTCTCGCAGGTCTTGGACAGCCATGTATTTAGTGCAAGCAGCCGACTGAATTTATTGATCCTTCTGTCAATGTTTGGGAGTGGTCCACTGATAAAAGGATTGCACTTCCAGATTTTCAAGTTTATTTAAAAGCCTGGAGAAATCTTTTTTTTCCTTTTTAAAACCTCAGATTCTCCCCTTCCTGGTGTCAACTGCACCCACGTGTACTATCAGCTCTTTAATGCCTGTGTGTTTGGACAGGACTTGGGGTAGGAGTGCTGTTATATCAGTGACCGTAGCATTTGGACAGCTGCATGTAACAAAACAACTATAGTTTATGTCCCTGACAGCACCGTCTCCCAGCAACAGGATATCTCTGTCCTTCACTTTTGGCATAGATTCTCTGTCTCTGTTAGCCTGGTGCTTTTCCACAGATTCATGTCTCAGGTTTTCCATAGAATAGGTTTTATTTACTCCATGTTTTACAGTTTCAGTGGCCCAGTGAGCCAAATACAAAAGCCAAAACGCACTTTACACAAATAAAATAAATCAAAATAAATCTAGCGGAATTACAACATTTCACTGCACCCAAAATAGCGAAACATGTAAGCCCCAAGCATTTGGATTGTAAGATGACTGAAGATAAAATCTAGTATTAACCTTGTACAAACTGGGTGTAAAACGTATTTTAATAATTATTATTATAATAACAATAATAATAATAATAATAATGGCTTAGATAATGTCTATGCAAAATACTATCCACTCCAAATCTGCTTGCCTGCCTAAAAATGTCACTGCATGCTCCTAATTCACAGTCAATTACTTAGAAATAATACACAATATAATAATACACACTATATCTGAAACACGTCTAATGCTGTTATAAAACGTTGCTTACTTGATTTAAGGTAATGTTTCAGACTTCACCAAGTCATTTCATTTTGTGGTTCATGTAGTGGAGATGTCAGTTTTTTACAGGATTATCAAGATAAAGGAGGTAGGCTTTTTTGTGTTTACATTATGAGTTCAATAATATTTACTTTAGTAAATTTTCTTTTTCTAACATACTGACCTTTTTCCTGTTTTGTAGGGTTGAGTCGTTGTCAAAAGATTTGATGATTGTGTTTGATGAGAGCGTTAAATGCATGCAGAGGTAATGATTCTAAAGATCCAAAAGTAAGTATGATAAAGTAAAATCCTTTGGTATTGCAGTAGGTGGCTGTATCCACGGCTTCTCAAGACGAATAATGTGGAAAACAAAACAATGATCCAAGAGTTATTGCTCATCAGTGTATCCGGGTTTTTTCCCATCGTGCTTTTTATTTATTTTTTATTAGAAGCATTCTTAGGCCTATATTACTGTGGCTTAATGGCCCATAAAATGCTCACAAGACCCCAAACTCAAGTCAAAGACCTAAACTAGGAATAAAATTGATGTAGGTGTAATCAGGATTTAACCAGGTCTCAGTCAGGGCTATAGCTATTATAACTAAACCTAAATTAGAACTAAATTGGGACCTTTTCTGAGATGGGTGTAAACCAAAACTAAACCAGCTCTTTACCAGGGTAAATACTTCCAATGCAGATTACCAGATAGTAAAGACTGAAAACAATTACTCATCAGTTGTTTTTTATTTATTTATATTTGTTTATAACTATGTGGATTGTTATAAGGAAGACAATATTTTTACAATATTTTATGTGACCAGGTCTCAATTTTGGATGGAACCTTTTGGGGACATGCGTGAGAGGCACTTGTTCAATGACAGATATGGACAAACACGCTTGCTCCGATACTGCTGTCTGAATGTCCTGTCAGTTCATGCATCACTGAAACACTCACTATCCACCCTGTCCTGTCTGACAGTTAAACTGCCCTCAGAAAAAAACAAATGCAATGTACCACGTGCCTCACAGGTAGCTCTGACTAATCATCTCCATGTATGGCAACAAACCACTTTGACTGTAAACGCTTCAGGTCAGGTGTAACCCACTGATTTGTTAGCAGTGTGAATACATTAAGCAGAAAAGTACAGATTCACAGATACACGTGACAAAGCAAACAGCGAACAACCTAAAAGAAACTTTTTAATTTGGTGAAATTGATATGAGGTAAATTTGGTCTTTAAATTTTACTAAACTGAGTTTACATTACTAAGCTTTTTGTTCTGTAAAACACTGTCTTAAGTGCTAATATCACCAAAAAAATCAAACTATTAGCTAATAACAATAAAGCATTGGATAACAATGCTTGGCTTCTTAACCACTGTAATATTTAAGTACACTATTTTCACATAGTATAAAATTAGTATATTTAACATTCTGTTATCACAAAATCATAACAAAGATATTATGTTTACCTTCTTCAAGATTTAATGGAAAAGACTGTGGATTTGCAGCCAGTAATTTGTAATGTTTAAGTTACAAGTTTTAAGTCTTAAAAAATGCTCTAAAAGTAGATAAAAAGTAGAAGACTCTACTTTTAATGTAATTAAGTAAAATTTAAGGCTAGTAATCTACTTTGCAACTGTCAAAATCCTGTTCTGTTCCAGAACCTTTTAAAGTCGCCACTGGGTTTCGCTTTATATTTCCTCTTTGGAGCCTGCCCTCTGGTGGATGGAGGTATAGCGCTGTATAGGGGCGGCCTTACTCGAGGACCTTTTAAGGGGTTCCATGACAGAGGCTTGCTTGATATCTTTTATGCCAAAGAGCCCTACTGTAATATAGGCCTGCTTTCAATTAGAAAATCTGACCACAACACCGTGTGTGCTATCACAACCAGTCGTTAGAAAGACATTTCAAAAATAGACAGCAGAAACTTGTGAGAGTTCATTTTATACCTTTATTGCCACATTTTCACTATTGTGGAAAGGCTACAACAAAATTCAATAAGCCTACCTGAGAACAACAAAACAATCCTAACAATATGAATAAAACAATTGTTAATAAATTCACATTTTATCATAAGTTTGTAGCAGCAGTAGCAAAACTTTTTTCCATTACTGATGCAAGGCAGGCTAACACATTATTGGCACCAAATGTATAATTTTGTCTATTTATTCCTGCTGCGTGCCTGATTTGACCACGGTGAACATAGGCCCCTTTACACTTTCAAAATGTGAGTGCATTTATTATTATCCAAAAGCTTCAAATGTTAAGTAATTAGGCCTAATAAAAGTCTGATATTATTATTATTATTATTATACCATTTTATTTTACCTTTATCAATGGCCTATATTTAGATTTTATTTACTTAACAATTTATTAATGACTTGCCTAAATTAAATGGGATTGATTTAAAATGTTTTGTCTCACATCCAAAGTAAAAAAGCACAGGCACACAGGCAGGGGAAGCTTAACACAGGCAGATCGAGAAAGCAGTAGGCCTACCATTTATTAAACAGTGCACAGCTCATATAGTACAGAAAGTACAGAAACCCAGTTCCGACAGTCCAAAAGAAAATGTCAACTGTCACCATATTTATTTAAAATACAGGCTAATGTTTTTCCATTTGTAAGTTTATAAATAAATGTAAATAAAGTTAAATTCTGCATGTGTTTACATACAATGTAAAGTGCATTCAACACCAGAAGACCTATCCTTAGTGAATAACTTAGGAGTCTGGGGTGGACTAATCCTTTATCACGTCTATCCCTGATTACCTGACAGGTAGACCACAGTATGTCAGGAAATGTGTCTCAGGGACTGTCATTAGTAGCACAGGGGCCCCTCAAGGCACTCTCCGTGCACATTATACACTACAGATTTAATCATAACTGAGTCCTGCCACATTGAGAAATACAATGAGGTCACAGCAATAGTGGCTTGTATTAGAGAAGAATACAGAAGATTCATTGAGAGCTTTTAAAGATAAAGCCTTGTCATTATAAACACCACCACATTTTAGGCTTGATACAGCCCCAACTCAAACTGTGACCATCTGTGGAGAAGATATTGAAATAGTGTCCCCCTACAAATATCTGGAAGTGCATCTGGACAACAAGCTGGGCTTTATAGGAAAGGCTGGCTACACTGTCTAAGAAAGCTATGGTCTTTAATGTAAATAGTTTAGAGACTCAACAACATGGACCATCCCCTGCATTGAGCTTTTCAAGGCACAGGTCAAGGCGAGGATATTTTAATCTACTGAAGCAAAATAATTCATAATGAAGAATGTATAACTCTCAATATCTCTTTATGAATGGAAGACAGTTTCAGCCAGAAATACTTACTAGAAAAACCTCTGTAGTCTACTTCTAAACAGATGTTTATTTAGGAAAGACTTGTTTAGTTTTTTTAACAGTGTGTGTTTTCCTTGACACAAAAGACTTCGCTGAGTAAATACAAGTGTCACATACAAACCCTACTGAGAAAATGGTGTACTATCCCTTTAAGTCTCTAAGAGAGGTTTTTGTCTCTCCCTGAGACATGACATTATATTTCAGTGTGTCTCTAAAAAAAATCAGATTTGCAGATTAATTAAATGTTAAATATAATTTAAGACGACAGAGTATTGACTGTATTGCTGCCGTAAGACAATAAATTACATTTGAAATATTTACTATAAATAATACTCTTTATACCTGCCTTAGACTTCTCTAGTTCACAATTCATCACAAGAAATTATTTTAATTTAGAGTCTTCCACTTTAACTTCCATCACAAGTGTCTTAAAATAAAACAAAACAATAAATATATGATAAATAACAGTTAATAATACATTTTAAAAAGTTATTGTTTAAAACTAGTGTAGTGGGAAAGTACCTCTGTTGGGTCTGGGTCAGGTTTTGTCAGGTTTTTGTTGGTCTCTGGTGAGTTTTATGTCTGGTCACTGGTAGCAGAGATAGCGGATTATGGGTTTGGGAATGTCCAGTTGACCTATGACCTTTAAAGCTCTGGTGCCAAGGTGGTTCCTGATGGACAGACGACTGAGCTGCTGCAGACTCATAGGAGTGGCTTCGGACAAACAGAAAGACAGAGGGAAAGTTAAAGAAAGGTCAGAGAATAGATAAAACCGCTGGTCATGATCGCCATCTACTGGTCCACACTTGCACTACAATCCGCAGCAGAACAGACCTTCAGCCTCTGCTCATGGGCGGGTCTGTGTGGAGAGGGTTATCTTAACAATCACCAGTTCATTTGCTCTAAGGGCAAACATTTTGGTGAGGGTAAACTCTGGCATAAAATTCCTGCTAGGTGATTTACAGATTTACAGAGACGTAGCAAATTTAATGATTTCTCACCTAGCTGACATCATGTGCTACCTACATGCTCTGCACACAGGTCAACAGGGGCACAGTGGCTCAGTAGAGCAGTCATCCTTCAACCGGGAGGTAGGAGGTTCGAGTCTTGCTCTCCCCACAGTTTATACTGTCATTGTGTTTTTGACATCTAACCCACCTAAACTCCAGTGGTGTTCCAGCTGTAACACTGGTGAATAGAAGCTTAATGTGGTCTTTGAATAAAAAGTGTCTGCTAATTGACTAAATGCAAATGTAATCAAGCTAACAGCAGGGAGCGAGGCAGAAGTGCTGCGATTACACACTGCAAAACACTGCAAAACACTGCAAATTTAATAAAGCCAGGGCTCAAGATGAAACACACCTCCCTAGTGTCACAGATTCAGTTCAGTTTGTGGCATTTCAATGTCAGCACAATTATAAACTTTGGTCAATGGAAATAGCATCTTAAATCCACTTTAGCAAAAGGCTTTCCCTTGCTCACTGTCTTTCCGCTGCTGCACAGACTAGAACCTGGCCATGTCAGCTCCACGCGGACTTAACAAACGTGACTTAACAAGCAGGACTTAACGAGTGCATAATGAAAACAAGTCTGTGACTGAGGCTGAGCTCTCTCCAGAACAGCAAAGAATACCATAAATGTCACCAGTGGTGAACAAAATGTGAGCAGTGATCTGTGTTAGCAATGAGAATAAACTGTAAACATCCCGATCCTGAACCAGCTCTGAGCCATACGTTATTATTAATAACACAGTAAGAACCATCTTAAACTAAGTGTTCTTCTGTTTGAGGCCCTGTTTGAGGATGTAATATTGTTCTGGATCATGTGCTGCTTCTGTGTCTCTGCTGCAGACACTGAGACTAAAGACCAGGTCCAACTTAAGGTCCATGGACCAAATCTGGTCCTTTGTGAAGTACTTCTGGTCCTCACATAATTACATTCACATAATTATATAATTATTACTGTTAATACATTCTTGTTTTTATTAATAAATAACAGGTCAAAATGCATAAAAGTTAACAGTTCTACAAATGAGAGTTGTTTTGATGAAGTTCTACTGTTTTAGGGAAACACATGTATTAAATAATAAATTAAATAAACTTACAAATGGACAAACTTTAGCCTATATTTTAAATAAATATGGGGACGGTTAATATTTACTTAGGACGGTTGGAACTGGCTTTTGGGACGGTACTGGGACAATGACGAAAAAAGTCAGTCATGAGCATTGATAAAGCCCTTACAAAAATGACATCAAAGGGCACAATAAGAGCAGAATATGGTCGATATTTAAGACATTTTCAATATCTACCAAGCATGTAAATGTGTTGCTATGTTTGTCAATTTCAGCTGCTTTTTTATTTTACAGTTCATTTTGAAGTTTGCCTTAACTAATCCATTATAAAAAGAGTTTATTTTTTTCAATTTATTTGTACATTTATTTGTGGATGTTAAATTCCTGTTTGCACACTCATTTTATAGCTACTTTTAAATAGTTCATTGTTATTTTGATTTACAAAGTTAGGAAATTATTGTTCATGTAGAGTCTGATGTTATTATTATTATTACATGATTATTATGTAGAGCTTTTCCAGGGACGCAAAGACGCTTTACATATTAATTATTATTATCACTTCACAGTCACACACTGTAGAGACCATCACCAAATAATTCACTAAACATTCTTACACCAGAGCCACAGACACTGGAGGCACTGAGGGTTAAGTGTCTTGCCCAAGGACAGAACAACAGTATGAACTGTGGAGAGAACAGGAATCAAACGGTTTACCTTCCGTTGAAAGACGACCGCTCTACCACTGAGCTACTGCGCCCCATAGTGGATTATTACTTGGTGCCGGCCCATACTGAATCTCAAGTATCGGAATTAGTATTGGAAGCCAAAAAAAGTGGCTCAGCGTATCCTTACTGTGAATTTAATCAAGCATTCTCCCAGGCCAACTTCCTACTATTTTCTGGTAAAATTCAATTAAAATGCAAGCTCCTAGTGGGCCACAGACATCTAAACAACCCATCAATCAATAGAAATAGTCTAAGTAAAGACGCCCCCACTTCTACCTAGACACTTCTTGCAGCTCTTCCGGGGGAATATTGAGGCGTTCATCATAGATCTTCTACCCAGAGAAGTAAAGTAAAGGGCAGATAGTGCTTTTCTACCTTCTCGGGCATTCAAGCTTACTTTACATGCTTCCATTCACACCGTGGTGGTGTTAAGCTACCTACAGCCTTCCTGGGACAGACAGACAGCCTCTCCGACCACTCACACACATTTATTCACCAGTGCCACAGACACTGGAACCACAGGAAGAACTGGGGGGGACTGCCATTAGCATTATCCGTTAATGCAAGAGCCAGTTTAGGATCAGATGCTCAGTCCAACAGCCAGCATTCAGGTTCAGTGAGTTCTGTCGCAGACTCTAGTGTGTTTCTTGAGAAAGGCCTTGCAGTTTAAAAAGCCAGCTGTGACCCACCAGTTAAGAATGCCTGCTGAAGATTATGTATATCCATTTCATAAAAACAGTGTTGCATGATTGAGTGATAGTTATTCATCACTGTTTCATCAACCACAGACTGTTTACCATCTGTGGCTGAACTTACTTTCATAAAACTGCAAACAGTCAGCAGGAGCAGACCCTGTTGAGGTGTAGTCCACTGGTCTGCGGTCGTGTTGGTCTCTTGCGTAAATGTTAGCCCCAAACTCCACCAACACCTCGATCATGTCCCGGTGCATGTTTTTAGCCGCGTGATGCAGTGGGGTCTTGTGGAGTCTGGCAGCGTTCACTTTAGCTCCTGACAACAAACATTAACAATCATACCTAAATATTCTGTTCACTTACAATCAGAGCAGGTTCATGTTCAGTTGTTCAATTTATAGTAAAAGTAGAAAACATGGTAGCAGCACACTTTGGCATGGTTAAAAATGAATCGCTCTGTTGTCCCACAGGCTGCTGTCCTGAGACAACACAAGACACTCACCTGCATTCAGGAGCACTTTGACACAGTCCATCTGGTTATTAACACAGGCCATAAGCAGCGGAGTCCCGTAGTAAAGGTCGTACGTCTCCAGACTTGCTCCCATCGCCACCAGCAGCTTAAGACAGTCAAAGTTTCCTGGAAAATAAAAGGAAATAATGATACATGATATAATGCAACACGTGAGTGGATTTCAGTCACTGTACCAATGCACCTTAATTAAAAACTCTTACATGTAACTTCACACATTTCTATTACAGTAGCCTTAATTAAGCAGCTATCACAAAATTATAGCTACACAGGTTATTTCAAACGTTATGTTTTATTAGTTTAGATTCTATTAAGTGGGAATGGTGGACTAATTCCAAGAAACTTTATCATTAGAGACGAAACGTCTTCACCATGAAAACTGAGTCCAGATGCTTTTACTTAAACCTTTTTTTTTGCCAAGATGTCCTGGATGACTGAGAACCTTCACAGACATCAAGTAGAATGGGATTCCAGACCCATCTCACTTTGTCGTACAGAGGCACTGACCTCCCATACAGGCCTCGTGCAGCGGTGAGGTGGTCCTGGAGGTGAGCGCAGGGTTGGCTTGAGCTCCGTGCTTCAGTAAAAGCCGGACACACTCCAGGCTCCCAGAGGAACAGGCGTCACAAAGAGGAGTGCTGCCATCTACATTCCTCGCATCCACCTGACAACCACCACATCAGAGTCTTATTGGTAAAGACTTCATGACACTTTAGTCCAGGTTTAGTCATGGTTTAGTCCTGGTTTGGTACTGGTTTAGACCCAGTTCAGTCCTGGTTTAGTCCCGGCGTAGACCCGGTTTGGACCTAGTTTAGTCATGGTCTGACCTGGGCTCCGGCCTCCAGCAGCAGCTGCACACACTGAGCCTGTCCTCTGAGACAGGCCTCGTGCAGAGGAGTGATGGAGTCCACTGCTACCACATTCACCGAGGCACCGCCCCGGATCAGACTCTTGAGCTGCAATACCTGGCCCTGGGACGCGGCCTTGTGCACCTCTGTCCTCTCAGACCAGCAACCTGTGGGGCGACAGAGGAGTTTGATCAGGTACCGACCAGGTCAACGTGTGCTACACTAAACTAACTAAACAAACGACTAATGGTCTACAATCTACAACTCAAAAGTTCAACTCAAAACATTTTATTTGCAAATCTTTGTTTTTATCCTAAAACTTAATTATAACTGTGCAGACATAATATAATGCTAGATTCTACACTGATTTGCATAAATATTTAATTGCCTAGGGAATGCAGACGCAGGGGCCGGTAAAGTAGGACGTTTCTAAGAAAGAGGACTTGGTCTTGAGATTTTTCTCTTCTTAAAAAGCATCTTATAGCCTATATAAATGATATTGTCTATTGTATGTCATCAGTGTATGCATCATGGACAGGTGGTCTTGCTACATAGGTTCTCCTCCTGTGTGACTGTCTTGGGTGGAAACAGGGCCCCCCTCTCTACATCAGGATACAGATAGCAGTTAGGTAACTTAGGTCTCTTACAGTTATCTGTGTTAGTTCAGGCTTCCTGGGAACAGGGGCCTCCCTCTCTACATCAGGATAAGGTTGACGGGGACTTAAAGAGATATTTTTGTTATTTTTGCTTTTTGAACTCGTGGTCAGGTTTAGCTTGTGTTTGTCTGAACCCGAATGAACCACTCCATCGGACTTGCTAGATTTTTTGCTTCTCTCTGCTCGAATACAATAAAATACACAAAAACGAGACAATTACCAAAAAGAGAGAATTATACTGTTTTTGCTCGAGTCCACTTTAGCTGTCATGTTTAGCCAATAAACTGTATAGTTAACAGCTGTGGTAAATGTTTGTGGTTATACCGTGCATGTACAGAAATCTCAGAGAGCACACAAACCAAGACCAACGATGTGAATAAAAAGAAAAAAGAACAACATGCGGCTCAACATGCTGACAGCCCTTAGCTTCTCTAAACCATGACACTGTGCTCGCTGTAGTCAGTTTTCTCCTCCATCTAAAGGTAAAGTAAGGCAAGATACAGCTCTTTTCCCTCCGCCTTATCTTTGTTTCTCACTCACCTATGTCTCCAAAGAAATATGGCCGTGTGTTCTCGGTGTCCATGCTGTTTTCTGCTGCTGTTAACCCGTTAGCTTCACATTGAGCAACACGCTGTGTTTGTAAACAGCGGCTCTGCGTCACGTGGCGCGGGAGTCACGTGGCACATCTCAGCCTCAAACCTTAAGATCCTGGTCCTTTTCTCAAACAGCTGTGGAAATATCCTCTATGTGGTCACACTTACCAGAAGCACATGGTCAAATTAGTCAGTATTAGTGTTATAATAATTTATAATGGGACAATTTAATAATTACTGTTTTCTCCTAGTTCTCTTCAGGTTATGTCAGTCAGAGCATGTCACATCCTTCATGCTAATCCAAACGTAAACCTAGACATAACTAGAGATAGACATAACTTGCCACAGACTAAATCCTGCAGCTGGGAACTTGTCATGGGGAGTGTGTGAACGATACACCTCCTTTACCTGTACCATTGTTACATGTGTGTGCTGTGCTTCATTCTTGCAAGAATTCAACCTGATCATTCATTTCAAATTGAAGTCTCCATTGTCTCTCTCATTAATCTTAACTAAAAATTCTTATAACAATTAGTTATAAGTAGTAAATAACTGAACTGAATGACATCAAATAAATAAATAAAAACACATAAAATAGTTTAAATAGATATTATTGGTTTTGTAAAAGGCGTCATATTTCCGTCTGAGATAATGAGCAGTGATCAGAGAACAGGAGGTAGTGCATGATGCGGTGGGACATGTGGAGCTTCGGTAAGACTAGTGCGACTCTGGGACCGAGAGTTGTCCTCAGGTTGATTCTGCAGAGCTGCTGTAAACTCAGAGGGTGACCTACAACAGAGGAGTACGAGTAAATAGTACTTAAAGCAAAAAAGCATAACCAAAATATATTATTATTGTGTTGACGTACTCTCATAAAAACAGAGGCAGCAGTAGGAGGCAGAGGCCTGTGTGGTGTAGTCTATGGGCTTCCTACCGAGGTTGTCGCTGGAAAAGACATTGGCTCCAAAATTAACTAAAAGCTCAATCAGATCCACACTGTCGACTCGAGCTGCATGATGCAGCGCCGTCTCATGAAACTTCACTGAATTCACTTTGGCACCTGAAATAAAAAAAAGATGTGTTTATGAAGATACAATGGCAAGAAAAAGTATGTGAACCTTTTGGAATTTGATGGTTTTCAGAATAGTTTTGTCTTAAAATTTGATCTATGTCAAGGGTATTTACAACCATAATGTGTCTAAAAATAATTACACAAAAAAAAATCTGATATTTAATGTCTTTATTGAACACACTCATTCAACTTTCAAAATGGCAGTGGAAAAAGTAATTTAACCCTTGAATTAATAACTGGCTGACCCTTCCTTGACAGCAATAACCTCAACCAGGCTCTTCCTGTAGCTGTGGTTCAGACCTGCACCTTGTTGGAGGAATTATAGCCCATTCTTTCTGCAGAATGGGCATCTGCATAATCTGCATTATCCTGAAGAATTGTCTGATATACATAAAAATTCATCTTCCCCTCAGTGATTGAAGCTGGCCAGACCATGATGAAGCAAAGCAGGCCCAAATCATGATGTTTCCTCCACCAGACTTTACAGTTGGGATAATGTTTTCATGATGATATGCTGTGCCCTTTCTACACCAGATGTAGCGCTGTGGGTTTTTCTAAATAATTCAATATTAGTTTTAACAGCCCATGAAACATTTTGCCAATACAGTTGTGGAGTGTCAATGTGCTCTTTTCTAAACTGCACTGTTGTTCTTCTTACTAAGCTGTGGCTTCCTTTGTGGTGTCCTGCTGTGGATACACTGCTTGTTCAGTGTTGTACGTATTATAGACTCATGAACTGAAATGTTAGCAAGTTAGCAGTGATGCTTTCAAATCTTTGGCTCTCATTCGGGGTTGTTTCTTTACCTCACTGATAAGTCTTTGTTGTGCTCTTGGTGTAATTTTGACTGTGTACCCACTTTATGGTAGAGTAGCAACAGTCCCAAAGCATCTCCATTTGTAGAACTGTCGACTGGTAAATTTCTTCTTTGTAATAACTTTGTAACCCTTTCCAGTTTTATGGAAAGAAACACTATGCTCACATAAGCGTTGTCTTCTTGTGCAGAACACACTAAACTTCAAAAGTCTGAAGGGTTTTTATCAGTCAAAGTACCTCCAAACGTATTACCTTAACAAGACTCCAGGTGTGCTAAAACCTGTCTCCAATTAGCTTTTTTGAGGTCATTAACTCAAGGGTTCACTTACTTTTTCCACAATCACTGAGGATTTTTGATTGTTCTCAATAAAGGCATAAAAGAGCAAAATTTTTTTGTATTTTTAGACACATTGTTTGTCAATACCCTTGACTTAAATGAAGAACAGATCACATTTTAAGACCAATATATTCAGAGAACCACGAAATTCCAAAAGGTTTATATTCTTTCTCATCTTGTATCGCGCCAAGCAAACCGCTTGAGTCGAACCCATAGATTGTAAACAAACATGGATGTCGTCTGCTCATTGTTCAAGCGTTCACCGATATTGGCCTTACCTCAGGGCAACAAAATGGTGGTTACATTCAGGCTTTTCTGCTACTGCATAGTAAAATGATTGTTTTCAGATAGTATAAATGGACGTATTAATCAAAAAGCCCACCCCCCTGAGTTGTCATGTAGCTTTAGAGACCAGAGCCATCTTTTGTACCAGGCTGTAAACATGATTTTTACACCTGTAAAGTCGCCATTGGATTTATATTTCTTCTTTTGGAGCCTGCCCTCTGGTGGATGGAGGTATATTGCTGTAAGGTGGCGTCCTTCCTCGAAGACCTTATAAGGGCTTCCATGAGAGAAGCTTAGTTGAACCATGGGCTCAGCGGCCTCTTGTGCCTCAATGATGTGGCAGCACAAACAGAAAAAGGTGAGTTTTTAATTTGACAATTGCAAACAGCGTCTTCTTCTCCTATTTGTTATCAACATGGCTAACGCTAAAAAAAGTGTCACTAAAGGATTTTCTGGAAGGAAAAGATGTGCTTTATTCCAACTGAATTTGGTATATCCTACATGCTCTTTACAACGACTGGTGTCCTCATTTCATTTCCCAATTTAGTGTTAATGTTCCTTTTATCTGCAGACTGTTAATGTGAGTGGTTTGTTGGTTCTTCATTTCAGCCACACTTTGCTTATGTCAAATTAATCGTTTCTATTATTGGCCCAAACAAGTCTCGTGGTAGGCAGATACTAGTCTGTGCTTCATCCAATCACCTAACAAGTTTCAAACAGAAGGCACCTCCCTTTTGCAAATGCTTTCAACAGGAGCCTTCCCAGATGGTTCTGTGAAACAGACTATGTGACTATCTGTCGGAGTCAAGTTACAGACAATTGTAAAGATTTTACAAAACATCTTAAACTCCCCGCTCCCAGCCCTGGACGACATCTACTCCTTCGCTGTCTGCCGAAACCACACAACATCCTCTCTTCATCCTGCCCATCACTTGTTTGAACTGAACGATAGAGGTCCATTAAAACACGACAAATTCATAAACAGTTTTTACCCCAGATGTCCAGAACTCAAAACCCACCCCCTGAGTTTTTTCATCTTCCTGCTTACCTGCCTGTAGCAGCTCCCTGACACAGTCTGTGTGACCTTTAGCAGCGGCGATGTGAAGAGGAGGACCAAAGTGGACGTCAAATGCCTCTAACTGAGCTCCACTGGAGATCAACAGACTCACAATTTCAACATTACCTGGATCAGAGACAAACCTGGTTAAGTTTTACTTAACTAATATAAGTGTAGTATAAACCCACCCTGAATGCAGGCCTCGTGCAGCGGTGAAGCAGTGAGCGCCGTCAGAGAAGGGTTCACTTTAGCTCCATGCTTTAGTAACAGCAGGACACACTCTAAACTCCCAGAGGAGCAGGCATGGCACAGAGGGGTGCTGCCGTGGATGGTCCGGACGTCCACCTGAGAGATAAAAAAAAAAAGTCCATAAGACATTTATAGATTCAAAGCACTTAATGTCAAGTTAGATAAACATTCAGACAACCAAAATTTAAAGAGGTGCAAAGAGGACAATGCAGCGTTTACTGGCTGCCACTTGAATTATGCCATCTTGTTTGGTCTTTCATAAATTAGTTCTTGCATATAGGAAACTTCTACATCTTTTCTATGATGTCCTAAATCCAGGTGTTTTCTGTCTATGCGAGGTAGACGAAGCATGTCTCTGACCTGAGCCCCGGCCTCCAACAGCAGCCGAGCGCAGTTGGGATGAGCCTGGATACAGGCCTCGTGCAGTGGAGTGATGTTGTCCACAGTCACCGTGTTCACAGACGCCCCACTCTCAATCAGCTGTTTGAGCTGCAGCACTCGGCCATGGGACGCGGCCTCGTGGAGAGCAGTGCGGTCCGCCCAGAAACCTCCACAAATGTAAGAAACATTTTATATAAAATTTACAGTAAACATAGAATGTTGTCCTACTTTAGACCTTCGGGCTTTAGGTTCAATACAGTGGGGAGCTGTGTGATGTGTACAAGGAGGGTTTTGATGTAATAACTCTGCTTAAGCATTAGGGCTACAAATTATTGTTATTTTTAATCAAAATAATATCCAACATAGTGTTGCATATTGCACATTATTTGCATTTTATGCAGCTGTGTATCGCATGCTTATTAATAAAAATGAGAATTAGTTCTTAATTGACTAATCTGCTTTAATAAAGGTAAAATAAATCCATCTCACAGAAAGCCCAGACTCTTTTATTTTACAAACTCTAGTGGTACCTGCTGTTAAATCACCATTGTCAGGCAAAAAAATAAGTGACTAACATTAATATTTTGGCCACACATACAAATGAGCAGATTACAGATCCAGGGGTCATTAAATGTGATCTTTATTCGGATGTAATAAACCTGTATATAACACGTGACAGTTTGAAAGAGTGGTTTAGCTGTAGCTCTAGAGCAAACGCTGCAGCAAAGAACAGACATTAGGCCAAGTCTGCAACTGCTCCTCCTCAAAACTCACCGATGTCGCAGAGAAAAGATCGTCGAGCAGCTGTTACTTCCATGTTTCACTCCAGAAAACTGGAACTGGGACAAGGCTTTACAGGAGGAAGAGGCATAACAGCAGCAGCTCATGGGCCGCTGGGATTAAGCTACAAGTAAACAGAGCAAGGGTTCATGGGAAATTGAGTTTTTAGTCCCGATATGACCCATGACCCAACTTCCTGGTGTATTTTAGAATTATTTAGGGTAAAGTTAGTGTTATGAACTCCTGGTCTATACAAATACTTTTTTTAATCGATTGCCAGTGAATTGTTTGTCCACTTTTTTCTCCCCAGTAGGATAAAAGAGGGGGTGCTTGTTTTTATGTGCCACAGCCTACCTTTCCTACTTTTTATAACACATAGTACTACCAGTACTAACATGTAACTCCCAGCCCCATGTGTCATCTATTTGTCAATATTTAGTAAATTTGACTCCAGTCACAACATTTTCATTTTATGTAACAAACCCCATGTAAGCTCATGTGAGATTATAAAAACCTTTTAAGATTTGCAAAAAATTCAGAAAAAAACAATATGAAAAACCTAGTGTGCTTTCAATTAAAAAAAAGTGAAGCTCTAGTGAACTAGTGAAGCTCCATAGGGTATGAGCACATGGATACCATCCATCTTCTTCCTCTGATCCAAGGGTCAGGTTGTGGGTGCAGCAGTCTAAGCAGACACCCAGACTTCCTCCAGCTCCTCCGGGGCAATACTGAGACGTTCCCAGGTCAGCAAAGATCTAGATATATAAGAGCACCTCCAGGTTAGGAGGTATCCTGAAACAGATGCCCGCTCCTCAGCTGGCTCTGAGCTCCTCACCCAATTTCTAAAGGGAGTGCACAGCTTCCCTGCAGAGGAAATTTATTTTGGCTGCCTGTATCCAGGATCCTGTCCTGAAGGTGAGAGTAGAACGTAGACGGACTGGTAAATTGAGAGCTTCCCCTTGCAGCCCAGCTCCTTGTAGACCATTACAGTATGTTGACCACACCTCTGCAGAAGCTGCAACATTTCATCGATCAGTCTCCCTCCATCCTTCTGTCATTCTCCCTTTTCTGGCCTTAGAACCCTGGCCTCGGACTTTGAGGTGCCAATTCTTATCCCAGTGCGTGCTGAAGGTGCTGGTTTGATGGGGCTAACAGGACATTCATCATCATCTGCAAAACAATCAAACCAGACTCCCTTGGGCCCCTGGCTGTCTAGAAAAAAAAATTAAGAAAAAAATGTTTTTAAAAAATACAGATTTTTGAGATTGTAAATTCGAAAGGCTGTGGTTTGAAAATAATGAGTCCTATTCTAACTTTCACTCGGGTAAAAGTCTATAAAGACAGATGTTCCCCCTCAGAGTCAAAGTCAGTCATTACTAATGCCAAAGCTTCATCAGAGGTGTCTTTTTATTTGCCATTTTCGTGTTTGCCAGCTCACGTGTAGAGAATGAAGACTCCACTGAACCAGTCATGACACCCGACTGAGACGTGCGTTAAGACTGAAACTCAAGTTTTACAGAGACAAAACCTTCTTAACTACAACAACACTAAAGTGTTCCTACTAATATTCAAACCTATACCACTGATTAACCCCAAAAAAACCTGCATTAAATCAAATAAAGACTTAGGCTTAAACATTTTCCATTAGTTTTTATATATTCTTTGCAGTACAGAAATCACCAAGCCCACAATAAGTTTACAGTTGTTCACAATACAATCTGACAATGAGGCTCCTTTCAAATCAATACTGCTGCATTTGGTCCTTAAGCGATTACAGTCGACCACGTCTGCACCTCACTGTGTCAGCGCTCAGCTCATCCACAACACCATTCCCCTTGATGCTTTTAGGGCTTCAAAATAAAGGTTGGGGTCAATTTCTGCTGGTTTATTATTGAGTGAGTGGCTTGGTCAATAGTGCAGCGGGGATAAAGACAACTAAGACTTGATGTACAGCTGTAGACGAAGATATTAGTAAATGCTACTGTCAAGTGATGGATTAGCACCTCACATAGCTGGCTTTTGATAAAAATTTGATGTGCTTTAAGATAAGTCAAGAGGTTTTTGAAATGGATGTCAATGAGAAACGGCAAATAATTTGAATCCATTTTCATTTTTACATGCATATTTTAAATTAAGATCCCATTTTGATGACTAGACTGCCATTGCCTGATAAAAATACATGTATTTATTTGTGATTAAGTAATCAAAGACAAACTATGGACAGGATAGTTCAGTATTTTGTAAATGTGGGTCTAGTAGGTCTTTTTGGGTTTTAGCACATATCCAGCGAGACTAAACCATGTAGTGTTAACACTTCACATTCAAAACTAAAATTTGAGCTGTTGCCTAATTAGTTTCTTTAAGTATAGAACCCCTTACTTTGGAAAAAAAAAACAAATATATAATATGGAAAAATAACCCATACGAGTAACAATAAAATTGCATTATTTAGAAAAAAAGATCTGCTTTAAATGAAAGTGTCAGGAAAAAAAACCTGACTTATGACTAACATTTTGCGGTTGAGTGTGTATAAATAGTGTCAAAACAATAATGTCCCATTTTAAACCAGTTTGAACAGTTTTTTTCCAGCCTTGGAGCCTCTTTTACAAAACACTGGACTTTCCCTTTACACTAAACATATATAGATACAAATACATAATATGAAGGAAAATGAACCAAACCAAGACTGCACCAGAAATAGGCTTGTATTTACGAAAACAATTTGCCGTATTAAAATATTAATCCCCATTGACTTCCATTAAAATATCTCCCTAAAAAGCCCAACTTATCCTCTTTGTTGCCAGTTTTTAATTAGTAATACTAGCTGTTCTTAGAATGTGCTTTTGTTGTACGAGAAATACTCTAAACGCCAAGCCACTTTACCTTTAGACATGAACAAAAACAGCTGAAATGACTAAAGATATATCTCCTTCAAATACTTTTTTTATACAAATACAACCACTCCCTGTTCTCAGATTTATTTGGCATCTTTGGACTATGCAGTGTCTCATGATGAAGCCTGCCTGAAGGGCATTTAAACAGCGTTAAGTGCAACAATTTACCTTTATCTGATTCGTTTCCTATTCAAAAATACTACATCATCTATTTCCTACATCACTGCTTTGTACAATTTGGTTTCTCTAAGTTTCGCGGGTGTCGTGCGTCGGTAAAGTTGTTGTTTTGTTTTGTTGTTTTTTGTCTGTGGAGAAACCGGGAGCAATAACGGAAAAGATGATGAGTGGGGGGTCTACTCTGCAGCATCGCCGAAGATGTCGTTCTTGCCGCGCTCCATTTCGTTAAAGTCAAACTCGGTGCCTGTCATGCGTCTGTAGATGTCTTTGATGTCGTCGCAGGTCGTCTCAAAGTGAGTGGTGGCGTCGTACGAGCTAGAGATGAAGATCTGGAGAAAGAGATGATAAAAAAAAAAAAAAAAAAAAAAAAAGTTAAACCAGTTTATACAGACATGCATATGTTCACCATCATGTTGGAATTACTAGAGAATATTCAGCCCATATTCCAGCAGCAGTGGAAGCCAAGTGAGGGGGTGATAAAATGAAAAACAGCCGTTATTTCATTACACTTAATCAAACCCGCATAGCTTTTAGTCAGTAGAGGGCGCAGATCACTCTCTGTAAAACCATGAATGTATTACCGTCAGTGCAAGTCAGCAAGTTTCTTAGAAAGAACCTCTGAAAGTCCCATAGTTTGCTTCAGAGTAGAGGGGGCGGAGTGAACAGGTGCGGAGGAGTCTTGTGCAACAGAAAACAAAGGCTACAGGACTGTCAGAAAACTCCTGCTCTATAGCCTCCACCACTCCTCTGTGGTCTTGCCAGACTGACAAGGTACTTATAGTGGCAAAAAAAGTATGTGAACCGTAGAAATTTTATTGTTTTCGGAATACATTTGTCTTAAAATGTGAGCTGATCTTCACCAGAGGGTATTGACAAACAATGTGTCTAAAAATAATTACACAAAGAAATTCTACTCTTTTATGTCTTTATTGAACACACTCAACATTCAAAATGGCAGTGGAGTTAAGGATGCTAATGCTAATTAGAGTCAGGTTTTAGCGCACAAAAACTTGTGCGATGCACAAGAACACGCTTATGTGAGCATTGCCTCACCAAAAAGAACTTTCAGAAGAGCTACGATCAAGAATTGCTGCTTTACATAAAGCTGGAAAAGGTTACAAAGTTATTTTAAAGACTTTGGAAATACACCAGTCTACGGCAAACAATCTACAAACTATCTACTACTACTAAGAGCACAAGAAAGACTTATCAATGAGGTAAAGAAACAACCCCGAATGAGAGCTAAAGATTTAAAGGCATCATTGGTACTTGCTAGCATCTCTGTTCATGAGTATACAATACGTAAAACACTAAACAAGCAGAGTATTCACAGCAGGACACAGCTTTATAAAAAGAATATGCCTGAAGTTTGGAAAAGAGCACATTGACACTCCACAGTGGTATTGGTAAAATGTTTTGTGGACTGATGAACTATTTGGGAAAATTAAAAACACATCTGACCTAGAAAGAGCACAGCGTATAATCACAAAAACATCATCCCAACTGTAAAGTCTGGTGGAGACAACATCATGATTTGGCCCTGCGTTGCTGCATCAGGGCATGACCAGGTTGCAATTGTTTATGAGAAGATGAATTATATCAGACAATTCTTCAGGAAAATGTGAGGATGTCTGTACATCAGCTGAAACTGTGTAGAAGGTGGGTGATGCCACAGGATAACGACCCTAAACACCAGAGCAAGAGCCTAGACCTCAACCCTCAATAGAGATGCTGTGGATTGACAAAGAGTTTTTTGTGTAATTATTTTTAGGCACATTAGGTTTGTCAATACCCTTGACTTAGATGAAAATCTGATTATATTTTAAGTCAAATTTATTCAGAAAACCATGAAATTCCAAAAGGTTCACATACTTTTTCTTGCCATTATATGTTTCCTCTAAGAGGTCAGGGCAGGCACTGTGCATTTCCCCTCACTCAACACAAAACATCTAGAGGATTCTGTTTGACATGTCGCAAAATGGAAGTTATTACTTAAATGACAGGACATTGTTACTGTATGGAATAAATATGAGATATGGAGCATCTGTGTGATGTGCTATAGACTTGTTGATTCATGCAAAGCAGCCATGCACTTTAATTTAGCTAAATATATTGGAATATAATTTATGCTTTGCCCAGCCCCCAGACTTCTGCCTTGTACCTGGCTGTCAGTGCCTTGTTCTGTGGGCTGGTACAGGTCACTGATGCTGACAAACATCTGGTCGATGGGCTTGAGCAGCTCCAGCGCTGGTTTGACTTCGTCCTGAGGGTTGTTTGTCTCCACTGTGGTGCTGGCGATGGCAATGTATTTACCCTTTGCCGCCACGTTGTGATCGAAGGAGATCATGCAAACATAAATGTCTGCAAAAAAACAACCGTTTTAAAATTCAGACTCCGACAGCTCGTTTCTCATCCCTGATGGGTCCATGGTTGACTCACCGTGTTTCCTGTTGACCTGGTTCTGGGGGATGATGATTTGGCAGGATTTGGCATCGCTGGTGTTGTTAATAGGGTGACTCAGGATGCAGATGACTCGGATCACCTGACCCACCTTCTTCACACGATCCATGGCGTAGCTGGGGTCACAGATCAGCTGCTTGCATCTGGCAATCTGAGAAGAGTGAGAGTCTTCTGGATAAACTTTCACGTGTCAAAACACTTAAGACACCTTTTATTTTCCTCTCTCCATAATAACTTTAAGAGGCAAATGACACATGGAAGACCATCATATCGTTGCTATAAAGAATATTGCAACTGAGTCCTTTCATGTGAAAATTTTCCAAATGACGATCTTTGATTTGCTTGTTTAGAGCTGCAGCTATTGATAATTTTAGTAATCAAGTAATCTATAGATTATTTGATTTAAGTATTAGGAAAAATTGCGCAACTGCATATTTTTTTAAGATAGTTCAAATAAACATATATAAACACATACAATTTTCTGTTTGGCACCACCATTTCACATTATATGTGCATTAGGCAAGGCAATTTTATTTATATAGCACAATTCATACACTGGGTAACTCAAACTGCTTTACAAAAATAAAAGACAATTTACAAGATTTAGATTCAGAAACATAAGAAAAATTAAAAGCCTTATAAATAAAGAAGAGTGCAGATAAAAAAAAACATTTTAAGTTGTGGTGTAGGCGGAGCTAAAAAGGAAGGTTTTTAACCTCCCCTTGAACATTGTTAAAGTTGAGGCTTGTTTTACTTCATCTGGGAGGTTGTTCCAGGTTTTTGCTGCCTGAAACTTAAACGCTGCTTCACCCTGTTTAGTTCTAACTCTGGGCACGAGCAGAAGCCTGTCCCAGATGTTCTCAGAGTCCGAGGAGGCTCATAAGCTACTAGCATTTCAGAAATATATTCTGGTGCTAAACCATTTAGAGACTTGTAAACCAGCAGTGCTGTTTTAAAGTCTATTCTCTGAGCAACAGGAAGCCAGTGCAGAGATTTTAAAACTGGACTTATGTGGTTGTACTTCCTGGTGCTAGTTAGAACCCGAGCAGCAGCGTTCTGCTGACACTTTCTCTTTGTTTCTGTGGCCCAAAGATAATTAGTTCAGTCTTGTTTCTGTTCAGTTGGAGAAAATTATTTTGCATCCACACATCAATCTGTTCAATGCAGTGACACAGTTAATGGATCGGTCCATTTTCACCTGCTGTGAGTGAAATGTAAATTTGAGTGTCATCTGCATAATTATGGTATGATACGCCACAGCTGTGTATTAACTGGCCTAAAGGAAGCATGTAGAGATTGAATAATAGAGGTCCCAAGATAGACCCCTGTGGAACCCCACATGTCAGCGCCATTTGATCTGAAACACAGTTACCAACCGAAACAAAGTACTTCCTGTCTTCAAGATAGGACTGAAACCATTTAAGAGCAGTTCCAGAGATGCCTATCCATTCCTCTAATCTTTGTGACAGGATTTCATGGTCCACTGTATCAAACGCAGCACTCAAATCCAACAGAACTAAGACAGAGACTTTGCCTGCGTCAGTGTTCAGACGGATGTCATTTGTGATTTTGATAAGTGCAGTCTCAGTCTGTGATGGGCCTGAATCCTGACTGAAAAGGATCAAGGCAGTTGTTAACCAATAGAAAGTCATTAAGTTGCTGATATACAACTTTTTCGATGACTTTCCCTAAAAATGGCAGATTTGATATGGGTCAATAGCTGTTGAGCACTGTAGCATCAAGACTGCTCTTCTTTAGGAGAGGCTTAATGAAAGCAGTTTTTAAGGCCATTGGAAAAGTTCCAGACTGTAAGGAATTATTGACTATATCATTGAGTTGTGGTAACAAACTACTTATCAATGATTTTAGAAATCTAGTGGGTAAAACACCGAGGCAGCAGGTGGATGAACTCAGGCTGGAGACAGTTTTTTTTAATTGTTCTGTCATTAATGGGTGTAAAATGTATAAACTCAACCAAAGGTCTCCTAGGTGGCTGCAGTGTCGTTGTATGCCCTTTGGACTGTATCACGTGTTTAATGCCTTGAACCTTGTTGTTAAAAAACAATGCAAACTCATTGCATTTAGTGTTGGAAACTAATTCTGGAGGAAATGGAGCTGGAGGGTTTGTTAATCTGTTCACTGGAGCAAACAGGACACGTGAGTTGTTATTGCTGTTGTTGATGAGCTCTGAGAAAAATATTTCTCTTGCTTTTTTCAAAGTTTGATTGAAAAACTGTTATTCTCTTCTCCAATCTGCGACTTCTGGCTTTAGCTATGGTGCTCAGGGGGAGTGTTCTCTCCCAGGGCCTCAGGTTGATAAGTGTTTTATTATGACAAAAAGTCCTGGAACAGCAGAGGCCCTCAGTTTCCTAATCGCTGATAGTAGCCTTGGTGCTAGCCAAGGCTTTTGGAGCTGGTCTGGAAGGGGGTGGAGGGGGTGTGATAGGGGTGCATTTAACAACTGTCGGGGGTCTCATTTTTACTGGCCGAGGTGGAGAATTGGTGCTCCTCGGTGGTATTGGGGGTAATGTTTTTCGGGATGGTGACAGAACCCGTGACCTGGCCAAGTTAGGTGTGAGGGGTATCATCTTAATTCCAGATTTTACAAACATTTCCAGGTGATCTGTGGACATCCCATTGGTGAATCCGGGAATGGGATGAGATGGTGAGGAGGTCCGCAAAAGTTACTGGGGGGGTCCAGGTGAGACTGGAGTGTTTTTCTCATTCAGTGGCTGATTGCTTCTCAAAAGACCCTTTCTTTGTTTAAGAGGGTGCCCAGAACCATTTAGGTGTCTCAGGGAGTATAGGAGATTATCTGTTAGCCTCCTGACCCCTCCTCTGTTCAGGTGTGGGCCCTTTCCTGCAGGTCTACACGTTGCCAAAACAAGTTGAAGTTATCAATAAAGTGTACTCCTCTTGTCTCGCAGGTCTTGGACAGCCATGTATTTAGTGCAAGCAGCCGACTGAATTTATTGATCCTTCTGTCAATGTTTGGGTGTTTGGATAAAGGATTGCACTTCCAGATTTTCAAGTTTATTTAAAAGCCTGGAGAAATCTTTTTTTTCCTTTTTAAAACCTCAGATTCTCCCCTTCCTGGTGTCAACTGCACCCACGTGTACTATCAGCTCTTTAATGCCTGTGTGTTTGGACAGGACTTGGGGTAGAAGTGCTGTTATATCAGTGACCGTAGCATTTGGACAGCTGCATGTAACAAAACAACTATAGTTTATGTCTCTGACAGCACCGTCTCCCAGCAACAGGATATCTCTGTCCTTCACTTTTGGCATAAATTCTCTGTCTCTGTTAGCCTGGTGCTTTTCCACAGATTCATGTCTCCTGTTTTCCATAGACAAAGTTTTATTTCCTCCATGTTTTACAGTTAAAGCAGAGTTTTCTGGTTCATTCATCAGTGATTCAAATCTGTTTTTTAGCTGGATGTCTGGTGATGCTACATGTGCTCTTGTGAGGCCAGCATTCTTTTTTCTTATCCAGTGCTGCTTTGGCTGGGCACCAAGTTTATGCCAGGTGCCATCATTTTGTTTAAATCCCTTTGCTTTGTTCAGCTTTGGGAATGACTGTATCTTCCAAGTTTAAATTCACAGTCTTACCACATTGTGTGATTGGGATTGTCTCCTGTCCATTATAAATGCAAAATAAAATACCCAAGACTAAAAGGCTATTAAAATAAAGAAAATAGATTAACAAAAATGCTGTCTAATAGAGTATGACAATACATTATATTGCACATCCATTATCTTTGGTGACAGAGGCTTTAGCTGCCACAGGCATGATTGGACAAGACCTCTCAAATCATTGAGGCTAAATAAAAGTTATTGTGGCAGTTTTCTAATTGCATTACTTGAGCCGTCATTTCAGTCCTAGTTTAGTTTGTGAAATATTTTATTAAAATAAAACAAATAATTAGGTCATACTATTAATATGGTCAAGTTCAACACACTATTGAGCCACATGTATTAGAAGTTCTAGACATTGTTCTACACTGTGTCAAGTCTTTAACCTCCTAAACATGTGTCCCTCAGTGAAGGCAATAAGACATTTTTCTGCTTTAAAACTCAATGCTCACCTCTCCTTCAGACTTGACTCCGACCACCTTTCCGTTCTCCATAACAATCTCCTCTATCGGCTTGTTCAACATGTATGTCCCACCATAGATGGCACTCAATCTGTAAAACATAAAGACTTGATAACGCCACAAACCTGAGCTCACCGGCTCATGATTGGAGGATTTTGTTCTGTGCTACTAAAAAGGTATTAACATTCCTAAAAGTGTGTCGTTTTTGGCAACATCAGGGCCTTGTCTGTTAAAGCTGGATCAAAAGGCTAGCGCGGTAACTTTCAGTTTCAGAAGCTTGTTCACTTTCTATCAGAGGTGGAGCTCTGCGAAACACACTGAACAGCTCTGAAGCAGGTTCACAGCCCACTGACCAATCAGGGACGAGAGATGAGGTGTAGTGGAGGAAGTGAGAGACGGAAAGAAATAGGAGAAGTGTGCAATAAGTGGCACATCTCTGTGGAGCACGAACATACAGAAAATGTAAAATGTTAAACAGAGGTCGCATTAACCAAATATTTTCCGTCATTGACGTTTTTTTTTTTTTTTAGCAGGGACGGAAAAATCTGAATGCCATCCGTCACGGGTTATTATTATTGACGGATTATTCTGAGGGTGATCTATTGCAATTCCTACTCCTGACCAGTTGGTGGCGAATATATATATATATCAGCAATTATCTTGAATCATGTCGTCTTTGTCACGCTGCATTAAGTTGCAAAAAGGTAACAGCAGCTGAGTGCGAGTAGTTTTTTTAAACTGCCAAATAGTTCTGACTTTGTTAATAAAGTTGAAAGGGGTTCCACAACAAGAGCAACTGAATTAAGTTCAGTTTATTTTTGTTATTTCCTTTTGTCGGAATTATTGTGTAATATAATGCGTTCTCTAGAGTTTAAGCACAAAATATCCTTCCACTTTGTGTAGCCGTTTATAAATAAAACAAATAATCTGTCATCTATGCTTGTCTTGAAATGTCTTAAAATGTGAGTAAAACAAAAAGCCATTATAAGTATTATTAAAGTATAAAAATTATAATTGTCAGGTAATAAAGTAGGACGAAAATTTTCCAACTGTGTCAAAATGACAGAGAGTGAAAAGGTCTAGTGCGACCTCTGGTGTTGAATGGGTTTAATTGTCCGATTTATATTGGGATATTGGGAATTGACTGCGATAATGATTTTAATGGAGCATTTAACCAGTAGTGTCCACCTCTCGTTATTAGTCTTTAGCCGCTTGGTGGGAATGTGCTGTTCATTCAGTCTATGGTGTTGTTCATGTTGCACACTTTGTGATACACTTATCCAGACTGAGATTGTTAGGGTTTGTCGATCACCAGTAGAAGAGACATGTCTGGGGCAAGTTCATCTAGCTTCATAATCCAGGAAAAGAAAGCTATTCTCATTTCCTTTTGAGCTAAAGCAGAGACAAGCCAGGTTTACTTAGATGTAGATTAAAGAGTGTTGTTTGTGTGAGCCATAAACTTAATTAGTAATAAAAACCCTGCACATTACATCTTTACAGTTGACATAATATTTTAAACAGATTGTGCTTAGCCTGTGTTTGTGTGAACTGTACCTGGCGAAGCCCTGTGGCAGCTCCCCGAGGCCGTACAGCGGATACAGGTATGGGCTCTTTCCATATCGGGCCAGAGACTCACTGTAAAGCTTTATCCTGTTTATCGTCTCAAGACAAGGTTGATCCAGGTAACTGTGAGCATACAAGGGAGTTAAAATCACTTCTAGGAGACTCGGAAAAGCCAAACACACTGGTTTATGGAAGGCACTGACTCGTCTGTGCGGTAGAGAGCGAGGGAGTGGCCCGTAAAGTCGATTACGTCTTGGCCCAGGTTGAACTTTTTGTAAATATCCCTCATGGTTGTCTTTTTAGGATCAACCCCCTGCAGGGTTTTAGAGTCGCTTTCGTCGAAGTTGGAGACGTAGAGGAGAAACGTCCTGAAACGGCGCTTTTCAAAGAGCCCCATGAGACCTGTGGAGGAAAAAATGTATCAGGCCCAAGAGGAAAAGAAAAACAGCCCTAATAAGGATGGGTGCATGACGTGAGTCCTAGTGGAAAAGTGGTCGTACTGGATGCAAGGGCCTCCGTTTCAGTGGAGGGGACTTTGTAGATTTTGCCTCCTTTGTAGACATAGCTGCCCTCCACCACCTTAAACTCCAGGTAACGGGTCACCTGTGTGATGAGGAGCATGCGAACCAGCTGACCTGAAGGCACAGACACAAGTACAAGAGTTAGGCTGACAACTTCCATGTTTATTTACAATCTATGTAACTAAAACAGATTTGGACGGATATGTGAACAATATTTGAGAGAAGGGATGCAACCATTCTCAATACAGTATTGAACCGTTTACTACACCCTTCACAGTTCAATATGAGTTGGTAAATTTTTGTTGTTTGTTATTGCATAAAATGAATATTTTCCGTCTTTTTATGCAGCTTAATTTTCTTCAGTTGGCTGTGTGTGTGTGTGTGTGTGACCATGGCTTTAAATCATCTGGGAATAGGGAACACCTCAGTGAGTGAACAACCAATCACAACACTCTATGGGCTGATGATGACAAACAATATAAACACAATTTTTCCCCTCAGTGATTTATGGTTTAATCAAGTGGTCCTTCACTAGTCTAAACTAATATCTAGCAGCTCAGCGGCATCTTGTGCTCCAAACAAACATGCCATATTCAAGCATGCTGCGTTGCAGGGCTGTGCGGTGAAAGACACTGGCTTTAGATGGAGTTTGGTCTGTTCAGAGTGAGAGCCTCTGAGGCTGCCCCATACTCAAAAAAAGTTGAACTTAAAAATACAAAATGTCCTACAAAAAAAAAAAAAAAAAAAAAGCCTTTGTTTCTTTAAAATCCCCCCACAATGACTACACCTAGTTTAATATATATAAAATAAAATAATTGAACCTAAAACCGTGAGAAAAAGTGCATACTGAATTGCGGACTGTATTGTTAAATCACTATTTGAGAGAAATAAGCCTTTTGTGTACATAGAAAAAGTCTCGTTCAACTCATGAAAAATGGGGAAAAAAATAAAAGTGTTCAGAATATAATTTGAGGATGGCTATATTTATTATTTATTTAAAAAAAAAAAAAAAAAAAAAAAAAAAAAGAAGCTCTTTAGAACAAATTTGTGAAAAAACGCTAAAGCTGTGCGAGAGTATAGGCCTCTTACCATTGGCCATGAGGAATTTAGGGATGAGGTCCACGTTCCAGTCCCGGCCTTTTCCCATTGCATCAGGAGGGTTCCCGGGAATGTTGAAGCGCTTATAGAGCTGCAAAGAGAAAAGAAACACAATCATAATCATTAACCCCTAATACATTTACTACTGTAGCAGGTTCATAAGTTGACAAATAAAAAATGTAAAAAATTAAAATCAACAATACAGGCACAAAAGGGTGAAAATTGCCAGCAAAAAAGTTTTTTCACTACTTTCTACTAACATTTCTGTCAGAGCAAGAAAAGATAAACAGTTTCGTAATGCAAGCACCTCCTCTACTCCCCCACTGGATAAAAAGGATGTGGAGAGCCAATGGTTAGGTGCAAGATGTCTTGTCTGTATTAGTAATGCTTCTATCTAACTTTTTCAGTTCCAAATAATCTTTAAGGTTTCTGTCCATTACATCACAGTCTGATGCAGAAACTGTCTGAGCTTCTGAGGTTATGTTTTTATATGAGGTAGTAGTGTCATTGTGTCGTTATTATGACTCATTTCAGAATCTAGTATTGAATCAGCTCATCCCATCCTAAACCCAAACCTGAGCTCAGTGGGGTTTACTTACATCTTCCAGAGGCGTGATGGAGGCGCTGTCACCGCCGTAGTACGAGTTACGGTCCATGTGTAAGACCTTCTTCCCCTTCACTGACATGATGCCTGATAAAATACATTCCTGTTCAGACAGAAAGGACAGCTTATATTAGGACTGGGGGCAAAAATATATATTTTTTTCCCTCAGATCATTCACACAACAATTGTAATTATTTTTTGTCTTATTATGAAACCTAAAAACAGCCAGTCATATGCTCCATATAGCGTACATGGCACACACAAATTAAACTGCTCTGTTAAATCAAAGCACATGCCCAACAACTATATTCTGTCATTTTTATCCAACGGTCAGAGCCTTGATTAATCCGCGTGCTGGGTTCAAACCATAGATTGTAAATAAAATAAATGTAATTCGCTCATTGCTCCCTTATTCACCAATATTTGACATTATGACAGGGCAATAAAATGGTGGTTACATCTTTTCAGCGTTCACTGCATAGTAAAACAATAATTCAGATAGCATAAACGGACATATTAATCAAAAGTTAACCCCCCCAGAGTTGTCACGTAGTAAAAAAACTTAGCTTTATATTGGTCGGAGCCATCTTTTCAGTCTGTAAACATGATTTTTACACTTTTAAAGTCGCCATTGGGTTTCTCCTTATATTTCCTCTTATGGAGCCTGCCCTCTGGTGGACGGCGATATATTGCTGTATATCACCCATACTGGAGGACCATTTAAGAGGTTCCATGAGAGGGGCTTGGTTTAAACATTGGTGGAGCAGGTGAAAACTAGCAGCAGGTTCAGAGACAGATTTTGTAGCTTCTTTATTGGCTACACTTTTTTTTTTGTAAAAGACATGAAAACTTTATTTAAATTACGCCAATTCAAACAAAATGTCATCTCAAGGCACAGGAGAAAAACCTGACATTCCCCCTTGAGCAAGCACAAAACCTTTAAAAGGTAAAAAACCTCTGCAGACCCAGTCCCAAGAAGAGTGGCCTTTGTCAGCACAAGCCTGTGTGTCACTCACTTCTTTGGTAAATCGGGTTCTGTTTTAGCATTTCAGCAAGTCTTTGATACTCCTCCTTTCACTATTTGTACTCTCACAGGCAAAATAATAACAAATAAGTAAAACTGAAAGTGATATCTTACATAAACATACTTTAATGGGATTGAGTTGAAGTAGTAATCTGGAAGAATGTATTTGAATTCCCTCAAACCAAAAAAAAAAGACTTAATACGATTAAAACGGGACTGACATCATGCATCATGTGACTCTGTGGACTTTAAAACAGGTTAAACCACATGGACCAAGAGTTAGGCACAGCTGGTTTTATGAGGTAATAACATTGTGTCAGCTGAACTTCTGTGTGCATAATGCCTCACATAAAATTACTTTAGTGGTTTTGAAATGATTGTTTTACTTTCAAAACACACACTGAAAAACACACTTAAAAACCACACTAATCTTTGACAGAGTTTCTCAAGTTCACTTCAGGATGCAGAGCTTAATGTTATTTGTTCACTTGGCAGGAAAACACGTGTTGGCAGAAGAAACAATAAAATGCGTTGCCTGAACAGTGACTCACAGAAAACATTTACTTTGTTTAGTGGAGTTACGCTCACAGCTCGATGAGACTGACAACAAGGCTTACCCAAAGTTTAAAAAGGAAAAACTGAATTGTCTTGAATTTTCTATGGTAATTTGCATGGTTTATTGTTACTTCAAAAAAGGTATTGCAGGTATTGGTGCTTAAATCGATACAATATCACGTTTATTTAGGAATCAATAATTAATTTAAATACCTGGCATGTGTGCCGTGTTAATGTTCTGCTGCTGCACTGCAGCCAGCTCACCCTGAACAGAGAGAAGACCAACCCCGGACAGATAGGGTCTAAATGTCATTGTTTAAACATCCTTAAACAAATCAAAAAGAGCAAACAGCTGCCATTCTATATTACTTCACATGTAGTAGCCTCTGTTGTGTCCTGTTCACGTCTCTGTTGAGAACACGTTTGTGTCAAACGAACCATGTCTTGACCAGGACTGCATTTGGGTTTGACAGAACTGTTACAGAACCACAGCTCACCCTCAGAAGTGGCTCATTACAGATAAACTAAACTTAACAGGAAATACAGGAGGTTTGTTCAGGAAAAAAAAATTATATATATAAATAAATAAATAAAGTTAAACAAATGGGTGAGTGAAAGAAAACATGCTTCTGTTAACGAGGTAATGGCACAGAAAGACCGGAGTCAGCCGAGAATGTTTGAGCCGGGTTTTGAACTCACAACCTCCTTCTCTTGCTGTGAGGCATGAGTGCCTTTAATCAGAGGGAAAGGCTCAACAATGAGGCAAAAGACAAGATATCAACAAAAAGAAAGCTGTATTTAAAAGAATATACCACAAGTTAGGGCTGCACGATATTGGAAAAAAATTACATTGCAATACCCCAACGATATATATTGCGATACTGAGCAGTCGCCGAGTACACCAGGTGCTATGCGCACACCTCCGTCACTACCGTGGTCAGAGCAACTAGTTTACTCCCGTGTCTTTCACTGATGTTGGGCAAAGTGTGGGAAAACCAGCGTGTGCTTTATATGTAGCCACAGAGAGAGGCACCAGCAGCGGCGCCGCTGTCTAAGTTACACACGCACTCTCACTCTCGGTCATTCTCACTTTCACTCGGCTGTAAAGACTCTAAAGGTAGATGTTCTCCATCAGAACCAGAGTCCGTCTTTACTAAAGCCAAAGCTTCATCACAAGTGTAGTTTTTATTTGTCATTTTGGCGTTTACCAGCTCGCAAGTAGATAATGAGGTTTCGTACTGAGACGTTCCTGACACGCCCACTGAGAAGCGTCTCTGAAGTCTTCTTCTACGAAATTTTTTTTTGGCAACACATGGTAATAGTGGACTAGAAACAAAGTACAGTGTGTCTGACATCTTGTGGAAGGGAGAGAAATCGTAATTTAGCACATAAACCGGAAGTAGCGGCTGTTTTTTCCAGTTAAGTTGCTTGTCACAATCATGCTATGTGAGCATCACCCCCGCTTCTCAGGAAAACCCACGGTAACACATGGTTGATATTATTTTTCTATTAAACAAAAAGGTAAATTTCAATAAATATAACTTTTAATAAAATGTAACACTGGTGAATGGAAGCTTCAAGTAAGTTGTTTTGAATAAAAACGTGTCTGCTAAATGAATAAATGTAAATGTAATAATAATGGATGTGCAATGTAATGCATTGTCATACTCTATTAGACAGCATTTATGCACATATTCATTTATTATGCACATATAATGTGAAATGGTAGTACCATTAGAATGCTGATGGAAGTGCAATCAAGAATAAATGTGAATGTTATTTTAAACAGAAAATCGTATGTTTATTTGAACTGAGTTGCCAACTTTTAAAAAATATACAGGAATGCTATTTATCAGAATACTCAATTAATCAAACCAAATTATCAACAGGTTGATTACTAAAATAATCAATTGCTGCAGCATTAATCTGTAACTTGATCACATTTTTGGCATTATTACTTTCATTATTATAGGCAAATAAATTTAATTAATTATTAAATTACATTATATTAAAGACCTAAGTGTGAAATAGAATAGTTATTCAAATACTGTAAGTGTTGTTTCATTTTTAACTGAAATAAATGATTAATATTTAGGCAATAATCAAGTAGCACTGATTTCTGTTCAAGTCCCTTTTTGAAGTATTTATATAAACTTCAGTCACATACCTGTGGTACAGTAACTTTAAGATAGAGCGTGCAGAGCAAAGCCTGAGGAAAAGGGGGTGTATTTCAGCGAGAGGAGGGATGAGCTCACAGCTGGGTGTAGTTCAACTAAAAAAAACTGGAGGAACTGAAAATATGCTGCACAAATTTATGGGCGTACTTTATCACGGAAGAGTTTAAAGTGAGATTAACAGAGAACCATTGTGTTGAGATAAGTTCCTTCTTGAAAAGAAATTACTTTGACCATTTCTTGTTTTGTCCATAAACAAACAGTCACTCTAGTATTTGCAGAATTCACAGTGAACAGCTTCCTCATAGGTTTTAATAAATCAACAAAACAATGCATTGAACATGGGACTGTTTGGATTTGACAAAGCTAAGACCTTGAGTGAGTGTAGCCTAAGTGCTCACTGAATGGACGCACCCCTCCATCCTGTTATAAAGCTACTAAAGTCATCACGAGACCTCCAAGTCATGTCTCATCCATAAAAAAATAACAAGGCAAACAGTGAGCTCCAACTTTGACATTCAAGTTAGATTTTACCAGCTGAACTTTTCAAGATAAATAATATGGATTTCCCAAGATCTTCGAAACTACCTGTATAAGTTAGAATGATCTTGCTGTGATATTGCCAGTCCCATTTAAATGACCGTCCACAGTTTAATAGCTTTCAAAATTTCTTCTTGTTATTTGTAATGGCCAATAAGCTACACTTCTAATATGCCACAGAAAAGCATGTTTAAAGCTAAAAGGGTAATACGGGCAAGTTCAAGTGAAAATTGCAGAAATCAAGAATAATTGGAGATAAAGGTGTGTGTTTGACAGGACTTGTGCTAATTTTTGGGTTGTGTTATAGGGCTAAAATATAAGTTTTTTTTCAATTACTTTTTGATTTATTTAAGGAAACACTTATGGTCCATCTGTGGGTTTCCAGTGTATTTTAAAAAGACTTAATATGCATAATGTCCTGCATATTAAGCCTGGTCAGGCCCTATTCAAGCTTTTCTTTAGAGTCAAGTTAGTTTTACTGTGTCAAATACTTACAGTTTTTTTTAAAATACAATACATATTGTACATATGCCATTTAAATCTGCTGAAGAGCTGTATATGGGTTTACTGTCGAATATAGTGCCCCAGTTTAGAGGTATACACAAATATTAGTCTAACGCTCATTTATGCTTTTATATCAACAATCCAAGTTCAAGGACTCTTTTTTCAAACTCAAATATCTCACTTTATAACATCTACTTTTGCAGTTTTAAGTAATATGTGTTCAGTACATTTAGGTTATTATTTATTGAGTTTACTACCAGCCAGCGGCGCTGCACGGAAATATGTCTTTAAGCTCCAGAAAGTTGGCATGTTAGTACACATTTTCTGCTTTTTAAGATGTAAAAATGTTTATCCCCAATGCCAGGCCATTAATAAACTTAAGTCTGTATTAAATAAACACCGAACGTCAATGGTTTTGACAAGACGCTACACTGCGGTTGGCTAAATGAGTGAAGGCAAGGCTAATCAGGCTCTAATCTTTTTTAGCCTCAGACATGAAAAACTGCCACCTACAACTATAACATGTTTAGTAACTCAATCCAGGTCCAATAATACTTGATATATGCCTGGATGACTGGTACGAACGCGTATCTTCATACTAAATAGCAGTGTTGTGGGTTTTAGTGAAGATTTAGTGAAGCTAACATGCTAATAGCCGTTTCCATTATCCGCTAACAGTTAACTGAAAAGCGGCTAACGGCTAAGCTAGCTACTTCGAGCTAGCTTCACTCATTAGGCCCAGTCATCTCAAAGCGCAAGACGGAAAAGGCGCCGACATTGGCTTCAACAGGTTGCTAAATCACTTCCAACCTTAATCGTTAATTTACTTAGCGTATGTCTTACCGTAAGCCCGGTCCCCAAAACAATCACATCGTATTCTTCATTCATTTTGGGAAATTTTGAGGTAACTTCTTGGTGGCGATAATCAGGAAAGAAGAAAATGGAGATCCGCAAATGAGAGGGGGCTGCAGTTCAGCGTCAGGCGCCTCAGGGCGGGGCCTGGCTGCTGTCAGTCACCCACAGAAATTAGATCAGCCATCTAAAGGCAAGGTATGCAGGAGGAAAAACATAAAATAAAAGCAACATGTGAACTTTCATTTGCATTCCTGTTTCCACCGCTTATCCATTACTTACAATTCTATAACCCTTGAACATATTAAATTATGTCATTTTTTTTACCCCAACATTTGGAGGCCTGCATATCATTACAATAATATTAAATTGACATGAAACAGACTAACTCATCTGCTCCTGGTTTGACAGAAATTGTACAAAAACATTTTTTCTATAGGCTTTTAGTGGGTTTACACTTGCTTTAAACATATATAGCCCATTAAATTTTTGATCCCTTGACATGAATAATCCCTCCATCAGGACACAGTAGTGGAGCAGACTCTCAGACCCCCAGTGCAGTTATTCTGCACAATTCACATGTACAATAATTTAGTTGTACCATATCTCTAACAATCCATTTTTCTGTATCACCATTACCCACCTCTTTTATAAACAAAAGCATTTTTATATTTTAATGCATCAACACTTGTTCTTTTTGTTTGTTCTTACACTGGTTTGCACTTAACATTTTTACAAGTAAATGTTCTATTGTGTGATCAATAAAGTTCATTTTTAGGTATTTCACAAGAACCCATCACATAAACACAGCTTTCCATATTATTCTGAGATATGTATTTAGGAGTAGCAGTTCCAGATGTATTTTGAACATGCAGTTGTTCTCAGATCTATAAAGTTCTTAAAAGCAAGTCTCAAGCTAGCATTTTCCAAAACACCTACACTTACTATGAAGTTCTATAAAGTTTAATTTTAAATATTTTAAGTTCAAATAAAAAATAAGGCTCAATTTGTACTACTAAATGCACTTATTTGAACTATTTATTGTCACATGGGTGTTGGTGTTGTTATTGAAGATATAGCCCCCTAAACGTTTTTATAGGGGCAGAAAATGTTAGTTGAGAATGTCTCAGATCAAAACAGTAAGAACACAACAGCTTTTCCAAACAATTGCTGTAGCTTTACTTTTCCAGTGCAGCAAGAAACAGCCATGCTTTGTCTTTCATAGTCATTGATTTCACTAAATGCTACTGTTTCATTAAAACATTTGGGATTAAGAGGCTCTTGTCTGCTTTATAGTGCATAGAGTAAATCCTCTTTTAATAATACACATTTTCTATCTCTAACAGAATTCATTGTTTGTTCATGATGCGTCTAATAACCCACAGTGAAAGGCCTGAACTACAGCTGGTTTTCTCGCGAGCTGCTGTGGAGTCGTCCCTGATGAATCCGGAGAGTTTTTCAGTCCGAGCTGGAGGAGAGTCTCGACAGCTTTTGGGTGCTGCCCGATGGAAGCCATGTGAAGAGCTGAAGAGAAGAGGACAGCAATGTTAACAGACAAAAATTCAGTTTATTACATGACCCAGGCCGCTCTCTTTTGGAAAAGAAAAAGTTACGTTATGTGTAAAATCCTACCAGTTCTGCCCTTTGTGTCCTGGATGTGAAGGTCTGCTCCCAGGTCTCTCAGTGTTAGTATTGTAGAGGTATGTCCCTCCTGAAACAATTAAAACAGACATTTAGACCAGAGGCAAGAGAAATGGTAACTGTATTTCAGAATTGGAGCTACAGAATATTAGGAAGCTTTTTCAATTTAGAGATACCAATTTTAAAAATACCAAGTATTGTGTAAAATATATTCAAGGCCTATGTTTTACTAACCATGTTAGCTTATTACGTGGATAATAATAAGCTAAAATAGGGGTATTGTAGTCGTACTGTTTTCCTTCTCTACATTGGTTTCATGTGTGTTTTTGTGTAAATTTTTTGTGTTAAGAGTCTTAACATGCTCCACAGTAACTGACCGACCAGCTCTATATGTCCCATCGCGGTATCTCAGGTCGGCAGATCAATCCCTGCTCACTGTCCCCAAAACAAAGAGAAAGTTAAGAGGTGACCGTGGCTTATCAGTTGCTGGCCCCAAACTGTGGAATGGACTGCCGTTGCATTTCAGGCAGACTGACATACTTCCTGTTTTTAATCTCTTCTTAAAAACACTTTTTGTTTTCTCTTTTAGCTTTTAACTCAATGTGAGATGGTGATTTTTACTGGTATTGTTCTTTATTTTTTGCTGTATTTTTTCTTATTATATGTTAGTTATTATGTTGTTACTTTTTATTAGTTTTATCAGTTTTTTTAAGTGCTCTATAAATAAAGTAGTAGTAGTAGAGATTGAAGAAGGAGAAACCAGTCTTTTGCAATGCATATATGGTACATATTGCAAATTGTAAGAAGGGTGCACAATGGCAACACTGTTAAAAGCAAGAGATTCTTGGCGTTGATCCCTGCGCCAGACTCTTGCTAGTCTGAGTGTCTGGCTTACTCCCACTGTTCGAAGACAAGCACTTGAACTTTAAATCAGACTGTAATTGTCCCATTGTGAGTGAGTGTCTGTGTATATTAATGAACTGGTGATTTCCAGGCTGTACCAAGCCTCACACACAAAGCAGCTGGGAAAGGTTCCAGGCATATGTGACCCATAGCAGGATACGGGTTGTAATGATGATTAATATGTGTTATATTAAATGACCAATAAAAAATATGTCCAGTCTGACCTTAGCAGCGTAGTGTAAAGCTGTGAGCTGAAGACTTATCGCTCTCTGGTTCACATCTACTCTGAGCTCTTTCACCAGAAACTGTAACGCCTCATTTTGTCCAGTGACAGCGACCTGGTGCAGAGGCTGAGTTCCCAGTCTGTCCACTGCAGTTGCACAGGCCTGGAAAAAAATATAAAATATATATAAAAAATCTGCCATCTTAACCACAACATTAGATGACTTTGTGTAATAATGAGAAGGCTGGTATAAACCTGGTGTTTGTCTAAAAGCAGCCGGGCCACAGAGAGATGTCCGTTCCTCAAAGCGTCCATTAAAGGAGTAACCCCACAGCTGTCGGTGCTGTCAGAGCTGTAGCCACATCTTGGAGAAGGATAAACAGGCTGTACTAGTACAAATCATGTCTGAAAGCCACAATTAAGTCTCTCTTGCTGAGTATGTGTTGTGGTGTTAGAAGGAACCCATTTTCACTTACTTCTCTAACAATATCTGGACAACTTCCTCACAACCGTGCATAGCTGAAGAAAAACACAGTGATAATAACATGTCACGGCAAAACGCACATCACCCAGTATCAGACGCTACATTTTATCTTGTTTTACTGAAAAGGTTTGTGTAAAGGTGCTCTATGAATTTCACATCAGTCAAAAAAAAAGCCTGTGTAGTGTAAAATCTCATCCATTAACCCTCTTTCCATTTGTCTATCTTGGGAAAAATAGATATTCATAGACGCAGAGGAAAAAGCCAATTACAAGTTCAATTACTTGTTTCACCTAATAGCTTATTGTAATGGGAAAAATGAGGCCTTAAGACTTCATCTAGATTTTAATATTATGGATTTAAAAAAATGAGCATATCCAGATAATACTTAAAGCTTTGGCCAATCACAGGCAAAGTAACTCCCATTGGTTGTTGTCCATGTTGACACCATTTGTCGACCTGAAATTAATGGCTGCCAATAAAACAGAGAAAGTTTTTTTAATCCAGGACTAACTAGGTCTAACAGTTTACACAGAGACAAGGAAAACAGAGAAAAGAGGAGAAAATTCTGTGATCACATCGGTCTGGCATTGGACTCAGCTCTAAACGTCAGAGTGATGGTGGTGTTGGTTCAGTTTTCTATTGACATTTTTACATTTATTCATTTAGCTGACGCTTTTATCCAAAGTGACTTACCAATGTTATAGTTGAAACACCACTGGGGGCAAGGTGGGTTAAGGTGGGTGTCTTGCCCAAGAACACAACGACAGTATAAACTGCAGGGAAAGCGAACCTGTGAATTGAATCACTAACCTTCCGATTGAGGGACAACCGCTCTACCACTGAGCCACTGCGCCCCATTTAATCACTTTTTGTAAAAAAATAAAAGCATTAAAGGCTGCTATGATATTGTAGAAGGTGGGGTTGGGCCCGGGCCTGAATAAAATTTTTGAATAATGTAGTTTTAATGCTTCTCCAACTGGCTAGAGAGGACAAAGACATGGAGAGGACGCACAATGGTTCATGCTGAACTCACTATATGGTAAAACAGAGTGACCTCTGACCTGCAGTGTGCAGTGGTGTCCGTCCTGTCTTACTCTGAGTCTTCCAGACCTCCGCCGTGTGGTGGAGCAGGTGCTGTACAACCTCAGGGTGGCCCTCTCTGCAGGCGATTTGAAAGGAGTTCCAGCCATCTTTGTTTCTTACAAAGGGGTCTGCTCTGTGGCTCAGCAGCTCCTGGATCACATCGAGGTTCCTCCGTGTGCAGGCCATCATTAGAGGAGTCCTGAGGCCAAAAACACATGTTATAGCATAGTGAAAAAACAGAAGATATGATCAAATACAAAGAACGTTTCAGTTTCATATTACAAATGAAAGGACCCTTCTCTAGAGTCCTCCTTAGATTTATTTTACTGTTTACCATGTACTAACAAAAATTCATAAATCTCTACTTGTTTTACAGTTCCCAAAAATACCTTGTCAATTTATTTATCGAAAAATACATCTCTCCTTCGAGCCGGATTCGAACCAGCGACCTAAGGATACCAGCAACAGCCACTACAGTCCTCCGCTCTACCAACTGAGCTATCGAAGGGAGTTGAAGGTACAGGCACTGCATATCCGTTTTAAAGCCGACAGACGGCGCTGTGTGGAATCCTAGTAATAAAGACTAAAAAATAACTTTACCAGTCGGCTTTCTTCAAACTATCCACTTTAGCTCCTTCTTGAAGCAGATATCGGACACAGTCGAGGTGTCCCATAGACGCAGCCTCGTGTAACGGCCTCTTGTAGTCATTGTTGTACACTTCCACGTCCATTCCCAATTTATGAAAGAATTTAACGAGGTCTAAATGTCCGTGTCTCGCCGCATAGTGCAGTAAAGTATCCCCAGACCGACCGAAGTGTTTCCTAATGGCATTCTGAACCGCTCCAGACTCATTTAGAGATTTCTCCAAAGGCTGTAGCTGTCCTTCTTGAGTCAGCTTCAACAACGATTTCAACGAGTTTTCGTCCATTTTGATGTTAAATATTGCTTAAAATCGATGCTTAATCTCCTAAATGAATACTTATAATTTATTGTGGGGCTAGAAAACATGCTTTAGTCAAATGTTTACGTCTTCGCACAAGCATAATATTAAATGGCCGACCATAAGCTATCAATGAAACGCTACTAACGTTGTAGTATTTTCTATTTTCTCGATTTTAAATAGATTTTTTTACTTAAATCACTCAAAGAGTCACCAACTCTTGTGACAATGTAGTCCAAGTAAAGTAATTATGTGATATTTTAAGTTTCTGTATTAAAATGTAAAGTAACCAACGAAATAAGGAGGGAATAGTTTTTGTCGTCCTTTCAGCTGTTGGTCAACAGTTAGACTTATGGGAACTGTAGTTTCAAAGGGGTTTGTCGCTCTTCTACAAACCGAGAAAGAGTTTCGATTCCCGGAAGGTGACGGGTTTTCAAAGCGTACTCCATTTAAAGACCTGGAAAAACTGTAGATACAATACAATACAACAAATGCTTTTTTATTGTTTAAGTTTAGGTGTTAATCAGCCATTGTTTTGACTGTTTAGTGACTGACTAAGGCCTATAAAGTTGGATTCCACTCTCAGCAAAATGACACACAACTTTCAAATCATAGCCCGGTTTTCATTCATTGATAAAAAAAAAAAAAAAAAACACAACAATTAAACAAGTAATAATTGTTTTAATTGGTCTGTTAGTAGGAAACATCAGTGTTTGCATTTTATGAGGAGATTGCAGTTCTTTGGGGTCAACAGTAAACAATGCTTTAATTTGTCTAGCCATTTTTAGAAAGTCCACTGGGCTGAAGTCAGTTGATTGGACATTTGGAAAGGCATACACCTGTCTATTAAAGGTCCCACAGATAACAGAGCATGTCAGAGATAAACCAAGCCATGAAGTCCAAGGAATTGTCTGTAGAGCTCCGAGACAGGATTGTATCAAGGCACAGATCTGGAGAAGGGTACAAAAACATTTACATTTAGTCATTTAAAGAAAAGATTTGAGTAAAAGCATCTGGACTAAGTTTTCAAGGTGAAGACGTTTTGTCTCTAATTCCAAGAGACTTTATCAATTCTGAGTTCAACAGGTAAGAGAGCTGAGCTTATACCTCTAGAGGGAGGAGCTTCTCCTGAAACCAGACCTGATGGACCAGGCTGTTCTGGTCTCACAGTCGTTAGTGATGAAAGGGAAAGATCATAAAATATAGGACCCCCCCCCTTCTATTTATTTATTTATTTATTTATTTATTTTATTATTATTATTATTATTCTCAAATAGAATGTAAACTGAAGTACTAGAACATGAATTACACACTCCGGTACAGTAGGTGGCGGTATGCACTGAAAAAATTGGTTGCGACCCACCAATAATATCAGAAAGAAGAAAGAAAGAAGAGGTGGGAGTCGTTAAGGCTCAGGCGAGGCGTTAGTGCCACTGTTCCATTCAACTAACTGGTTTTAGGTTTCAGAACACTGTTATAAATACTAGGCAACATGAATCTGAGACCACTTCCTCTGTTCAACGAAGGCTTTTCCATTTTCACAAAAATGGCTTGTATGGTAGCGTGTCCAGACAAAGGCCACTCCTCAGTGAAAAGCATCTGAAGGACTCTCAGACCATGAGAAACACAATTATCTGGTCTGATGAAACAAAGACTGAACTCTTTGGCTTTCAAGGGACTTTATTGTGCCTAAAGGCCTGTTCACAATGGGCGCCAATGTGAGTGTTCACACTGACGCGAAAAACGAGCACACATACGTAACGGCGAAGAAGATATACGCCAAGTAGCGTCTACACTGCCGGGAAGAAATAAGACAAAGAAGATGCAAGGCAAGATGAATGTAGAGCTCCTGGTCTCGTTGGTGTCGGAAAACAAAGAACTTATGACAAATGCAACATCGATTACAAAAATTACTTGCTCTCTTCTTCTGAGTGAAAAGCGAGTGTCAGAAGTGTAAAGTTGCGCAGCGCCACTTAAGACCTTAAGACTTGCCTGAGACCAGCAACTAAAATAGCAAAAATCATATATGATTTAAAAAAAAAATATATATATATATATATATATATATATATATATATTTTTTTTTTTTCTTTTGCCACGTGTGTGAGCATTTAATTTTTGATGTAGTGAAAATTTGCAAATCATTTTATGAGCTTTAAAGGAAGGGAGTAAAATTTTTCAATGGCAACATTAAATACAATCCCTTGTTAAGGTAATTTTGGAACCTCAGTATTTTAAAATCCTGTTTAAGGCCATGGTTAGCCAAGTTATAAAGTCATCGAATAACTCAGTGCTGCATGTGTTTAGGCAAAATAAATCCACCAAAAAAGTTTTGGCAGTCTTGAATATACAGTACAAGACCAAAAAGGTGCTTGGTCTTGAATTATTGTGCCAAAACTTGTAAAAGTCTAGTATCATTATTATTATCTCTCATTATCAGTTTTAAGTTGTGTAAAACTGCTGTTAACATTACCCCACATCTGTTAAATCTCTCAATCTTTCTCTGTGTGTGGTTTTATAATTGAGAGAACTAGTGCCTGTTACAACAAGACTCACATCTGGAGAAAAGGAGGAGGAGAAAAAAAGATAAAGGACTGCTGCTGCTGCTGGGACTGCAGTCCTCAAAGCTTTTACAACACGGACCATGGACAAGGACAGAAAACACACTTTGAAATGACTGTCCGCGCTCATCTGGTGAGTAAATCTGCTGTATTTACATTTTATACATGTTTATTAGGCTGGATATATGTTCAGATTGTGTTTATTATAATGACAACAACAATAGTGTTTGTTAGTGACACACCCCCTTTTCTCTGACCATTTTCAGAACTGAACTCTTTGTACAAACATAGGATTAAAGTAAAACTGATCATGAAGCTAATGCATAAAGGCTGAGTTGGGCAGAGAAGCCAAAAACCTACGTGAAGTTGTTTTGTTTGATTTAGTTTAAACAAAATGATCACAAAACATGACCTGGACATTCACTTTTTCTTTTTTTTACTTCCATAACAAATACTTCTATGTGGTGCCACCATTTAATTTTTTTGATTTTGTTTTAGGAACATAGCCACTACAGAAAAAAGTGTATAGGCCTTACTTGAATTTCCTTTTGAGAAATATGAAGATTTTTGAATTAACTAAACCCAAATATTGATTTATAAATTACTAAAATAGCTGTAAAATAACAAGTGAAGGGCAGGAAAAGAAAAGAGAAAAACATACAAAACAAAACAAACTCACCAAAATTACAATAAAGCAAACTATAAGGAATTGGGACAAGAATCGTTAGGTCTTTTGAAATATGGGTTTCCTGAAAAATAAACAATAGGAAACACTAATCTAATGAGTTATAGTCGGGTCCTGGTCCTGGGTTTGCGCTTGGGTTTAGTCCTGGTTTAAACATAAACATAGTCCTCCATTTAATCCTGACTTTGTTTTCTGGTTTACGCGCTGGTTTAATAATCAATCTATAGTGTTCATTAGTGACACATTCCTTTCTCTGTGTGCTTTTGGAGAACTGAAGTCTTTGTCCAAATAAAGGGAAAGGGGTTGGTATTCGAGCAGAGTTGGGTCGAGAAGCCAAAAATTCTGATATGCACAAATAAAACTGACTAAACACTAAACTCAAGATTTATTATTATTATTATATTAAGATATTAATATAGATTAAGATTGACCTATTTCTAGTATTTTTATATAAGTCCTATTTCAAGTTATAGTCCAGTGAAAACCCAAGATATTTGTAGTGACTGGCTTTTATTAATAATGATGGCTTTGCTCTGAAACCTGTCAAATGTTTTTGTGTTTCCAAACAACATAAGCTGCATCTTGGTCCTGTCAGTTAAGCTCAACACAATATATGGGTGTGTTTAATAAAAGGCTGTTTGGGTTGACCCTGGCCTGACCTGCTGCACTCTGTCCCCAGGAAAGTCTGTAAGCTATAAAACCAAACACCTGTAAAAGTAACTCCTTGAGCTGAGTAGACATGTCTTATTTATTATCCCAGTATTTCAGTTGGTTGGTTATTTTTTTATATTCTGGTCAAAAAAAAAGTAAAAAAGTAAATATGTAACCACTGTCAAAACCGGTCAACAATGGTTACCATAGATCCATTCCCATTCAGTTTTCATTTATTAAAAAACCTTTCATTAATTACAAAACACAAATTGATCACAATTGAGTTCACAACTATTTCTTTCTTATCAGCACTTCAGAAGCTTGTTAAACATAAGGAACATTTTAGACACTGTAGACCTGATACAGTTAGAATCTATATTAGACAATATATTAGACAATAAAGCTACTGCTTATTGTGCTAATGACAAATGGACAGAATGCAGATTGTTAAATTCATTGCAGAGTGGTTTTTACAGATGTTTTCTGGAACTAACTCAGTAAAGATAAACTGTTCCAGATGTTTAGAGGCGTGGAGAGGAGTGACAAACAAACCAAAAACACATGCAGACCTTGTTTATTTCTGCTGAGGCTGGCACTAACAGGAAGTGCACGGTCATAAAAAGGTGAACAGTGACAAAGAAAAGGCTTGGTAATGGCAAATGTCAGCACTCCTTCCAGCTATTATCTTATTGAATCTACAGTCTGACTTTGTTACTCTTCATTCCATAAGCTGTTAATATGAAAAAAGTCATCCTGTATTTTCCTCCAATCCAAGTATGTTAGCAATCTTGGACTTTGGTTGGACCCAGAACTCAATTTCAAACCACATTTCAACTATATTATAAAATGAACACACTCAAGGGGCAATCCATCAATAAATTCATACGCTGACACTGAGAGTGGTTTGGAAGTTGTAGAAGTTAGTTTGTTCTAAAAGTGTGTTTTCAATTTAGGAAAATAATAAAAAGCCTTGATCCATTAAGAGGAAGAAGTGGATAGATATTGAAAACTGATGCCACATGTGTCTTCTGTTGTCTTTGGTTTTGAATGGAACCAGTGCAGCCTCTTCTACCATCCTGCCACTTTTATAAGGAGAAAAAACTTTAACTATTAAAGGTGTGACAGAGAATGTTTTTTATGACTGAGAAACCAACGACTGTTAGTGAGTTTTTGAAATGAGCGCATGCGTAAGTGCAGCCCCCCTCCTTCATTTTGAGGGAACGCCTCCCAAATCTCATGCACGAGCTTTAAAAACACAAGTGTTTGTGTCAGAGCGGAGTTGAAGTGGCATTATCATAACTACAAGAACAACTTAGAATCATTTCCATGGTTTTAAAATTTTATTACGATAACTTATAGTTAAAAATAAGAGTTTGAAAAAGATACAAATAATAGTGGGAGTCTAACGCACGGGACAGTACTCCCACTATTACTCATAGCATTACTAAACTGTCTGTTGCTTTACACTGTCAGAATACAAGTTTGTATCCTTCCTAAACTCAAGAAAATCTAATATTTTCACCAAAAAATGAACTAAAATGACCTGTCCAGTAGAAATCTGGCAACCGACATGTCAGTAGGAAGCCCTTTCTGTGTCTTCAGACCACGCCAAGACCCAAGACACTTAGATCATGAGCCGTTTTCTCCTCTTCTCACTTGCCTCAGGTTATTTCTCAGCCATTTGACAACTTTGCTGTCAGACCTGTGGAGCAACAATGAATGCAAGCCGGGGATAGCACCGGAGCTACATAAACACAAGTAGTAACAGTGATTGACAAGCCAGAAGGCCAAGCGTCTATGATTGGTTAATTGTTTGGTAAAAAGTTTAAGTTTTTTTTTACTACAAAGTTTATGAATATTATAATTTACTTTTACCTTTTAAAACATATACCTATGGTCATATGTCTATTAAAGCAGTTTTAGATTATATAGAAAAAAATCCCATTAAAAAACAACCTCTATAATACCTTAACTGTATTACATCCTATACTGCTTTTTTATCCAGCCTTACCTTGTCTAAAACTCATAACTTGTGTCTTTTTGTTTTTGCAGATGTCTTTAGCAGAAACATGGCTCTGCTCAGAAAAGGTAATTGGAGATAAATAAAATACCACTAACCCTAAGTTTAATGTTGTTCTAGTCGTATTCAATCTTAAAAAAAAAAAAAAGTAAAAATTCAGATAGTCCGTGAAGTTAAATATGTTACAAGTTAATATTGTTAATAAGCAAGCTGCACAAATAAGTGAATATACTCTTGTATGGATTAGTGCTAGAGTCATAATTTAATTTAATATTGCATAATAAACAACATAATATTAATTTACTCTTTTTCAATGAAATGTATTATCTATGAAAAAAATTTTTACTAAGTAGTTTGAGTGAATGTATGCCCTTGTGTTTTTGTTTATATTGAAGAGAGTGGGTCATGGAAATGAGTTTAAATAGAGGAGACAGGTGTGGGTGCGTTTGGTCGAGGATGACCAACACGGTCTTTGACCATGCATGTTTGTGTGCTCCTGTTTAAAATGTCAAATAAATCAAAGATACCGAGTCTTTGTTGTGTGAGTCAAGAAGTGGACACCCAAAGGATGGATATTTAAGTTTAAAGCTAAGGCTAAACTTTTAAAAAACCAAATGTCTTCACAAAACACATTAACACCAAACACAGACAAAACAGAAGTGGATTCAAATCAACCCAGTTAGTTTAAATAATGAAATTGACCGTCTGAGGCAGAACTATTCAAAGGTTGGTTGGTACAGTATGTATTATTTTTTCATTAGTGCAACAATAAACAAGAAAAAGAACCGTGTACAGCACAAAAATAATACTTTACAAACATACATTTTTAAGTAACGGGGGAAGGTGTGTTTGTTTCAATGGATGTCTGTATGATTATATTGCTTCTTTTCTGTCAGGTGTAATAATAACAGTTAGACGGTTGTGATACAATAATGTGTTTTATTGTTTTATTGTTTATTGTAAACATTATTGTAAATTATTTATTTATTTATATATTTTTTTCTGGTTGTGCATTAAAAAAGAAAATTGGATTCCTGCCCCATTCCCCTATTGTTGTCTCTGTATTTACAGAATTATTTGATATACATACATATAGTTTATAAACATCCTCCCCCTACATACTGGTTGATACTGCTGTCACAGGATGTTTATTAATGTCGAGGAGGCAGGGCTGATGCAAAAAACCGACAACAAACTCAAATACCTGTCTCTATTAGAGCTGCCGGAGCCTAGTGTCAGGGATATACTCTGAAATGTGGCACTGATACTAGAGATGATGCAAGTGAGTTGTCTGTGACCCATTAAAGGTTTAGAGTTCACAGAAACCACCACCACCACCACCTCTAAAAGCACTTAGTCAGAGGCGTTGTTCACTCTTACAGCAGTGGAGGGTGTCTTTAAAATTCACCTTCTCTGTGTGTTTATGTCTGTTGTGTCTGAAGTTAACAGGTTCCTGCTGCTGCTGTTGCTGCTGATGGTGTTTCTGCTGCTGCACAGTGCTCTGCTCAGAGGCTCTTCTCTGCACAAACCTGCAGGTACAACCACTTTAAAACAGGGGTCAATAGCTAAATTTTGGCCAGCTTGTTTCTTAACAGGTGCCAGACCTTCAAACTAAAATATATAGATACAAATATAAATAAATAAATACATTTTCTTATTATTTCATATAATTTCTTTATGGTTAATTATCTTTTCTTGTTTCTCTTTTCTGATTGAAAACTTTGATAGGTTTTTGGAAGTTGAAAAAAAAAATCCCATAAAAAACAGCTTGTGGAAAATACGTGTTTGATTTTTGAAGATGATTTGTTTTGTGAACATATAAAACACAGAACAACAAATTTCTCCTCATTCTTGAATGTAGGCAGAAGAAGTCACAAACAACACTTCAGTTTTATAAGAGGAGGATTTGTTTTAGTGTTGCACAATCGTTGGCTGTGACTATTGTGCTGGGAGCTGGGTGGGAAGCTGTGGGGGTCTGATGTCATCAGCTGATGATCACGGCTTGAGAGTGAGCTAATGTGGATAATGTTTATATTTCCTTTTTTACTCTTATGAAGACTACAAACACAACACTGCTGCTGGTTATAGACAAATTAATTTTGAGTAAAGTACACTAATAATTAGAACAATCCATTATGATTATTTTATCTATAAACACAGTGTACCTAGTCAAAAACCAAAGATGTCTAAAAACAAGTAGAGACTGTGTTTTATGTCAAAGGCAGATTGTTCCAAAGTTTCTGAGCTGCAGCTGGAAAAGCTCTGGCTCGTCTTCAGAAATCACCAGGAGGACCTGAGCCGATCTGAGCGAACGTGAAGGAACGCACCGGTCGAGTAGTTCAAACAGTGTCGGACCATGTGGTTATGCACTGGGAGCCAATGGAGCGAGGCCAGGGCTGGAGAGATATGCTTTTGTTTATGAGACGAGCTGCTGTAATCTGGACAGAGAAGCTTGGCTGAAGACTACATATACAGAGAGAGAGACAAGGGCCTAATGAACACATGGATTACCTTAAAATCGGCAAAAGAGGTTTCAGAAGCTGGTTCACTTTATCTTTGTGGAAACTTAAACTGAACAACTAAAATGTTCAAAGCAGGATATAATCCAGGTAGAGAATAGAAACAGGGTCCACTGACCAATCAGAGATGAGAAACGAGCTTCTGGTGGTAGATCCACACTTATTTTGGTTTTCAGTCTATCCTTGGTGAGTATGTGCCGATAAAGTCAATGGAGCTGTGACTGGTTGTTTTGACTCTGTTTTTTTCACAGGACCCTCTCTCAGCTCCAGAGAAAGCCATTGTTAGCTCACTAAGTTGATTACCTGCTTTGTAGTACCACACTGACTCTGTTTGGTTTGCCTAAACCAGGAGAAGAGACATATCCGGGGAAGGGTCAACTAGCTTCAGGGAAAAAGGGCCCTTGTGATGGTTACTGATAGGTGGTTCATCCAATCACCTACGGGTTTTGTTGCCATGCAAACATTTACTGTGGAAGCCTCCACGGTCCTGTACTCATACTAGTGTAAGTTTTACAGAGATCTACCTCAATAGAAAGTGAACCAACTTCTGAAAACAAAAACTCAAGGTTAACCTCAAAGTTACCTCACTAACCCAGCTGTGTGTACAGATCCTTATAGTTTTTAAACTACAGTCAGACCAGGGGTTTACTGTCTGTACAAAATAACACACTCTGTCCACAGTGCAGAACGGTCCTGAGAGATGTCATGCTTGTCCTGTATGTTAATCCTAAACTGAGAATATTGCCCTGTTTCTTGAGGCGGGCGTAGTACAAACCTAGTCTGTATTGAACCTGTTTTTTTGGTCATGATGGTTATCAATAAAAAACTTTTTATCATTTTTTCCTGACACTTCTTAGATAACGTGAAGAGACTGACAGCTGCTCAGTCAGATAATGACACTGTGGTCCCGGTCCTTGTCTGTGCCTCTGAGGAGAGACTGGGTGCTGCCATGGCAACCATCAACAGTATCCATAGCAACACAGAGGCCAGCGTCTTCTTCTACATCGTCACGCTTCACGACGCCGTCAAACTCACAAGGTTCAAACTTGAAGCAAAAATCAGTGGACAAGCTGCAACTGCATGTGTGTAGCACAATGAGATTAAGAGAAATACTTTTTAATACTTTAATATAGCTTTAAGATTAAAACCTAAGGATTCAAACATAGGAAATACACATTCACATTCATAAGTACATACACAAAAAAGTAATTATAATACATAATACATTTTTTAGACACCACTTAAAACCCGACTGCGTAAAACCTATGTTTAATTAAAATATGTTTTAGGCAGACACTACACTTGTTATGACTGACTACTTAATGGAAATGTTATCCATGTTTTCACAGGCAGTACATAGAGAAGAGTAAACTCAAAGATATCAAATATAAAATACTGGAGTTTAATCCCATGGTTCTCAAAAGAAAAGTGAAGCCGATTTCATCGAGACCTGAGCTCCTTCATCCTGTGAGTAACTGCTGCTCATGACGTCATTCAGCACAAGAGCGATTTCTGTTTATATTCTATGTTTTAAATGTTTTCACAGCTGAACTTTGTCCGTTTCTACCTCCCTTTGTTGGACATTAACCACAAGAGACTGATCTATGTGGACGATGATGTCATTGTGCAGGGTATGTATGGGGTCAGTTGGGTTTATGATTGTAGAAGATCTAGTGAAGTCTAACATCTTCTGTGCACGCAGACATGTTACTAATGTGCACGTTACAAACTTGCTTTTTTATTCTGATTTGTTACTTGTCAGTGTGAAAACCAATGCAGTCGATAGCCTTGGTTCCTCTGTTGGGTACAAATTTACTTTTTTAAAACTTTGACATGGTTCATTGGTTATATTGAATATAAATCAGAGTAAATGCTGTTTTGTTTATTCCCATCTTCCTGAACATTACATTCATAGAGCTGCAGCACTTTCCTATAATTTATCGATATTTATAGCACAGATTCTGCTTGTGTTTAATGCAGTGTAGATGATAAATACAATGTTTAAATTCATGAAGCCAGAGCTGTGCCACACTGACTATAATATCAACAAACAGTTGCTCAAATTTTCTGATTGAATCAGCGTAAACCTTATTTTCTACATTGTATGCCTAAAAATCTAAAGTTAGTGGATCTTTTGTTAATATAAATACAGTGTTTGAACCACCACATGTTTCTGATGTTTTCAGGTGACATTAAGGACCTGTTTGACATTAATCTAAAGCCGGGTCACGCTGCTGCTTTTGCCTCTGACTGTGACCTGCCCTACTCTCACGAGATGGTCCGCAGCATTGGCATGCAGGTACGGACTGAGTATGTAGACTTGAAATCATGAATAAAATCAATAATTATGGTCTGGTTTTGTGCTGTAATTGTTTTAGAAGTACTTAAATTGTGGACAAAGTACTTCAACCATTAGGTTTGTTCTGACAGTAGCGCTCTAACTTGCCTTAAATGGGCCTTAAACATTTAGAACATCATTTTTAGATTAATTGTGTGTAATTAAATGTATTACATCATGTATCATTTCTGTTTTTGTTGGATTTTTGTGTCTCTTCAGACGACCTACATGGGATTCCTGGACTACAGACGACAGCAGGTCAGAGACTTAGGCATCAACCCCAACGACTGCTCCTTTAACCCTGGGGTATTTGTGGCCGACACCAGTGAGTGGAGAAGACAGACCATTACCAAAGAGCTGGAGAAATGGATGGAGGAGAACTTCAGGTATTAAAACAAAGCTCTGTAGTGCAATGATTACTGACTCCAAGTATTAAGCGCTGGTCTGTTTTTGTCTCAGGCACAACATCTATAGCAGCTCGATGGCCGGAGGTGTGGCCAGTCCTCCAATGCTCATTGTGTTTCATGATAAATACACCACACTGGACCCTCTGTGGCACGTCAGACACCTGGGTGAGTGACGGTCTTAGTTGGCTTCAGAACAGCACCTCTTATCAGGTGTTTCTTGTTATTGGGGATGCATAGAAAGAAAAAATACAGACTATTGGGGTTGATTGTATTCCACCCAGAGACTTGAATTTGATTGAAACCAGAGTTGGGAAGTAACATAACCTCTTGTTTCTAATTTAAGGGGCGGGTCTTCACACTGAACAAAGTAGTAAGTGTAATTCAGTGTAATGTTAAAAGACACTCACTGGTGATGAGCCTTCCTCTCTTCCCCCCATTTGACTATGACTAGATGGCTCTACCATAATGAATGAGATGTGAATGAATGAGATGAATGAGAATGAAAAATCCTGCAAAGTTCTTCTTTAGGTGCGTTTCAGAGACTGTATCTCTGTTTGAAACCTAGAGACTTACATGGTAACAGTGAACAGGAAGAGCAGACGATTTTCATATAAATACATCAACTATACAATACAACACAATATTTGTTCTTTTTGGGATAGTTTGACAAATTTAGCAGTCTTTAGTTGAGTGATAAAACATTGCAATATGTTGTAAAAACTATATATTATGTGGATTATTCAGTAAGTTATAGAGAAAACTGCATCCAGAGTTTAAAACGAAGCTTCGCTTTAAAATACGTTTAGCAAGCTAAAATTAAGTTTATGTGTGGACAAAGGTAGGACAAATGTGGAAGTTAGAAACGCATAGAAAAGTATTTGTTTATATACAGTAAATACACGTGTACGTGTAGCCACTAGCCAGGGCCTCAGATGCAAATCTTTCATACATAAGGACCATAAGGACACATGAGTTATATAATATGTAATAGACAATCAAGACTAATTCAAGAGAAAGGATTTAGCTTTTAGTTTTGTTCTCTGATTTACAAACTGTGCCTCTCCATTCCAGCTTTCAGACTGATGCTGTTGTTTAGCCTTGTCTCATGATTTTAATAACATGGTTCTAATTAATTATCTGATTCAATAATGATAAAATAAACTCATAATATTATCTTGTGTTTTCAGGCTTCAGCCCAGACGCCTACTATTCTGAGAGCTACCTCCAGGGGGCGCACCTGCTGCACTGGAACGGCCCATTCAAACCGTGGACTTACCCTGCCGTTCACTCGGACCTGTGGGAGAAGTGGTTTGTCCCTGACCCCTCCGGCAGGTTCACTTTGGTTCGACCTGAGTAAGAGGAGGAGGAAAAGAAGATGGAGGAGAGCTGAGAAAGGACATCCCCGACCTGAACCTAATTTCAAAGTCTGAAGAAATAAAGGATAAGTGCTGTAACTACTCCTTTTGGAAATTGGAAAATGTGATAGATATCTGAGCCATAATACTGTGTAAATGTGCAGTTACAGAAGCTATTGCAGGTGATGGATACTGTGACAATATACAGTAAATGTGGAATGAGACTGTGTTTTAAATAAAATAAAAAAACTCAAATTGTAAATGCTTGTTGTGTGTCAAACAGAAATAGTGTACTTCTTCCTGATGCCAAAGTGTTCATTATATGTTTGTCCTCTTTGTGTCTAATCCACGTCAGAGATTGGAGGCAGTGATATCAGTTTGTTATTGGTTACTTTGTGATGTTACTCTGTTGTATATAAACATTTTGTTCATGTCATTAACTCACAGTCATATTTATCTACAAATGAAAATTTTAAGTGAGTGTTTTTCAAAAATAGCTTGCTTAACTTCCAGTGCTGCATTCATCTTGGTCATCAATATTGACCAAAATTTCTGTGCCTTTGTAGCTCACACATCCCCAAAACAGCATCAATCTACCTCCATGTTTCTCAGTAGGAATGGTGTAGCTTTCATCATAGGCCTTGTTGACTCCTCTCCAAAGGTTTTGAGGCTTGTCTCTGTGCTCTTTGGCGTATAGTAAGCTGGATGCTTTGTGGCATTTATGTAGTAATGGCTTTCTCAATCATGCAACCTTTAGTGTGCATCTTGAAACAGCCACACTTCTTCAGAGAGGCTTGTATTTCAGCTGAAGATTAATTGTGGGTTTTTCTTTGCATCCCAAACATTTCATTATTATTATTATTTTTTATATTTAGCGCTTTTCCACCTACTGTAGTAGCACTCAAAGCGCTTTACATACATTAAGCTATTTACCAGTGTTACAGCTGTATGTGGGGGAGAGCGGGATGCTATGATGCTTTGGGATGTTTCAAGCGGGTATGAAAACAGGTCACCCGCCGATGGCCACTCTACCCACTGAGCTACTGCGCAGAGTTTGAACACTGCTGATTGGCATTCTCAAGTCCATGGATATTTTTTTTTATATCTCTTTCCTGTTTTATACATTTTAATAATTTTTTTCCACAGATCCTTTGCCAATTCTTTTGCTTTTCCCATGAGGATACAGAAACGTCAGTGCAGCACTGGATGAGAGATGCAAGGTTCTGTAAACTTTTGATCAGGGTTATTTGAGTAGCTTCTGTTGTCAGACAGTGTAAAATTTTGAATGAATGGTCAGGTTTAATTCTTGCAAGAATGAAGCAAAGCACACACATGTAACAATGGTACATAGTGGGTTTTGCTTACAAAGGTAAACAATACATGAGATTTTATATCATGCAATACATGGTAGGGGGCGTAGTGTTCACCCCCATGACAAGTTCCTAGCTGCAGGATTTGACATAACATAAGACATAGGACATGACATAAGCAGGACTGACATGACCTGAACAGGACTAGGAGGAAACTGTAATTATTAACTATTTAACTAATTCATAATTTTCCTAACGATACACCTTTCTGAGGAAATGGTAATTTACCCACACTAACTGGATGTAAAACACAGAGACAAAGTTAACCAAGGTTTCTGCTTCATTACGCTGCTCTAAGTTGGAGCTGAGCCCTGCCCCTCACTGACACTGACTCTGAGTGTAATCCTCACCTGTTAATTAAAAAAAAATAATATAGTGATGTAATCACTAAGGATTCCCAGTTAATTATTTTACATGAAAATGTTTAGTTGATATTTTTTGACTCCAATGCAGTGCTTCTCAAACATTTTTTGCCATGCCCCCCCCTTTGAAAAAATAATCCGTGCCCCCAGGTTATGTATCTCAGCTGTTTTTGCCATATGGATTGGTGTTTGCACTGTATTTCTCCATGTCATAGTCTCTCTGCCTTGAGCGTGATCATGGTATCTTTGGTGAACCTTAAGAGTTGTGTTGCAGCACCACTCAACATTAGTTCCGTGCATTTTTTTGCAGCCCCCCCAAACGGGCATTTTGTTCAGAGAGATTTTAGGGTTTAAATATTCATAGTTCTATGTTGCTAATCTATGATTGTGTGACATGCTTCATCATCTCTAAATCAGGATCAGGAGCTCAGGTGTTTAGTCAGGTCATGTAAATAGTGGTGTATGTTTTCGACAGTGGGTCATTCTACATTATTTATGCAACTCATTTAGCACAACTCAGAATCACAAACATTCTCCTTGAATCTGCAGCGTTGCGAGAGAGGGACTCAGCAGGAGCTACTAACAGAAAAACATAATCAGCCAAGATAGATACAATGTACAAATGCATTGTTAAAGACTTCTAACAGAGTTCAGGCAGACATTGGACGTTTGTGAGAGAGATGTTCCTGGAATAATGGACCTGTGACACGGTTAGAGCTTTGAAGACTTTATGAAATACTTTATTTTACTAAATAAATCAACTAGCACAACACATTTATTTGTCAAATTTAGATTTTTACATAGTGGGTTGTATTTGTCAAACCTGTGACTACACTCTTACCTGGATGAATGAGACACTTAATCAGGAGCCCCTCCTCCATTAATAGTGCAGCCATGTTTTAAAGGTAAGACATAAAATGTGAACACCAGACCAAATAATAATAATACATTAGCCAAAAGCAAGAATAATACTATGTACCTTTTGAAGCATTGTAAATTTAAAGATTGTTTAACTCCCAAAGCTCCAGTTTTTAGACATTCAACACTGAAATGTTCTAAAACTTATTTTTGTTTGGTTTGTTGACATTGGAGTAAAGTTGACTGGGACCAGAGCCGGCTCCAGAGGCCCTCACAGAGCTGTAGATCATAGTGTTGCCATTATCTCTGCTCTGAGCCTGAAAAATCTACAGAAAAATAATGTAAATAAATATCTGTTCAAGTGTGATGTAAATAAATCTGGATTCTTTTTTTATGGAGGAGTAGATGCCAGTGTCTTCAGGATCAGCCTACAGCAAAGAACACATGAGAAAATAAAGGGTAATGTGTGAGATTGTGAGATTCACTGTTAAATGTAGAAGTCCCTGCTATCTGTTATGGTGTGAGCCTGACCCAGTGTAGTAATATGTCTATGTTTGCATAAACATATCAGATTAATTTTAATAATTAACTTTGATATTAATATTAATTTATTAAAATGAATTTCTAATTAAAAAGGGGCACCACTCTGGTTTTGACAGGTCCAGAGAAACTGTTTAATCTAGTCTCATTAATCTAAAAAGGAAGAGAATTCTTCTGGTTTTCGAATATTCTCAATATAAACAAGGAAAACACCAATGTCTTTTAGGGGTTTTTATTAAAAATTACACAAGTTTAAAAATGAATAATGATAAGTAAATGACACATGGGATAATTAACACAGGAATGGATGAACAAAAGAACAATAAAACATTTACTTTCAGAGAATTTTGTGAAACAAAAGGAAGTTTTGATTATTTAACTATTATTAAATGAGGGGCTTTTCCGGAGCTTTTAAAGGGTATTTTGATGATGGCTTCTGGACCAAGACTCTTATGCTTTTAGACAGTACAGTTGTTATGACAAATTCATGAGCCACGTTTAGACTCACCCTGGGGTCGTGATTGGTACCAGATCTTAGCGAGAACAACATCAGCCCTGTCGCTGGCTGATGACGCGTGTCGCCTCCAGGATGGCCGCCGTGTACACTCTCCAGAGAGGACCACAGTGCGCCCGGGGAGAGAACTTCCTGTTACTGTCCCAATTAGCAAAGCCTTTAGCATCAGTTCTGTACACCGAGTAAAAATTGAGTCTTTCAAGGTTATTGCAAAGTCCACTGAAGGAGGTCTTTGTGGTGGTAAGATTATCCAAAACTGACCCCTCAGCCTTCAGATGCACCATCGTATGGAATAATTCACAAATGCACAACCATCTCCATGCCATAGAGTTCTTTATTGTTCATAATTCCAACAACAAAACGACCCGGATAGACCATCCCAAATTCTACCAAAGATTGTCTCTTCAGACTAGCCTTTTATACATTTTTTAACATGACAGTTTTAACAATTTAGAACCTCTCCACTGGGCCAAGGACCCCTCCTTTCTAATGGCCCCCACCTTTCTGTTATAACCTATGTCCCAGTTACTTTCTGACCTCCTCTGGTGCCAGGCTTATCTGTAACTTAGATCTTCCCTGTGTGTGTGTGTTCATTAAACTTATCATGTAAAAACCATACACTCTGACATTATGTTTTTTTCTATTAATATGTTTCTAGATGTATTACATATAACATCCTACTTTATTATAAACCATACATAAGTATAAACCATAATACACATAACATAAACTCATTATGCATAAATTAATAACTAAATAAGTATACAAAAATAAAACACATAATATCCAAAATATTACACAACACTTCCCTCTTCGAGACCCTCTGAGGTCTCGTCTTTGCTAAATATTACAACTCTATATCACTTGTGCATTAATCATCACATAGATCCAAATTATACTTAATTAGCCATTAGATCGTCCTTCATCTTTACCATAACAACCTATGGTTAACTTGTCACTGAAAAGTTACAGCATGCTATATAAGAATATATAAAATTACTCATATTAAAATATAATACTTATATGAGTACAATTTTTTTTTTTTTTTTTTTGTAAAATAAAAACATACATGTCATTCCAGTTCTCCTAACTTAAAACAGATAATTACTCTTCTTCTTCACCTGAATCTCTTGTTATAATCAAATCTAAACACATCTTCAAATCACATGCTCACATCCAGGAACTCCTCTTCCTGCAGTTCTGAACCAGTCCAAGATGATGGCGCTATGACGTTTTGCCTTTTTTAGTTATATTCTGAATGTATTCTATGATTGGTAGATGCACCCTTACCATGTAAAGTCACACTGCCACTGTATATAAACTGTGTTGTGTTTACAATAAAGCTTTGAGAAGGAGAGAACAGAACCACGAAACTAGCGTTGTTGCCTGTTGTCTCTTTCTTCCACTGATCAGTGTTCGAAGCATGCTGTATCGCTGTAACTGTCAGAATTCTAGAAACTGACTTAGCGGAGCAAGTTACGGACGATATTCTGAATATGATATCATTAGTCAGCGGGATGCTGACATCAGGCCTAAGCAATGCTGGGTAAAAAATAAGTTAGTGAACAGCTGACTATCGGACCCATCGGAGCTATAGGTAAAAAATCTGTATTGGTCAAGCGGGAGCTGACTTCGGCCGAATAAATCCGGAAAAAACATCTATCGCCTAGCTAGAGTAAAAAACGTTATTTCATCTGTAACATAGTGTTAAATCTTATTCAATATCGTCTCATTTTGAGCTGCATTAAACTATTGTTTTTATACTACTGCAGTATCTTGCATCATCACTGCTGATGAATAACTATCTCTCTCTTTGTTACGTTTAAATGTAAAAGTTATTTTAATCAGGACTTTCTAAAGCTAGATTATTTGCCTGTTTCTTTTTAACACAGAAAATGTTCTGTCTGGCTCCTAATACAGCAAAGTTACAATCCACAACCTGCCATTCCCAATAACTTCAACTTATGTTTACAATTTTTTCTGCTTCAAAGCTTTTGTTCTAGGCTCAAAGTGAGACGGAGCAATCTTCCGACATTTTTCACTTAACCTTTAGACTAAATATTCTATCTTAGATTGACAACATCTTAAAATTTCCTTGCTAATTTTGTTTCCCAAATACTAAATTTGTAACACTGTGATGGAGTCTAACTCACATCCTCGTTGTTTGATCAGACACAGATCATATACTCACTAGATCTCTGTTCTCACTACAGTCAGGTTTACTTTAGATGAAGATAACTTTAGGTCTTTCAGGAGTCGACTGTAAAACAGACTCTTTTCTCTTCCGTCTCAGTCATAATATGTAAAACAGAAAAGGTAGCATGAGTCAGAAAAAATACAGAACTTAAATCTATTACTGTTGCCAATTTCAATTCAGGAGAATATTAGACAGTGTCAAAACCAGATCAGAAACCACAGACATTTCATTGTCTTGTGACATTTTATATCTACAGTTACTCTTTCAGCCTGGACTACATCACATCCTCTTAGTGATATTTTAAATACTGGTTGATCTTCTAAGACAGAGCTCTTTAATTTAGATATATATTTTTACTTTATGCACAGTACAGCTGTTAACTTTGGTTTAGACTCCAGTCCTTTTCTCACTTAATGCAACTTTAGGAGTTGAGTTTTTTGATCCCAAACCAAGTCTCAAACTGGGAATAAGAGGTACACCATAGCTAATTGTCTTTCCAATATATATATTTTCTTGTAATTGAAATCTTTTTGTCATTCACCTGCTTCTTTTCAACTTCTCATAGTCCAATTATCTTGTTTGTTAAACAATGTAAGTGCGTCTTCGGCACTTCTGAAGTTTTAAATAGTCTTTGTATTCTTTCCAATTTAGTCCATTTCTGTATTAGTTCTGAATCCTGTGTTCATCTCAGCCAGTACATTACAGGTTGAATAGTCATTTCTCTTCTGTCCTGCTGTTATGTTAACAAGACAGTCTCTCTGGACACAGCTCACTGCCCACACAGCTCCTCTGGTGTCTGATAAGAGTTTAATGGGGGTTGGGCAGGACTCACCAGACGCTGCTTTAGGTCTGTCTCACTCTCCAAACCTGCCTCAGACACCTCTCTGTACGACAGACATTCCTCTGTACAGGATCCACTGTGATCTGTTATAATAATCCTGTTATGGTAACTTCTGCTCTGATGAATAAGACTGGAACAGAAACATAGATTATTCATATTCCGGGGTTCTGCTGTTAAACTCTGCTCTGGTCTCTGCGGAGTTTGCTGTTCTTCAGTAACAAACTCCTGTTTATCATTCTTCTCCTTTATTCTTCAGTTTGATCATTTGCAGCCGAATTAACTTCATCTTCAAAAACTTTTATTTGCTTCTTCCTCTTCTTTGTTAAGCTTTCTGTAAGTGTTCCCATGATCCAATAGTAATGCACAGTTGATCTTCCTTGATTTTTTTCAACTGTTTTGCTTTAGTGAAATTCAGGAGGCCTTCTCTTCTTCAACCATCTTCTCATACATCCCTTAATTATTTTTTCACATGCCACTGTAAAGCCCCATGAGTTCTTTTATGCCACTTTTGCATATACTTTCTGATCCGTTTCTTTTGAGCGGGTTCTTGACCAATAATCACCTCTACTGGAGTCAAAACATCTCCAGATTCAATCATTTTTGTATTTTTTCCTCCCATTGTGAATAAGAATTCCTTTTACCTTCTTTTAATAATTTATACTAATATTCTTTTTCTTTTAACAATTATTCCCATCTTGCGGGATTCAATACTACTTTTTCCTACTTTTTCTCGGGGCATTTAACTGCTCACGAGTCTTCGTCTTCACAGTAATTTTAAAACAGCGGCGATATCAAGCCGTGGATTTGTAAAGTTGCTAGAAACTCTAAATGTCTCTCTAAAAGAATAATTGAAGAGCTACCAGTTTGCACCACAACTAAAACTATTTTGAGATAAATTCAAACTTTCTTTGGACCACAGTTTCCTTTTAATAATTCTCTGTACAGCGTTTTTAGATTGAGTTAAAGGCTACTTACGGCTAATTTTAACTTGTGTGTTTAACTAGTAGCGCAAACCTCTAAATACTTTTTACTGTTTGTTCTTTTATGTTTCTTTAACTATTTATTAATCAAAATAAATTCGTTTTACTTTAGTTTTTTCTTTATTGTTGGTTTTAACGCAAGGTTTTTTCTAATTATTATTCTAATTTGCCGTTGGCTTCACTTTTTCCTCAACTTTTAGGGTTCCGTTTTGAATTTTATTCTACTAATGATAATACTAACCGTTTATTAGGTGATTTATTCTCTCAGTCTTAATTTATAATATTTCTTGCAGCGCTTTTATTTAATTATTCATCAACTTTATCCTATTTTTACTTTAATTTCTCTTCTTTTAGATTTTTTTTAACACTACTGGTTTAGTTGTTATAACCGGTTTTCCATTACTTTTAAAGCTCTAAATCTAGTTAATACTTACTATCGACTTTTTCCCAGGGCTTTTGTTGTACACACACTCACTCACACACTCAACTATAGTCTACCCGGCGGCACCAGTTGCTCTCAGGCAACTCGTCCAGCTTTCCTTTCCAGAAATTACTGAACACTTTAGCGGTCCTTGTGTCTCTTAAACGATCATCTAATAACCTATTTCAGCACCCAGCTGAATTTTTTAAGTTAGAAAAGGAAAGTCTAACTATTTGCCTTCCCGCTAAGGTACTTTAAATCTTGTTACTTGCAGCCAACCCCGCTGTATGAATCCCTGTCGACTTGGGACAACGTGTTGCTCCAGGCCTTTATCTAAATTTTTCTCCTTTTTATATTATTGGTTTTCGTTTATTACTCCTTTTTATTTTATTTTCGTCACTATACGTAAAATCAGCTGGAAAATTGGCATGAATTTAGGCGCTTTCTTCTAAAGATCCCTGTCTCCTAGGCCTCGTTCCCTTTCTGTAAAACATCTCTCTGTATTCTTCCGCGACAAGAATTAGACCGTTTTCTTCTTTTACCTATTTCTGCCTCGGGATATAAACGGCGCTATTTTCGCGTATAATCTAAGGTTAGAAATAGCCTTTAGTTCCTCGCGTTTTCCTTTGCTCGCTAAATTCCTCCTAGAAATATATATATATATACAACGCCCTATTTAGATTATACCCATGGATCGAAATAACCCCTTCTAACTGCACCATGCGTGCTTGCTTTAAAAGCCCTAATAACGTCTTCTTAACTCTAACACTTTTATGACTCTCTAAGTCTTTACATACACTATTCTAGGATCTTTAGAGGTGAGTTTTTCAAGCGGTCTTTTACTGCTCATTTCTTCTCAAATCTACACTCACAGACACCTATCCTAATCCAGAAAGCAATAAAAGGTCTACTTACCCTCGAAGCCTCTGGTCTCCGTCTGGGGGTGCTTTTCTGAGCAGTCAAGCAGAAAAAGAACCACTCTCTCAAATCTCCTCCTGGCTGGCTCGCCAAAATGTTGTGGTAAAATTATCCAAAACTGATCCCTCAGCCTTCAGATGCACCATCGTATGGAATAAATCACAAATGCACAACCATCTCCATGCCATAGAGTCCTTTATTGTTCATAATCCCAACAACAAAACCACCCGGATAGACTATCCCAAATTCTACCAAAGATTGTCTCTTCATACAAGCCTTTTATACATTTTTTAAAATGACAGTTTTAACAATTTAGAACCTCTCCACTGGGCCAAGGACCCCTCCTTTCTAATGGCCCCCACCTTTCTGTTATAACCTATGTCCCAGTTACTTTCTGACCTCCTCTGGTGCCAGGCTCATGTCTCTTATCTGTAACTTAGATCTTCCCTGTGTGTGTGTGTTCATTAAACTTATCATATAAAAACCATACACTCTGACATTATGTTTTCTTTTTTCTATTAATATGTTTTTAGATGTATTACATATAACATCCTACTTGAATATAAACCATTCATAAGTATAAACCATTAAACACATAACATTAACTCATTATGCATAAATTAATAACTAACTAAGTATACAAAAATTAAACACATAATATCAAAAGATTACACAACATCTTAGCGGCTGTTCTTCTGGGTTAAAACTTGCTTTGAGAAAGCAAGGTTTGGTCAAGCTAACTCTTTAGCAGGCACGAAAGTCCTTTAAAAATAAAAAGGCAAAATAACTTCCGTCTGGTAGCAGACTTGCAGGAAGTACTTTGAGTGGCGACAGTAGCCCAGTGGTAGAGCGGTCGTCCTTCAACCAGAAGGTAGGCGGTTCGATTCTTACTCTCCCCACAGTTCATACTGTCATTGTGTCCTTGGGCAAGACACTTAACCCACCTTGCCTCCAGTGACTGTAACACTGGTAATTACTGTAGAACAATGTAAGTCGCTTTGGAGAAAAGTGTCAGCTAAATGAATAAATGTAAATGAGTAGCTGTTTGAACAAAAGAAAAACTTTAGCGTAACAAGCTAAACTTGCAGGCTTTAAAGTACAAAGAAAATTTACTCGTTACACGAGGTCCAAAGCTTGTAATGGTTGCATTAACGGGTCGGTCCTGGCGGACCGGCTTTACAAAGGAGCAGAAGAGGAAGATCAGAGCGTTGTTTTAACACCTTTGGGGCCGGGGCGTGTCTTACGCGTGCTTCCGGACAAAAGGGGAGTTGCTTCGGAAAGTTTAAATGTTTAAACTAAGTCTTAAAACATTCCTTTTGTTTCACTGGTTTTCATAAACACACAAAAACCTTTGTACTTGTAGGATTATACAAGAAAATGCATTTGTCAGACTTATTATGAAAACATATTCATTACATTTTATTAAAAATAAAACATAAACTTGTAGAAATGGGATAAGGAATTGTTTGCCTTGTAAAACTTTGCATCCTGGAAACGAACAGTATAGTTGTTAGTACATTACACAATGTCCTTCTTTTATCTGAATTAAAACACAACTGTCTTTTAGCACAGTTATAGTCCTTTGTCCATTTGACCAAATTGAGCCATTCCCGAAGGCTCTGATCAAAGCATTCCCAAATGTCAATCAGGAGTAGAATAAAGTGTTCTCAGGAAAGCTGGATGAACACCTTATCTCCAGAATTTATAATTTCTCTGGCAGCGGCGCCTAGCGGTCTGTGCTGTCCATGAGTCCTTTGACCTGGGGACTGGTACCTAAAGGCTCCGTCTTATTGTGAAAACAAACAGAAGCGTTAATCAGTCCTGAAGACTCCTTGATCTTACAACCACTGAACATCTGTGGATGGTTAGAGGATGTTAAATCTGTGTGTGGAATTCTGAGACTGATCTCCTACACCAGTGTGTGTGATCTTGTGTCCCAAGTCTTTGTCTCGCTCGTGTGGTCATGTTTTTAGGTCTGGCTGGTGGGAGTGATCGGCCGGTATGTGCAGCTGTTCCTCATTTCTCATCAATCACAGTATAAAGACTTAAAGCTTTCCTTCACTCATCGCCAGATTGTTGGGTCTACTCATTGGTAGAAACAACTGCCTAGCATTTTGATCTTGTGAGAGTTTTGCCTAGAAGTCTCTTCCTACAGTATCCTCTGCCTGCCTACGAGCCCCTTTATCAGGACTATGCCACGCCTCAACACCCCAAGTCATAAACCTTATCTGTTGTACAATAAAACCATCTTCTATACCTCACAAAACTCTGTGTCTGCCTCCGGCTCCCTAACAGATATTACTTGTAAAAGCCATTCTACGATACAGAACACAGAGTGCTGGAGTATTGGGCTCTTTGTAAATGCATCAGAAAATCTTCAACTTCAGGATCCAGTCTATCTCTGAAGGTGGAGTTGAAGTCCTCAGGATTAGAGTGTGTACGTTTTGGTCTGAGTCTGTCCAGCTTCCTCCTCCATCAGATCCAACTCACCTCCAGCTCAGCCTCATGTCCAAGACGTACGGCTAACAAAACACCTCAGGCTCAACGATAACCCAAACGCACACCTCCAGATGTTGCTGTTGTTTCCCTTGTGAGTGCTGAAGTTTCCAGACAGAGTCTTTTTAAACTCACATTGTTTCCCTCTGCTCCAGTTCTGGGCCCTGCACAGAAATGTTGCTCCACAGACTAAACCAGGTCATGAATGAAATGTGGTTATGTCTCATACACATGTCACAAGTATTGTCTGGATTTTTTGTTTGTAATTGTTATTTTTATTGTTCTTTATCTTATTTCTTCGACAGATAATTCAACCTGATGTCATGTTGTACAAAATCTGAAACTGAACTGAAACTGAATTTTGTTTTGGAGCTTGCAGGCAGTTTCAGAGTGGGGCCTGTCACCAATAATAATGCTTTAAGTCTAAAAAAAAGTGCTGGTCAATATTTACCATGACTCCTTGAGGTGGTGGAGGGTGCAGCTGTGATGGTCACGGGTCGTGTTTATGTTGTTTTGTATGTTCTTGTTTTTTTCTGTGTGTCAATTTCTTTCTGTTAGGGTCCTTTTTTGTGTGTGTGTTTGTTTTGCAAAACCAACAAACAAACAAAAAATATAAACCATCCTGATTAATAAATAAATAAAAATACAAATGTTCTTACAAGGTTCTTGTGAATGAGCGTTATTTATTAAACCTGTGAACACAAAGTTTGACCAATCTGAACAAGTTGTGGAATTTTTCATCATAAATTTAAAAACATTCAGAATTTTTCAGGATGTTAATATGTAAATTTTATCACTAAATCCTTAATGATTTAAATTAATTTTGAAAGAGAAATAATAAATCAGTAAAAGAGGTTCATCTAATTTGTATAGTTTGAAAAATTGACAATGATTGCAGTGGAGCAGTTTTATTCTTGATCTCAAAATCAAAGACTTTAGCCATGTTTCCCAACAAACTAAACTAAACTAAACTCAGCGGAGCTGCATACCATGTAATTTGGGGGTTACGCTTCAACAAGTGGGTAGGACAACTTTTTTTTTTCTTTAACACAAAACACACAGAAACAAAAATAGACTGTATATTAACATAAATGCAGTAGTTTGATGTAAAATCAGACGCTGAGCACCCCATATCAAAAAATGGTCTGAACCTTTTTTCATAACACCTCTACAATGATTTGACTGTGAGATTGGTAGTCGAATCAGGCTCCTCAAATCGAAGCATTGAATGGCCGACTAATTGGGGTCACCCCAACATTCAACAAAAACCAAGAGGACACAGAAACTAAACAGACAGGAACCAGGGACAAAAGGGAAGGGCATCATCCCCTAAGTGTCTGCTTTATCTAAAAAACTTTCGTTTACAAACACAAGATAACTGTTCATTTCAAACCTGGCAACATAACAACCCCTAAAGACAAGACTCCCCACAAACAGAGCAATGTGGTCTATGCTGGTCAGTGAAGCCTTTAGTCTTGTCCAATCACAGTAGACTCTGGTTAACCCCCTCTCTCGGAGGGATATAAAACTTAGCTATTATTAGTTTAACTCAGAATTCAAAAAGTCTCTTGGTTGAGGGACAAGATTTCTTCATCTTTAATCCTACATCCAGATGCCTTCTTTGAAACAATTTCTTGAATATGTCCTGAAGACTAAGAACCTCCACAGACCTCTTGTTATAAGAATTTTCTGTTACCGATTAAATGAGCAGACGATAGAGACCGTATATGATTTGAAAAGAATGGTCAGGTTTTAATCCATGCAAGGAAAAGCAAAGTAGACACACAGTAACAATGGTACAGCGGGAGTTTTGCTTAAAGAGGTAAACAAAACATAAGACTTTATACAACACAGTGAAGGCCTTGGTGGGAGGCGCATCCTACATGCCCGCTCCTCCTAGGGCATAAGGGTCCAGGTGTCAGTCCCATGACAAGCCATGTCTTCGTCTAGTTATGTCTACTTCATGCTTGGATTAGCACGAAGGACATGACCTGAAAAGAACTATAAGCCCCCAGTAACTCTAAACATTATAAGAATAAAAATTATTCTAACATAAAGTAGTGAGTTTTTTTCTGCAGACCCAGCTTAATTAATGTCATCATGATCAGACGTCTCTGAAGAAAGGACCGTTCTTATTCACTCTTCGTCTGGTGTCTTTGTAACTCAACAGTTTACTATTACATTCACTGAACACAGTCAAAAGACAACCAACTTTTATAATTTATATCTATATATTAAAACCATTATTTATTCATGATTGCTACACATTTGACGATTGATCACATTTCAAACCTGAAGACTGATTTTTTTTTTTCTCTTTCTGATGTTTTGTCGTCAGTGACTCTGCCTCAGTCTGAACAGTCGTTAAAGAAGTCAGTAGGAGAAACACTGAGACATTCAGAACTGGCCATCCTCCAGATCCTGAAGAAAGAAAAGGTTTGTGTTCAACAAGATATGAACAGTTTCAGTGCTGGAACAACAAGAGTGGAGCTCTATAAACACCTGAGTAACGATAAAACTTATTTATCCCTGTTTCATGTTGAGTCCCTTTTTCTTTTCAGTTTTCAGTTTTCAGTTCTTTTTAGTTTTTTTCTTTTTTGTGATGTTTAATTGTAAAAAGACACATCCAGACATAATTATACACTTTTTTGTTTTATCAGCAGCTGTTACTTTCCTATTTAAGAACAATGGAGAGCTTTTTTTTCCTTTTTTTTCAGACGCAAGATGTTATATTAAAAAGTTTCTGTCCAGGACTGGAAAATCTTGATAATGAAGCCTTGATAATGTCTTAAGATCTTGTTTATATATATTATTTTAACTAAAGAAGCTTTTAAGTCTCCAATTACCATTTAATAAGCCACACCAGCTACACCATTATAAAGCATGAACTTACATGCGGTAAATCCTCTTGATGCAGATAAAGTCCACAGTAACTTCACCATTGACGTCACCTTCAGAGAGAAACAGCTCAGCGTTAGAGTTTTATTACTGCACATGTATCAGAACAGTATAAAGCCTTAAACTTTACCTAAGCAGGTTCTAATCTTATCGTCCAGAGATTCCTCCTCACTGCTGTCCTCCTCAGAAGACTCATTAGAGATTGAGGTGTCTGTGGAGATCGGGGTGTCTGTGGAGATCGGGAGTCTGTGGAGATCGGGGTGTCTGTGTAGATCGGGGTGTCTGTGTAGATCGGGGTGTCTGTGGAGATCGGGGTGTCTGTGTAGATCGGGGTGTCTGTGGGGATAGGGGTGTCTGTGTAGATCGGGGAGTCTGTGTAGATCGGGGTGTCTGTGGGGATAGTGGTGTCTGTGGGGATAGGGGTGTCTGTGGGGATAGGGGTGTTTGTGGAGATCGGGAGTCTGTGGGGATCGGGGTGTCTGTGGAGATCGGGGTGTCTGTGGAGATCGGGGTGTCTGTGGATATAGGGGTGTCTGTGGGGATAGGGGTGTCTGTGGAGATCGGGGTGTCTGTGGGGATCGGGGTGTCTGTGGAGATAGGGGTGTCTGTGGAGATCGGGGTGTCTGTGGAGATCGGGGTGTCTGTGGAGATAGGGGTGTCTGTGGGGATAGTGGTGTCTGTGGAGATCGGGGTGTCTGTGTAGATCGGGGTGTCTGTGTAGATCGGGGAGTCTGTGGAGATCGGGGAGTCTGTGGAGATAGGGGTGTCTGTGGAGATAGGGGTGTCTGTGGGGATAGTGGTGTCTGTGGAGATCGGGGTGTCTGTGTAGATCGGGGTGTCTGTGTAGATCGGGAGTCTGTGGAGATCGGGGTGTCTGTGGAGATAGGGGTGTCTGTGGGGATAGTGGTGTCTGTGGAGATCGGGGTGTCTGTGTAGATCGGGGTGTCTGTGTAGATCGGGAGTCTGTGGGGATAGGGGTGTCTGTGGGGATAGGGGTGTCTGTGGAGATCGGGGTGTCTGTGGAGATAGGGGTGTCTGTGGGGATAGTGGTGTCTGTGGGGATAGGGGTGTTTGTGGAGATCGGGAGTCTGTGGGGATCGGGGTGTCTGTGGGAATAGGGGTGTCTGTGGGGATCGGGGTGTCTGTGGAGATTGGGGAGTCTGTGGAGATTGGGGAGTCTGTGGGGATAGGGGTGTCTGTGGGGATCGGGGTGTCTGTGGAGATTGGGGAGTCTGTGGGGATAGGGGTGTCTGTGGGGATCGGGGTGTCTGTGGAGATTGGGGAGTCTGTGGGGATAGGGGTGTCTGTGGGGATCGGGGTGTCTGTGGAGATTGGGGAGTCTGTGGGGATAGGGGTGTCTGTGGTGATAGGGAGTCTGTGGGGATCGGGGTGTCTGTGGGGATAGGAGAGTCTGTGTTTGTGAAGGTTGAGGTGGACTTTAGAGCTGTGGTTGGAGCCAGGACGAAAGTGTTGGCAACCCTCTCCACTTCACAGATGACTGCCGCAACAAGTGACAAGAAAGAGGAAGAAGAAAGATAAAAGTCACCTGTTTTACTTTTAAGTTTTTTGCTTCAAAGACAGATCCTTTTGTTCCTTTTGCAGACAATAGGCCCAAACATTGACTAAACATTGTTCACAAAACTCTCTGGAAACATGTAAATGATGCTTTACAATAGTTTTCAGTAGCTTTACATTTTTAGATGCTGTCAAACTGAGAAAGCTCAGTTTGATCCTGATGTAAATCTTTTTTCTATTATAAAAGGTGACTATTTTTTGGTTACTGTCTCATGTTGCACTATATTTAAAAAACATTGGTCAATCTAAAAAGCCCATAAAGAATGAATGAGGGAGAAAAGTTATCTGATGTGAACCCCTTTAATAAAGATGTTTCTAGAAGAATTCTCACCTGTTGCCAAACTCTTCATGTCTCTTTTTATCTTTCGCAGCATGGGACTGCTCATGAGCTGGTCTCTGAGCTCACAGCGGGACAAGGAGGCACTTTCAGAAAAACTGGGCACCAACACGGCCAGAGCCATCAACAGAAGTGGAGTGGGATTCATCTTCTACTGAGAGGAAACACAAAGGTAACAATGGGCTCAATCAAAGTATGTTACAAAACTGTCACCGGAAAGACTTGGCTCATTTATCCATTAGCTCCGTGTTTAATCGGTCAGGCTAATTAAGCATCTGGTGTATGAATGTGTGATAGTGTTGCTCTGGTGTATTAATGTGTGATAGTGTTACTCTGGTGTATGAATGTGTGATAGTGTTGCTCTTGTGTATGAATGTGTGATAGTGTTGCTCTGGTGTATGAATGTGTGATAGTGTTGCTCTGGTGTATGAATGTGTGATAGTGTTGCTCTGGTGTATGATTGTGTGATAGTGTTGCTCTGGTGTATGAATGTGTGATAGTGTTGCTCTGGTGTACTAATGTGTGATAGTGTTGCTCTTGTGCATGAATGTGTGATAGTGTTGCTCTGGTGTATGAATGTGTGATAGTGTTGCTCTGGTGTATGAATGTGTGAT